>CAJQUW010010842.1:0-542631 GCA_907163375.1 Prostheceraeus crozeri
TCCGCCAGCACATGTCCATGTAACATGCCACAAGTGAAAAAATTCCTAAGTGTGAGAGCTCCAGTGTGGTGAAAATTTTGAAAAATTTAAAACTTCCGAATTTTGACCTGGGACCTTAACCAAAGTTTGTTTCAAGAAATTTTGTCCGAACGAGGGGGGGGGACGTCAGCGAAATTTGATGAAAAATGTTTTGGTGACGGTCCCAGGTCGAAATTCCACACTTTGGAAAATTTTCAAAATTTTACCCATACAAAGTCACTCTGACACTTAGGATTTTTTCAGGTAAGCGAGCTCCGACCTAAAATCTTGTAACCGCTCTAACTTTTGAACGAAGACAGATAGGAACAAGCCGATTGTTTCACTGAATTTGTCTCACTCTTAGCTTTCAAACGAGCTATCGCACGACAAAATCCGTCCACTAGAAGCCAAAATCGAAGCAAGCTGTCCAGAGGGGGGGGGGAGGTCAGTGAAATTTGATGAAAAATGTTTTGGTGACGGTCCCAGGTCGAAATTCCACACTTTGGAAAATTTTCAAATTTTTACCCATACAAAGTCACTCTGACACTTAGGATTTTTCAGGTGAGCGAGCTCCGACCTAAAATCTTGTAACCGCTCTAACTTGTGAACGGCTGGTCCGATTGACTCGCAACAAAAAATGTTGTCGAGCAGTTTTTCTCCTCTTTCAAACGAGTAGCTGTAAGACAAAATCCGTCCACTAGAACCAAAGTTAGAAGATTGTTGTCGGGGGGGGGGGGGAGGTCAGTGAAATTTGATGAAAAATGTTTTGGTGACGGTCCCAGGTCGAAATTCCACACTTTGGAAAATTTTCAAAATTTTACCCATACAAAGTCACTCTGACACTTAGGATTTTTTCAGGTAAGCGAGCTCCGACCTAAAATCTTGTAACCGCTCTAACTTTTGAACGAAGACAGATAGGAACAAGCCGATTGTTTCACTGAATTTGTCTCACTCTTAGCTTTCAAACGAGCTATCGCACGACAAAATCCGTCCACTAGAAGCCAAAATCGAAGCAAGCTGTCCAGAGGGGGGGGGGGGGACGTCAGCCGAAAATTTTTTCTCTCCGATTTCGCTGGAAACATCCTTCCTAACCCAAAATTTCACGTAGATTCCGAATCTGGACTCCGTTTTCTCATCCGATGCTTCGTTTGGGCGCTACACACCAAAACGTCCCACATTCTATGTCAAAATTTTGAAGAAACAGTTTTTCTCGCCGATTGCCTTGAAACTCACCCTACCGATGCAGAATTTCACGCTGAATCCGAATCTGACCTCCGTTTTCTCATCCGACCACTCCTTCCACTCGAAACAACCCATTTTACAACCCAACATTCAGCAGATTGCACCAAAAACATCACACACTATAGCCTCAAGACTAATCCTGGCGGTCGCCCACGTCAACCTAGACGGTCGCCCACGTCTACCAGGCGGTCGGACCCAGTCACCCGAGTCTCACACTCTGTCGTTGCAGAGGGGGGGGGACGTCAGCGAACATGTTGTGAACGTGGACCCACCCGGCCGGCACACCACAACCTCTGTCGTTCCAGAGGGGGGGGGGACTCAGACACGAAGCACCACGGCGGCCGACCACGACACTCTGCCGTGCCAGAGGGGGGGGGGGACGCAGCCACGACGGCGGCCATCTTGCGCTATCCAGTATTTGTCACTTGCTTACTACTGATGTTATTTTATTTATCTTATAAAGCTATTATTATATATTATTATTTTATCCATATCAACAAAATATGCTCTTTAGTCAAGACATTTTCAAATAAGCATGATAGCTTCCTTATAGCATTCCAGGAGTTAGATATCTTAGATGCCCGAGTCCATAGGGTGAGGCATTGAAATCTATAACTAACATCGGGAATGAAATCTGCTCAGATATCCTTAGCCCTGTATACGAAATAAGGCTGATAATTTGAATCGATGTCATTCATACAGAAGTTGCATACATTGTATTATTGTTACTCTTTCTCTTCGGGCGTTGTGAATTAGTGTATTTCAAATCATCAGCGATCTGTTTGTAGAGACAGCGTAAAATGCTGAGCAAATCCTCTGTGTTTGTGTACTGGTATAAGAATGACAATAACAGGAAATTTAAAGACTCTCCAACTACATTTCATTTCTTTCCGTTGAAAAATGAACCACTGATCCTTGGATAAAGAACAGTATCATTTAGACCGACGATCAACTCAAGATTTGTCTTCTTTCGTGGCATAGTTGATAAATTCTCACAACTGCTGAATTTGATAGCTACAGTGACATCATTCGATGAATCTCAATCGATCTTCCTCAGGCAGAAGAAAAAGAGTCCTAATCGACATCGAAGCATAACCCTCAACTGTGTATTGACCATTGACTTATTAGTTCGTCGCCTCGAATCGGAGTCATCAACTATCTGTGAATACGAGAAGTCTTATATACTCGTGCTTCTTGAATTTCGGACCAACAGAAACATCCTAGTCTATAGAAACATATCTATTCTAGTTGTCCCTGTTCATAGACATGTACAAGAAGAATGATTTGATTCATAGACATGCACACGAAAAAATCATCTTCATTGTAAAAGTACCTTTTCTGTCCTCGGATATGTTATCGACCCTCGATCGCTTCGCTCTCTCGGCTCAACAAGATATCCTTGAGCAGAAAAGCTGTACTTTTCCAATTTCAGGAAAATAATCATAGCATTTTATCGCTGCCAATACAGTATAAGACCTGAATGCAAACGAACCGTGGAATGCATTCCACGGGTCAGCGCTCCGTTTGAAAGATTGTTTTGGACATCCTGCAACATTGTAACATCACATAGGTGCTTCTTGAAACCACCCCTGATGTCGAGATGTGACCTTGCATAGCAATTTGTAGATTGCGGCGACATTGTTTCAGATCTTTCTGCTGTACCTTTCTTGCTGTTTTGATTTTTTCATGACTTTGAAATATGCATATTTTTTATATTTCCAACATTTTTGTTGCATATCTCTATAATGTCTGTTTTCATCTGGTTTTAAAGAATTAGAACTATCATGGACACGCACGGGCTAAGCATGATGAGATTCAATTGCATCATTGGTAAAATTGAATGAGGCATATGTAATTTTATTTCTAAATTGTTTGACACCATATTTCCTATGTTTCCTAGTACTTCATGGAATTCGTATTGAACTGTAGAAAACATGAACATTTATTATAAAAGATATAGATCCTCTTCAAGATTTTGAGGTCTCAATTAACTGACAGAGGACAATCTAGTAAGCGCAAATAATATTTCGGCTATACTTTGCCGAATGCTTTAGCGCAACTTTTTTAAATTTTCGATGCACCGAGCAGTACACCGGTGAGAACAAGTGCGGCTAGCGCACAGACTCAGAAAAAGTAATCGACTGATTTGGGTCTGAGTCATTTTTACTGTGAAGAGATTTTGTACTTACAGATTTTTATATGGGACATTTTATCAAATGAAAGTTTGTATCTCTTCGAGCGCCTTTTTAAGACTCGACAGTCCAATGCTGCTATTCTCTATGTCTCTACCCTGTTTACGTTCTCTACCTCTTTTAATTATAAGGCTGCAAGTGCCTTCCCGCAGCTTTTGCTTAAAAATTGTCAATTAACGCAACTTCTTCACTTGTTGACAATTATTTTTCAAGACACCCTATGTCGCGCTGCTAAAATTATGTTTCCGAATAATTTACTTAGTCTAAATTGTAGTTTGCATACTGTATATAGATATCATCTAATGAAGCACAATAGACCCACAACCGTAAGGCGTCCAGTGAACGGACCCGCGATTTGCTTCTGATTTTCACTCTTTTTCTACTCGTAGTAGTCCATCTCATGCATATTCTAAAATATCCTTACCCGCCCGTACCTGTGAACTGCGAAAAATCTTTACCCGTACCCGCGGATATGGGTATGCCCGCAGGTCACTATTTATCTCACAATCGTTTGACGGCCTCTCTTTCGGCAATGGCAAGCTTGAACGCGGGACTGTAGCGTACGAAGAATTGAAGATGTTTTCCTCCGCACAAAAGCCTTTTCTTTATCACTTGACCCAGGGCATATTGTAGCATATGCTTTACACTGAGTGACATTCGTCACGCAGCCCTTCATAGTTGTCCCGTAGCCATGAGATATTGCAGTACGTGACAAGGTAACAGGTTGGCCAGTGCATGTGTATGTACAAAATTGTACATTAATTCGTACATGTTGTACATGTTAACATACAATTCGCACATTAATTGTACATGTAATTCGGACATCTTTGCATATACATCTGAAGCATCAAAAAATGTCTGAAATATCGACATCCTTCCTCCTGATTTTTAGTAAACTCAAAAACAGTAACTTTTTAATTGCTACAGTCGCAATTGCCTTTAGATAAAGCAACACACCACTTATTTGGCATTTCGATGAGAACTCAGCCACTCGTACTCGATGAAAGTGATCCGTCTTATGATAACGCGATGATTCGAGTCCTTGTATTGCATCGAATCTGTGAATTACAACCGCTGTGCTAGCAGATATGGCTTAGCCCTTCTGCTCACAAAATATAAAATTTGTATTTCAAATTACTCCTTTTTGTAAAATATGCATCCGATTCTCATCAAACTTCTGGACGACAAACAGATATGAATATGGTTCAATGTCAAGAACATATAAACAACGAATTAGTTGCTGAGTTATATCCTTTACACACTTTAACGTAAGCCATAGATTAACTATAAAGTAGGCAGTGTCGACTCAAGCAAGTATACAGTAAAAAATTTTATATAAAAAAATTCAGTTTTTTGCCTAGTTTACGTTCCTGCGGTCCAAAAAATTATTTGAGCAGTTTTTAAAAAGCTAAATTTTTGCAAATTATTCCTGTGTCAAGTAGTATGAAACTTGTTGGATATCAAAAGTAATTAATTTCTGCCATCAGGCATCGTAATTAAGCGGAAACTAAGCTGATTATCAAGGAAATTTCATGAACCATATTACAATGCAAGTCTTCATGAAAAAATTGAGATCTTATTGTGCTTTCATGACTGAAATTTCAAATCTTTAATTTGATTTTCATCGGCATGATTTTATGATTCACTAGATTTTTGTTTCATTTCTTGAACTGAATAGTGATGTGGACCCATTTACATCTGTCAAAGTTAGCTGAAATGATTGTTTTTGATTATGTGATTTTGCTTAGCCAGTGGCAGGCTTGTGACATGATCACGCTTAAGAAAATACTCTTGAGGTTGAGCATGAAAATAATAGCAACTTATCGAATTGCCGATTTCGCAAATATTCCCTCTCCAAGTCTGACATGACACGGTGGATCTGTAGAATACTATCATTCCTTCTGCATAACTGTCATGATCAGTCTCACTTCCGTGGTAATTCTTCAAAACTGCAAAGATTTGCATATCTCACATTTGGTAACAATACCCAACTGTCTCGAGTTCACTTAATAAAATCGAAACTGTGTACACATTGGGGATTTAATAAATGCTGAGTTGCTACTCTACCTAATATACTTACTCAATGGTATATGTTTACAAAAAGTAGACAACAAATGTTACTCTGTGAGACCTTCAATCTCCCTTGATGACACGTTAACTGTTAACAGCGTAACAATATGCACTTCGATGCCTTCATGCAGCCGGACAATAGAAAGAGGATAGATCTTTGCATGATACTAGTGATCTGTGTTCGCATGGCTCATTCATTTACGTATAAACTTTGCTGTTGTTTCTTGTTCAGTTTCGTGTACCAGTTCTTCTCCAGTTCGTCAACCATTGACATCAGTTCTGTCATCTGTACGCGGCGACCATGGTCGGCGTGGTCAAAAAATGTACGACCATGAAAGCGGCTGCTACAGCGGCCAATCGACGCCATTTGTTTAGGAAAAAATGAATGTGGAAGAGGTGGCAGCAGTTTATTAGGTATCTACTTATCGCGGGAGGGGTCGCCAAGTGCGCGCTCTGTCAAAGGCTGCAATGTATTTTACTGGTCGCCGCGACATTTTGGCCGCCTCTGCGCCGCAGCAAATCTTGATGGCCACCACGACCGAGAGGTCACAGCGGGAAAGTGCGCGCGCAAGAAGAAGACTTCCCATCTCCGCAACGATGACTAAGCATTCTTGCTGGCCGCGACCTGGTCGCCTAGTGCTTAATGCTTTATACATTGATGCAGAGACAGACGAACATGTAACTGATCACATCGACGACATAGAAGACGAAGATATCGAGGCTTCGCCACAAGCAGATGTTATGCCGGACGAAGAATCGAGTGATGGTGACGATAGAGGTTCCTGTATTTGAAGAAAGCTCCTCTGAGACTGATTCGAGCTGTTCTGACATTGAAGCAGGAGTCTCACTCGGCAGAAAATAAAAAAAGCCAAAAATTTGAGATTGTGATAAAAATAGCAAAAAATGGCAAAAAATCGAGATTTTTAGTAGTATTAGTAGCCAGGTGAATATTTTTGTTGATGATTCAATATAATTGGGCCTATAATTGCAAAATCAAAAATTGCAGATAATTTGAACACATGCTTTCATCTTAGCCATTATTTACTTCGCGTCGTCGCTTCGGTAGCTGTCGTCATCAAACAGCGATCTGGAGTCAAATCGAGGCCACTGTAGGCCTATATTTTTTCGAAGCCATAGCCTCATACTTTCGCACAGTAATTCATCTTAAATCAGGGTGATGTCTCAGCCCTATGCCCCCTGGAAGTCGCCCATTACTTTCAGCGAACTACACTATTGACATTAGAGCAGTCATAGCTCAGTTGGTGGAGCGATAGGTCGATGCTGAACTCGCATCTTTTGAGTCCTACCAACCGCACATCTTCATAGCAGTTTGATCCGTCGTCTATCTCATTTCATTCTTGTTGCTAATTGAATGTGCGATTCCCGTAGTATCGATCCCCGCTACTGGTCTTAATATCGGCAGTCACAAATATTTGTTCAATGATTCAAGCCCATTTTAATTCATTCAACTACTTACTTTGGACTAAACTTGAATCATCTGTATCATTTTTACAAACTGCTTTACTGCTTTATTCATAAACTCATAAACTACTAAGATACAGTTTGGGTAATTTTTATACATGAATCTTGCTGTTGTCATAACAGCCTCTGAGATTCTCACAAATATATTTTGTCTTGTCAATGTGTTTGCAAATTGTATTGTAATGGAGAATTCATTCTACCGTAAATGTTCTTCTGAGAGGCATCGTGGCCAGAACAATGAAGCTCGAATTTACATGAATTTCCATGTTTTGGAAGCACTGTGTGAACATATTCTTAATTTTTAGAACATTTTGATCTTATATAACACCAAATCTAAAGAATTTATCGATTCCGTTAATCGATCGGACCCTTGAATTCTGATCGTACAATGGTATTACTCAAATTTGTCTCGTTCAATAGACACCATAAATGGATTAATCTGCGCTCAAGAGTAGTAATCCCATTGCAGACGCAAGTCCGGTGCGGTGCAGTGATGAGTCATCATGCTGACTCAGCCCCCCTGGAAGGAAGTCGCCAAGGATGCGTTGGGAGGAATGGGTCCGTGAGGATAAAACTGTTCCCTCCCCCCCCTCTGGCGGGAAGGAAGGAAGGAGGAGTGGAAGCAAGGCAAGGGGTGGAATCTCGGAGAGTGAGAAAAGGGCGGGTGTTGGTGGTGTTGGGATGAGAAAGTCCATGTTTCGACATGAAGGAGACCTCGGATGAGAAAACGGAGGCCAGATTCGGACTCTACGTGAAATTTTGGGTTAGGAAGGATGTTTCCAGCGACATTGGAGAGAAAAAGTTTTGAAGACCTCCCCCCCCCGGCAACGATCTTCCAACTTTGGTGTTAGAGATCGTACAAAGTCGTGCAATAGCTCATTTGAAAGCTGAGAATGAGAAAAATGCAGTGGAAAGCTCAGTTTGGACTAATTTTCTTGGGTTTAGGGAGGAAAATGGCAGGAAACCGTCAGAGTTAAAAAAGGCAGGTGTTGGTGGCTTTGGGATGAGAAAGTCCATGTTTCGACAGGAAGGAGACCTCGGATGAGAAAACGGAGGCCAGATTCGGACTCTACGTGAAATTCTACATCTGTGGTGTGATTTCCAGCGACATCGGAGAGAAAAAGTTTTGACGTCCTCCCCTCGGCAACGATCTTCCAACTTTGGTTCCAGACATCGTAGAAAGTCGTGCAATAGCTCGTTTGAAAGCTGGGAGTGAGACAAATTCAGTGGAAAACATGGCTTGTTCGTATCTGCCTTCGTTTAGAGGTGAAACGTTATTGAAAATTGTGGACGTTGACGAAAAAACGACAGAGTTAGAATGTTTATGAAAATCGCTCTAGCGGGTGAAGCAAGCCTCGGACGGGAAATCAGAGACCAGATTTGGAATCAGTGTCAAATTCTGCTTCGGCATGCTAAATTTGAAAGCCATCGGAGAGAAAAATTTTTCATCATTTTTTCCGAAAAACGACTGTTAGAATTTTTGCGATGGATGTGGGCTGTAGAGCCAAAACGAAGCATCGGATGGGAAAATGGAGGGCAGATTCGGATTCAGCGTCAAATTCTACATGGAAATTGTGTATTTCCAGCTCCATCGGAGCACTAGAATCAGAGATAGACGGGTTTTTAGTGTTTGGATGATGGCTATTACGTCATGAGCTGATCGCCACACACTATATAAGTGGAAACTCGGCTTGTGGAAATCAGTTCTCTCCTCCCGACTGGGTTGGGGTAGGTGAACTCCGGAGCTCCGATGATAGCTTCGGACATTCCAAATTCCGGGTTTCTGTAAGAAACCGACTTAGAAAATTTCATTGCTGTAGTCAGCTAAGGCGTCAGACTTAGAGGTTTGCCAGGAGATGGCCTTCGTCTCCAGGCCATAAAAGACTCCAAAACTTTAAAGGCTTGTAACTTTGCTTCTACAAGTCCGTTTGACTTGATTCAAGTGAGGTTCGGTCGCTATTGACCTGCCCTAAGTGATAGACTACTTATAAAATGTCATAAGTAGTGCTAAAAAGTTGAAAAATTTAAATTCGCCAGTTTTGGAGGTTTTCTGGGGTTTTCGACCCTGCTGAAGTCAACTAGATGATTTTTAATGATGTCTGAGTCAGTCTTCTCATGGTATAAGCAGCTTTTCAATGAAAGCGAGCAAGACACGGAGAGTTTTGCTGTAATATTCCACTGACAGGGTGTTCCTTCGGGACGGCGAACGATGCCGTAGTGATAAGTGTGGCAAGGGAGTGTGTCATAGTTTAGACCGAAACCGCTGGGGCAACTCATGTCTCATGTTTGGCATTTGATACAGTTCTCAACGTAGCACTTTGAACGCCAATCGGTTGAGTCTTAGCTATCTTGTCATGGGTGGCTTCTAAACATCTCCATTGCAAAAAGCGCTGGTGAATCAAGCTCTCTACGGCTTGCTATCAAGCTGATCAAAGCAACGACTTACCAACCTCCTGTAAATAACTCCACCGGTTTTCATATCTGGCGATCAAGTCATGGACGGTGCAAGTCACGGAGATTTTCGGTGTGATACTTCCTGTGGGCGGGCGTTCTTTCGAGACAGCGGTGAAGTCCGTAGCGATGAGTACTGCACGGGACGTGGGCAATGGTAATCCTTGTGAAACCTCTCTGCGTCATGTTTGCAAGTGGTTGCCTTTCGTCTCAACGTTGTACTCTGACCGCCAGGGCGACATTTAGCTATCTGCCACAGGTTACCTCATAAAATCTCCATTGCACTTGTCTCCCGACAATTGGCCAAGCATGCGAGAATGAGCCATCAGTTCCTCTTGTCTCCATCACGGAGACGAAATGATGAAGGGATGAAACGGGAGGACATTCATGCGCCACACGCAACACATCACAGACTTCTCTCTTTGCTAGTGAACAAGCTCTTGTCAGTGTCGTCAGAAACTTTATCATGTTGTACTAAAGTTTTATTGCAACACAGGTTGATGTATAGTTAGAAAGTTTGATCATCAACGTTTTATTCGTAAGTCTAGTCAAAAACTGTATCATGGTTTGTAAAAGCAAAGTTAGTGTAGTCAAATAATATTACCGCGACACCCGTTTGAGAAAATAAAGTTTGATCATGACGTTTATTCGTGAGTATCATCAGAAAGTGTATCATGGTTTGTAAAGCAAAGTTTAGTATAGTCAAATATTTTTACTGTAACACAGGTTGATGTATAGTTAGAAAGTTTGATCATGACGTTTATTCGTAAGTCTAGTCAGAAACTTCATCATGTTGTACAAAGGTTTTACTGCAGCACAGGTTGATGTATAGTTAGGAAATTTCATCATTGAAGTTGTATTCGTAAGTCTAGTCAGAAACTTCATCATGTTGTACAAAGGTTTTACTGCAGCACAGGTTGATGTATAGTTAGAAAGTTTGATCATGACGTTTATTCGTAAGTCTAATCAGAAAGTGTATCATGGTTTGCAAAGTTAGTGTAGTCAAGTAGTTTTACTGTGACACACGTTTGTAAAAGTAAAGTTTGATCATTGAAGTTGTATTTGTAAGTCTAGTCAGAAAGTGTATCATGGTTTGTAAAAGTTTTACTGCAACACAGGATGATGTATAGTTAGAAAAGTTTGATCATGATGTTTTATGAAACACACATGTCATGAAATGCAAGTGTTAGTGTAGTGAAATAATTTACCGCGACGCACGTTTGTGAAAATAAAGTTTGATCATTGAAGTTTATTCGTTAGTCTAGTCAGAAACTTCATCATGTTGTACAAAGGTTTTACTGCAGCACAGGTTGATGTATAGTTAGAAAATTTGATCATTGAAGTTGTATTCGTAAGTCTAATCAGAAAGTGTATCATGGTTTGCAAAGTTAGTGTAGTCAAGTAGTTTTACTGTGACACACGTTTGTAAAAGTAAAGTTTGATCATTGACGTTGTATTCGTAAGTCTAGTCAGAAAGTGTATCATGGTTTGTAAAAGCAAAGTTTAGTATAGTCAAATATTTTTAATGTAACACAGGTTGATGTATAGTTAGAAAATTTGATCATTGAAGTTGTATTCGTAAGTCTAGTCAGAAAGTGTATCATGGTATGTAAAAGTTTTACTGCAACACAGGATGATGTATAGTTAGAAAAGTTTGATCATGATGTTTTATGAAACACACATGTCATGAAATGCAAGTGTTAGTGTAGTGAAATAATTTACCGCGACGCACGTTTGTGAAAATAAAGTTTGATCATGACGTTTATTCGTAAGTCTAGTCAGAAACTTCATCATGTTGTACAAAGGTTTTACTGCAGCACAGGTTGATGTATAGTTAGAAAATTTGATCATTGAAGTTGTATTCGTAAGTCTAATCAGAAAGTGTATCATGGTTTGCAAAGTTAGTGTAGTCAAGTAGTTTTACTGTGACACACGTTTGTAAAAGTAAAGTTTGATCATTGACGTTGTATTCGTAAGTCTAGTCAGAAAGTGTATCATGGTTTGTAAAAGCAAAGTTTAGTATAGTCAAATATTTTTAATGTAACACAGGTTGATGTATAGTTAGAAAGTTTGATCATGACGTTTATTCGTAAGTCTAATCAGAAAGTGTATCATGGTTTGCAAAGTTAGTGTAGTCAAGTAGTTTTACTGTGACACACGTTTGTAAAAGTAAAGTTTGATCATTGACGTTGTATTCGTAAGTCTAGTCAGAAAGTGTATCATGGTTTGTAAAAGTTTTACTGCAACACAGGTTGATGTATAGTTAGAAAAGTTTGATCATGATGTTTTATGAAACACACATGTCATGAAATGCAAGTGTTAGTGTAGTCAAATAATTTACCGCGACGCACGTTTGTGAAAATAAAGTTTGATCATTGAAGTTTATTCGTTAGTCTAGTCAGAAACTTCATCATGTTAAACAAAGGTTTTACTGCAGCACAGATTGATGTATAGTTAGAAAATTTGATCATTGAAGTTGTATTCGTAAGTCTAATCAGAAAGTGTATCATGGTTTCCAAAGTTAGTGTAGTCAAGTAGTTTTACTGTGACACACGTTTGTAAAAGTAAAGTTTGATCATTGACGTTGTATTCGTAAGTCTAGTCAGAAAGTGTATCATGGTTTGTAAAAGCAAAGTTTAGTATAGTCAAATATTTTTAATGTAACACAGGTTGATGTATAGTTAGAAAATTTGATCATTGAAGTTGTATTCGTAAGTCTAATCAGAAAGTGTATCATGGTTTGCAAAGTTAGTGTAGTCAAGTAGTTTTACTGTGACACACGTTTGTAAAAGTAAAGTTTGATCATTGACGTTGTATTCGTAAGTCTAGTCAGAAAGTGTATCATGGTATGTAAAAGTTTTACTGCAACACAGGATGATGTATAGTTAGAAAAGTTTGATCATGATGTTTTATGAAACACACATGTCATGAAATGCAAGTGTTAGTGTAGTGAAATAATTTACCGCGACGCACGTTTGTGAAAATAAAGTTTGATCATGACGTTTATTCGTAAGTCTAGTCAGAAACTTCATCATGTTGTACAAAGGTTTTACTGCAGCACAGGTTGATGTATAGTTAGAAAATTTGATCATTGAAGTTGTATTCGTAAGTCTAATCAGAAAGTGTATCATGGTTTGCAAAGTTAGTGTAGTCAAGTAGTTTTACTGTGACACACGTTTGTAAAAGTAAAGTTTGATCATTGACGTTGTATTCGTAAGTCTAGTCAGAAAGTGTATCATGGTTTGTAAAAGCAAAGTTTAGTATAGTCAAATATTTTTAATGTAACACAGGTTGATGTATAGTTAGAAAGTTTGATCATGACGTTTATTCGTAAGTCTAATCAGAAAGTGTATCATGGTTTGCAAAGTTAGTGTAGTCAAGTAGTTTTACTGTGACACACCTTTGTAAAAGTAAAGTTTGATCATTGACGTTGTATTCGTAAGTCTAGTCAGAAAGTGTATCATGGTTTGTAAAAGTTTTACTGCAACACAGGTTGATGTATAGTTAGAAAAGTTTGATCATGATGTTTTATGAAACACACATGTCATGAAATGCAAGTGTTAGTGTAGTCAAATAATTTACCGCGACGCACGTTTGTGAAAAGTAAAGTTTGATCATGACGTTTATCGTAAGTCTAGTCAGAAACTTCATCATGTTGTACAAAGGTTTTACTGCAGCACAGGTTGATGTATAGTTAGAAAATTTGATCATTGAAGTTGTATTCGTAAGTCTAATCAGAAAGTGTATCATGGTTTGCAAAGTTAGTGTAGTCAAGTAGTTTTACTGTGACACACGCTTGTAAAAGTAAAGTTTGATCATTGACGTTGTATTCGTGAGTCTAGTCAGAAAGTGTATCATGGTTTGTAAAAGTTTTACTGCAACACAGGTTGATGTATAGTTAAAAAAGTTTGATCATGATGTTTTATGAAACATACATGTCATGAAATGCAAGTGTTAGTGTAGTCAAATAATTTACCGCGACGCACGTTTGTGAAAATAAAGTTTGATCATTGACGTTGTATGACTGACCGAACTCATCACAGCACTAGAAAGTTTTAGAAGGTTTTATTGCACAGTGTAGATTGTCTTGTAACTTACTTTCACAGTGTTAGAAAGTTTTATTGGAGACAGTTGCCAAATGTTTCCCTATTAGAAAATTCAAACTTCATGACTGTTAGATTCGCTTCATCAGGTTTACTAAAAGCAGTTTTCTACTGCAGTAAGACTGAGAGTTTAGAATGTTATATGAAAACAGTGTTCGCCACAGCACTAGAAAGTTTTTATACTTAGTTGAGATCCGGATTGCAGTGTGTAAAATGTTTTATGTGACAGTCTTTTCACAAACGCCGAAGTGTAAATTCAGAGTAATACATCTGTTAGGTAGTCATTAACTTTGGATGTGAAGTAAAGCGAATCTGTGTAGAGAATGAATTGAATATTAGACAACGCATGCAAGTTTTTGACGACTTGAGTGGTTGAAACCAAGTCTAAGTTTAACATGTTGGATATAAAAGTGAGATGGATAGGAATAAGTGTTGAATGTTTTATAAAACCAGATGTTGTCACACACGTTGAGTGTGATTCCATGACATTGAATCGCCTGGGTTGTAAAGTCCATCATCCAAGGCTAGGCTCCTCTACGGTTGGATTTAGGGTTTTATATTACATTCGTTAACCATTCGTGTAGAATATGTGAAGCACATGTTCGCTTAAATGCAAATGTTGAAATAAATTTTGTAAGAAGTCTTTGACAGGCTGTTGTGAAACGTAGCGAACGTTGAAAAAAGTTTTATGAAATGTTTCTTCAGTCACACTCATTAGCGTACCAGCTTTACTAAATGTGTTGTTTGCCTTTATCAAATTGAATGCGTGTGTTTTGTAAATAAAGACAGCGTGTTTGCACTCTGCATCGACAGCATACAAGTATAGACATAACAACCTGTAACGTTGTTAGTCGAATGCATATGAGATAGGAAACATTATGTGTGAGATAAAAATCAACCTGCTAGATGAAGTGAAACACAAAAGTGTCACAACTAGTTTACGGGAAATAAAGGAGAACTGTGACAACGTTTACACTCATCATAGACAGATGAACATACAAATCTGACATTCAAATGAAAGTCGTAAACATGAACTGCGGTGTAAGAAACTTTATGTCAACAACTTTATGTTGGTAAAACTTTCATAGATTGCAGGCGTGTTGAAAGCTGATATAAAGACCTGTAGAAACGCATAAGTCTTAGTTCAACGACTCGACCCTTGAACTCACACAATGAATACGTCTGTGTAGAAAACTCATTGGTAGGAAACAGTATTTTCTGTGCGAATGCAGACGATGTAAACATGACATTTGCATGGCTTGCAATAGTCAACATGCTGCCATTCAAAATGTTTATCATAAAACCTATCACTGAAAAAACCCCTCCTGTGCCCACAAAGAATCATAAGTGCACTCTGACGCCTGTCTGTCGCACTAGCCCCTCAGCAGATGGAGTAGAACACAAAGATGTACGCGCTCTCTCTCTGACGCCCGTCTGTCACATGAAACAGAGAGCTATCACATCTGTCCCAGGATGTAGGAACGTATCGTAGCACCTGGCTGATTCCTACACAGCTCATTGCTATCGTACCGGAAGGGAGATTCATGCGATAAATGCATCTAAGTTTGTTGAGTGGTTGAGGGTGGCAGTCAATGAAAATATGTCTTCCCCTTTCTTCCTCCAACCATAAGTTTAGAGCAATATGATTGCACGAACCAGACATTTGAAAGGCTGTATCATTCTCATATGAAGCAGAGTCTCTTGCATTTTACTATCATAATCATGTCTGAGAAGCCAACAGCGTAAGTGATACCTTTTCGTATCATACACCGCGGAGAGGAATTCCACAGTGATATCTATGGTGAGGATATCACTGTGGAATTTGGGAAGTACTATTCTTACTTCACCCTACAGGAAGATTTGAGTCGACGAGTGCGACAAGAGGCTGAGATGGAGGCAAGTGAGGGTCAGACGGTGGCAAGTGACGCCAAGACGGTGGGGAGCGAGGCCGAGATGGCAACCAGCGAGAGCGAGACGGTCGAAAGTGATAACATGGAAAGTGTGGATGTCATTGTGATATCGGATGATGAAGTGAGAGTTTCACACATGCATACGAATGACTATCATCTCAAATCATTCATGTTTTCTTTCAGTGATGGAGTGAGTGATGGGCGTTCTTTAGTTCATAAAATCATCATGCACACATACAGCACACTGTTTCACCACATTTCCTCGTGAATGCATCATGAGTTCTTATAAGAACTTCCTTCTAATGCAGCTAAAGCGGTCCCAAGCCCGCCACATATCTTCGGATATGGAATGCAGAGGGAAGGATATATGATGAATCGAATGAAATGGGAGGACATTCTTGCACCACATGCAGCCACAAACACATTTCTATCTTCATTAAGATGACATTCAATCACTTGAATTCTAATGTGACCTAATCCTTAGATCTCAGTACAGTCAACTCTCTAACGTACTTATTAAACCTATTATCTCTAACTTTACAAACACTGAAAGGATTCTAACATGATTTCAAACTTTACAAACATCAACTTTATTTTTAACGTTGCAAACAGTGAAGTGAATCTGACTTCATTTATATTTCACCTATCTTACAAACAGCGACAGGGTTATAACTTAATTTCTAGCTTTACAATCATCAACTTTATTTCTAATTTTACAAACAGTAAAATGGTTGTAACTTTATTACTAAGTCAATCCACTCTATTGAAACGACAAGAAAACGACACAGTATGACCATGATATGTTATTGAAACCCACACAGCTTTTTTGTTATACTACCAATTCATTTCATGTCCTCTATCCTATACACTCAAAACCTGCAACGACATTTATTCTATTTTACCTGAAATCTATTGACATGTGATACATTACATTAAATCTTCGATATCAAATACTATCATGAAACAACTAGCAGTACCTGACTCTAAACATGCACTGATTCCCACATTTATGACATTAGTAATTTTTCTATCATGTGTGACTACATGCTCATCAATATGAAAGGCTTGCAGTGACTTAACTCTTAATGTGTCCATGTCAAGCTTTTGGAAATAGCTTTTCATGTACAGTTGATATACAATCAATTTCAACGGATGCTCCAGTCATAGCATGTTATTCCTGCTTTCGAACTCATGGTGTCATGCTGCATCAACAAGTTGCTTCTATCTAACTTTTACGTGAATAAACCAAATGCCCTGATGCTATATGATACTGTCTCGATATGCTATTGTTGTTTCTTTTAACTATGTCACTGATTCAAACAGTTAATTACACTACCTATTCATTAAACTTTGCAATCTCAATCTTTGCTTTCATCGAATATGAACCTCTAATTTACATACAACAACTATGATATGTGTTCTATCTTATGCACTCAACCAGTAGAGACATTCATTCTGTTACATCCATGAACATGATGTGATAAAATTCACGTCATCTCAAAACCCTTTAACAGCGCTTGTCTTCAAACATATGCTGAATCCCACGCAGCTTGTTTGTTACACCACCAATTCATTTCAATGTGGGCTAATCTTGCATCACTCATTTCATGTAACACAACTTTCACTTTAATTATTCCCACAATGTTACTGCAGTGGTCTCAACACAATCCCTACCATGTATTCTAACACTCTAATCACTGTACAATGACTGTTGTGAATTGTATCGCATTCACGTGCATGACCCAGGCTTGTAAATTCCTGTTACTCAGGTGTGAGAAGGTTATGAGAACCTAAGATGCTTCAGTTGTTATTTCAGTTTATACGAGTAACATTTGATGCTTTCATGTCTAGTAACATGTATGAGTTACTTCATCACTCTAGTTTAATGGAGACTTTGATTATTCATTCTTAGCTCGCTGAAGATGAGTGTTTGTATCACACTGTGAAGAGAGATTGTAAACTAATGAAGATAGGAATTTGATATCTGTATACGTTTGGCGTGTGAGTGGCCATCCTTTCATCCCTTTCATCAATTTTCAACCCATCCTCTGAGTTCAACGGGCTTGGAACCGTCAGAAAGTGAAAACACTTTCTGGCCTCATTATGGGTAGCCTCATGAAGGCTGTTTGTGGCGTTCTCCGACTCCTCTCTACTTTTGCTCGAAGATCTCTGTAAGAAAGAAAAATAGTGTTAGAGTTGATTGAGAGGCAATGACGTTCGAGCAACTTACTAGGAATTTTCCGCTTCACTTTTCTCACTGAAAAATCACACAGTCGACCGTCTACCTCCATACTGATATGAATGCAGGTGACCCCACCTCCCTTGTAGCACTCCTGCGTGGTGTTTAAATCATCTGTAACAGTACGCACGTCACATACTTGGTTTCTGTAGATTGGCAAGTGTACCTCTACGTGTCTTCTCTTCATTTCCTTGTTGATGTCTTCAGCCTGACTAAGTCTCCTCTTCAGCTCATGATTTTCTTCTCTCATCCCTAGACAGTTCCTCTCTATCACACCAAGTCTGGTAACCTCCTGCCTCTGATGATTCAACTCGGATACTACCTCCTCATAAGCCATCTCCTTCTCCTTCCATTCCCGCCTCTCTTTCATTAATGTTTCCTCTCTCTTCTGCAGCTGTAATACTTCCTCCTGTAAGACTTTCACCGTTCCCACTTTAATTTCTAGTTTGGCTATGTCCAGCACCATCTCTTTCTTGTGTCTATTCATAGCCTCATAGCGATCTTTGAGCAGCATGTAATGGGCTTACTGTGATGCTTTCGCCTTCAACTCATCTCTATCTAGAGCTCTTGTTTGCTTGCGTATACCGCATTCTTTGGCGTAGAAGTGTTAAGTGGCTCCTCTACATGTTCAGATTCTTGTTTACCACTCATGAAAACGGCTCTCACATCCTGTACTTTCCCTTCCTCCTCACTGCTGCTTGTATCGCTGAGGAAATGATCGCTCCCATCATCATCCAAGTCGACAATGTGTCTTACAGCCGCCCTCTCCTCCTGCCTTCGTCTATACAAGTCATCAAACCACTTTTTGAAGTGGCAGTTGGAAATAGACGCACTGGGACACTGGTCATGTCTTTTCCTAAATTCGACAAAGTCAGAGTCTGCTTTCACAGCATGATGGACACATGTCTTTATTTCAAAGACCTTCTTATGCTCCCCAATGTGTTCCACCTGTCTCAAGTGCTTTTTGTATTCGGTCCCTCTGCATACTTTATGGCATGAACATCTTGTGACGCTGTAGCGCGAAGACTTTGATAAAACCATGTTCAAACTGCAAGATAAAAGTTAGTTATTTACTACAGTTCTCACAAGAAAGCACTGTTTATCAGAAACATGTTTGTAATAAATGGCATAGGACAGTCAATGATGGCCCTAACCTTAAGACCCTAGTGTTAGAAAGTGTATCAGTGATGCCTGTAAGATCTGACTTTAAATCTCTAACTTAGAACGTCTGATAGCAAACGTCAGACGACTCACCGTTGAAAGGAGGAAACAGGAGTGACATTGGGTAGGGAGAAGCGCCTTACATACTTCTCTCTCACAAAGACAGAATATGCCAATGTCCAAATTTGGTCATGTCTCCTTCAAACGATTTCATCTCGCCATATTTGGAATCTCAATCGCTGATTTTCCTCACTGACGCAGGGAATCAAGATTACCATAAATGGACATTCTCGCTTCGTTGTGATGGAAGGGGAATGACGCTCGGCTCACGCTTTGTGACAGCGATCTCTTTATCCTGAGTGGCAAGTTTGTATGACCCTCAAGTGAACTGAATGTATCCGAAGATGAAAAGATTGAATAGTTCCTAGTGTGTGATAAAATACATGGAATGATAAACGTACAGATACTCACAATGATCCTTAGGGGCTTCACACCATTTGAATGTTTTCTTATATCATGCTCACTTTCGAAGAGGCTTGATTCAATGGTTCATTCGAAGGATGCTTGTAAAGTTCAATACTGCATTCCCATTACATTTCAATTTTATGTGTTTGTACAAGTGTATAAGCTTTCACTGGACTCGCATCGTCTTATAAAGTGTTCGTTTACGCAGCGCATGAAGCTATATCTCTCAATACGTTGAACTCAATCTCTCACACACGCACACACATTGTCACTTAAACCATGACTGGAATACAGTTCTCACACATGAACTTTATTTCTAACGTTACAAATGCTGAAAGGATTCTAACATTATTTTATACGTCCCCTATCTTACACATACTGAAAGGATTCTAGCATGATTTCAAACTTAACAAACATCAACTTTATTTCTAACGTTACAAACACTGAAATGCTTGTGACACTATTTTATACTTAACCTATCTTGCAAACACTGAAATGATTCTGATATTATTCCAAACTTTACAAACAGTAAAATGGTTGTAACTTTATTACTAAGTCAATCCACTCTGTTTGAAGCCCAACTTTATGTGAAAAGAAAACGACACAGTATGTACATGATATGTTATTGAAACCGACACAGCTTTTTGTTACACTAACAATTCAGTTCAATGTGAGCTAGTCTTGTATCACTCATTTCATACGACATAACTTTCACTTTACTTATTCCTGCAATGTTACTACTATGTGTTCTAAACTTTATGAGTTCGCTTTCACTTCTATCTCACACTTTCTTCATCATCTAACCAAGTGAATGACATTGATGATACATTATCTGACTATACGCATTGAGTCACATTCTACACAAACAGATATTACTAACATGGATCATATAAAACGCCAAGTCTTGTCGTAGGCTTGACTATGCTATGGTCTTAGTGATTTATCTATGTAACTTACACTTTTAAAGCGCTAAATCCTTAAATTTCAACACAGGGACACCTATCCTATGGATTTAGGAGTTTTGCTGTATAATTTAGTAAACTTATGTCTCTGTCAGCATACGACTTTTAAAATACAACACTGAGTGATGAATGATGTTCATATATTCCTAGCTTGGATAACAAGAAACTTTCCTGCGTTGACTATTATATATTTTCCTCATCAGCTCTTTACACACTTATGATTCCAATCACTAAGATACATACAACGCTTCTATTGAGCATTCATCAATCACCTTTCAGCTGACCACATCAAATGTAAAGTGTATAACATAATGAGTATGTAACTATCTCTCATCAACGATATCAAAACTGGCTTTTCACCATGAAAATTAAGTCTTGCCTTCAAAGTCATTTTATAAAGCGAACATATGCATCACGCATTCTACACTAAAAGAGATCGTTCATTTGTATTATCCAAATCCCTGAGTCCCTAAATCCAACGGTAGGTAACCCTACCCCTTAGATGATGGACTTTAGCAATTTAGCTATGTCATTCACCAATGGCTAAGTTAGTAAATGCATGTATACACTCTACAAGAACAGTTATCATTGATGTATGTTATATAAAACGCTAAATCTCTAAGTCCAACCGTGACTGTCATTGCCTGCATTACTATACAACATGTTGCTCTGATGATTCTTCCACCACCCTTACTCTTTCCATTTGAGGGGTAGTGAAGAAATAAATTCATGACTTCAGGTCAAAACCTCTCTCTACACACGTTTATATTTCACACCATGTAAAAGATCCTTGCTACTTATCATAGAGGCTTTAAAACTTTAAAAATGATGATTTCATGGCAGTTAGACCTTTGAAGATGTGTGTTGGACAAGTTTAACACTTGTCATGAAGTTGCGTTCTCATCAGATGAATTTAATAAGAGCTTCTTCATTTTCTAAGAAAGATAGAGATCCTTGAATCTAGTGTTTGTGTGTGGCACAGTCTGTAACTTTTCTTTGTTAATAGGGTGGCCTCCAACGAATTGGTGACCGGGCCCTCGGAAGGACCGATGGATTACTCGAAGTATTCCGGACGCTGAATTCTCAGCAACGCCAGATATTCTAGCACCATATCCCTAAATAAAGGGTTCTCCACAAGCTCATGTGGAATAAGATGGACGGGGCAGAGAATTGCTTCGCCTTTCTCTGCCTGCAAAGCAGCCAGGAGAAAGACTTTCCCCATCTTCACCCTGCATCCACAGCGGAGCTCAAGGGTTCGACTCATGTCAAAGAAAGCGATATCGAAAGACATTGCTTCAAACGACTTGTAATTGATGAATGAGTGTGAACGTCTCCCTTACATTTCTCACACATTTTTGTGACTGGCTAGCAAGACATTGAAGAATTGAACAAATCGGCAGTGTCCATTCTTTAGCAGCAAATGGTTACTTGCGCGCGCGCGGAGTGTACAGTAACGAATTGTCAACGTGAGAATCCTTTCAGCCGCCCACGATAATCTCTTCGACGCGATTGCAATGAGCTGTGTGGGAATCAGCCAGGTGCTACGATACGTTCCTACATCCTGGGACAGATGTGATAGCTCTCTGTTTCATGTGACAGACGGGCGCCAGAGAGAGAGCGCGTACATCTTTGTGTTGTACTCCATCTGCTGAGGGGCTAGCGCGACAGACGATCGCCCACCGGCTGCGCTGTCATTCATCTTTGTGTTCTACTCTATGTGCTGAGGGGCTAGTGCGACAGACAGGCGTCAGAGTGCACTTATGATTCTTTGTGGGCACAGGAGGGGTTTTTTCACTGATAGGTTTTATGATAAACATTTTGAATGGCAGCATGTTGACTATTGCAAGCCATGTTAAATGTCATGTTTACATCGTCTGCATTCGCACAGAAAATGCTGTTTCCTACAAATGAGTTTTCTACACAGACGTATTCATTGTGTGAGTTCAAGGGTCGAGTCGTTGAACTAAGACTTATGCGTTTCTACAGGTCTTTATATCAGCTTTCAACACGCCTGCAATCTATGAAAGTTTTACCAACATAAAGTTGTTGACATAAAGTTTCTTACACCGCAGTTCATGTTTACGACTTTCATTTGAATGTCAGATTTGTATGTTCATCTGTCTATGATGAGTGTAAACGTTGTCACAGTTCTCCTTTATTTCCCGTAAACTAGTTGTGACACTTTTGTGTTTCACTTCATCTAGCAGGTTGATTTTTATCTCACACATAATGTTTCCTATCTCATATGCATTCGACTAACAACGTTACAGGTTGTTATGTCTATACTTGTATGCTGTCGATGCAGAGTGCAAACACGCTGTCTTTATTTACAAAACACACGCATTCAATTTGATAAAGGCAAACAACACCTTTAGTAAAGCTGGTACGCTAATGAGTGTGACTGAAGAAACATTTCATAAAACTTTTTTCAACGTTCGCTACGTTTCACAACAGCCTGTCAAAGACTTCTTACAAAATTTATTTCAACATTTGCATTTAAGCAAACATGTGCTTCACATATTCCACACGAATGGTTAACGCATGTAATATAAAACCCTAAATCCAACCGTAGAGGAGCCTAGCCTTGGATGATGGACTTTACAACCCAGGCGATTCAATGTCATGGAATCACACTCAACGTGTGTGACAACATCTGGTTTTATAAAACATTCAACACTTATTCCTATCCATCTCACTTTTATATCCAACATGTTAAACTTAGACTTGGTTTCAACCACTCAAGTCGTCAAAAACTTGCATGCGTTGTCTAATATTCAATTCATTCTCTACACAGATTCGCTTTACTTCACATCCAAAGTTAATGACTACCTAACAGATGTATTCACTCTGAATTTACACTTCACCGTTTGTGAAAAGACTGTCACATGAAACATTTTACACACTGCAGTCCGGATCTCAACTAAGGATAAAAACTTTCTAGTGCTGTGGCGAACACTGTTTTCATATAACATTCTAAACTCTCAGTCTTACTGCAGTAGAAAACTGCTTTTAGTAAACCTGATGAAGCGAATCTAACAGTCATGAAGTTTGAATTTTCTAATAGGGAAACATTTGGCAACTGTCTCCAATAAAACTTTCTAACACTGTGAAAGTAAGTTACAAGACAATCTACACTGTGCAATAAAACCTTCTAAAACTTTCTAGTGCTGTGATGAGTTCGGTCAGTCATACAACGTCAATGATCAAACTTTATTTTCACAAACGTGCGTCGCGGTAAATTATTTGACTACACTAACACTTGCATTTCATGACATGTATGTTTCATAAAACATCATGATCAAACTTTACTTTTACAAGCGTGTGTCACAGTAAAACTACTTGACTACACTAACTTTGCAAACCATGATACACTTTCTGATTAGACTTACGTATACAACTTCAATGATCAAATTTTCTAACTATACATCAACCTGTGCTGCAGTAAAACCTTTGTACAACATGATGAAGTTTCTGACTAGACTTACGATAAACGTCATGATCATACTTTATTTTCACAAACGTGCGTCGCGGTAAATTATTTGACTACACTAACACTTGCATTTCATGACATGTGTGTTTCATAAAACATCATGATCAAACTTTTCTAACTATACATCAACCTGTGTTGCAGTAAAACTTTTACAAACCATGATACACTTTTTGACTAGACTTACGAATACAACTTCAATGATCAAACTTTACTTTTACAAACGTGTGTCACAGTAAAACTACTTGACTACACTAACTTTGCAAACCATGATACACTTTCTGATTAGACTTACGAATACAACTTCAATGATCAAATTTTCTAACTATACATCAACCTGTGCTGCAGTAAAACCTTTGTACAACATGATGAAGTTTCTGACTAGACTTACGAATAAACGTCATGATCAAACTTTATTTTCACAAACGTGCGTCGCGGTAAATTATTTGACTACACTAACACTTGCATTTCATGACATGTGTGTTTCATAAAACATCATGATCAAACTTTTCTAACTATACATCAACCTGTGTTGCAGTCTTACGAATACAACTTCAATGATCAAACTTTACTTTTACAAACGTGTGTCACAGTAAAACTACTTGACTACACTAACTTTGCAAACCATGATACACTTTCTGATTAGACTTACGAATACAACTTCAATGATCAAATTTTCTAACTATACATCAACCTGTGCTGCAGTAAAACTTTTACAAACCATGATACACTTTCTGATTAGACTTACGAATACAACTTCAATGATCAAATTTCCTAACTATACATCAACCTGTGCTGCAGTAAAACCTTTGTACAACATGATGAAGTTTCTGACTAGACTTACGAATAAACGTCATGATCAAACTTTCTAACTATACATCAACCTGTGTTGCAGTAAAAATATTTGACTATACTAAACTTTGCTTTTACAAACCATGATACACTTTCTGATGATACTCACGAATAAACGTCATGATCAAACTTTATTTTCTCAAACGGGTGTCGCGGTAATATTATTTGACTACACTAACTTTGCTTTTACAAACCATGATACAGTTTCTGACTAGACTTACGAATAAAACGTTGATGATCAAACTTTCTAACTATACATCAACCTGTGTTGCAATAAAACTTTAGTACAACATGATAAAGTTTCTGACGACACTGACAAGAGCTTGTTCACTAGCAAAGAGAGAAGTCTGATGTGTTGCGTGTGGCGCATGAATGTCCTCCCGTTTCATCCCTTCATCATTTCGTCTCCGTGATAGAGACAAGAAGAACTGATGGCTGATTCTCGCATGCTTGGCCAATTGTCGGGAGACAAGTGCAATGGAGATTTTATGAGGTAACCTGTGGCAGATAGCTAAATGTCGCCCTGGCGGTCAGAGTACAACGTTGAGACGAAAGGCAACCACTTGCAAACATGACGCAGAGAGGTTTCACAAGGATTACCATTGCCCACGTCCCGTGCAGTACTCATCGCTACGGACTTCACCGCTGTCTCGAAAGAACGCCCGCCCACAGGAAGTATCACACCGAAAATCTCCGTGACTTGCACCGTCCATGACTTGATCGCCAGATATGAAAACCGGTGGAGTTATTTACAGGAGGTTGGTAAGTCGTTGCTTTGATCAGCTTGATAGCAAGCCGTAGAGAGCTTGATTCACCAGCGCTTTTTGCAATGGAGATGTTTAGAGGCCACCCATGACAAGATAGCTAAGACTCAACCGATTGGCGTTCAAAGTGCTACGTTGAGAATTGTGTCAAATGCCCAACATGAGACATGAGTTGCCCCAGCGGTTTCGGTCTAAACTATGACACACTCCCTTGCCACACTTATCACTGCGGCATCGTTCGCCGTCCCGAAGGAACACCCTGTCAGTGGAATATTACAGCAAAACTCTCCGTGTCTTGATCGCTTTCAGTGAAAAGCTGCTTATACCATGAGAAGACTGGCTCAGACATCATTAAAAATCATCTAGTTGACTTCAGCAGGGTCGAAAACCCCAGAAAACCTCCAAAACTAGTGAATTTAAATTTTTCAACTTTTTAGCACTACTTATGACATTTTATACGTAGTCTATCACTTAGGGCAGGTCAATAGCGACCGAACCTCACTTGAATCAAGTCAAACGGACTTGTAGAAGCAAAGTTACAAGCCTTTAAAGTTTTGGAGTCTTTTATGGCCTGGAGACGAAGGCCATCTCCTGGCAAACCTCTAAGTCTGACGCCTTAGCTGACTTCAGCAATGAAATTTTCTAAGTCGGTTTCTTACAGAAACCCGGAATTTGGAATGTCCGAAGCTATCATCGGAGCTCCGGAGTTCACCTACCCCAACCCAGTCGGGAGGAGAGAACTGATTTCCACAAGCCCAGTTTCCACTTATATAGTGTGTGGCGATCAGCTGATGACGTAATAGCCATCATCCAAACACTAAAAACCGGTCTATCTCTGATTCTAGTTCTCCGATGGAGCTGGAAATACACCATTTCCATGTAGAATTTGACGCTGAATCCGAATCTGCCCTCCATTTTCCCATCCGATGCTTCGTTTTGGCTCTACAGCCCACATCCATCGCAAAAATTCTAACAGTCGTTTTTCGGAAAAAATGATGAAAAATGTTTTCTCTCCGATGGCTTTCAAATTTAGCATGCCGAAGCAGAATTTGACGCTGATTCCAAATCTGGTCTCTGATTTCCCTTCCGAGGCTTGCTTCACCCGCTAGAGCGATTTTCATAAACATTCTAACTCTGTCATTTTTTCGTCAACGTCCAAAATTTTCAATAACGTCTCACCTCTAAACGAAGACAGATACGAACAAGCCATGTTTTCCACTGAATTTGTCTCACTCCCAGCTTTCAAACGAGCTATTGCACGACTTTCTACGATGTCTGGAACCAAAGTTGGAAGATCGTTGCCGAGGGGGGGACGTCAAAACTTTTTCTCTCCGATGTCGCTGGAAATCACACCACAGATGTAGAATTTCACGTAGAGTCCGAATCTGGCCTCCGTTTTCTCATCCGAGCACTCCTTCATGCCGAAACATGGACTTTCTCATCCCAAAGCCACCAACACCTGCCTTTTTCAACTCTGACGTTTTCTTGCCATTCTCCTCCCTAAACCCAGGAAAATTAGTCCAAACTGAGCTTTCATTGCATTTTTCTCACTCTTAGCTTTCAAATGAGCTATTGCACGACTTTCTACGATCTCTCACACCAAAGTTGGAAGTTTGGCAGGAGGGGGGGACGTCCTCAAAACTTTTTTCTCTCCAATGTCGCTGGAAACATCCTTCCTAACCCAACATTTCACGTAGAGTCCGAATCTGGCCTCCGTTTTCTCATCCGAGGCCTCCTTCTGCTCGAAAAACGACTTTTCTCATCCCAACAGCACCAACACCCGCCCTTTCCTCACTCTACCTTCCCACATCACCTTCCTTCCCATCCCTTACCCGAACACTCCTCCTTCCTTCCTTCCAGAGGGGGGGGGACGGTTTCTTCCTCTCGGACCCATCCTTCCATCACATCCTTGAGGCTCTCCCTCACCTTCCTGCCAGAGGGGGGGGGCTGAGTCAGCCTGATGACTCATTGATGACTCATCACTGCACCGCACCGGACTTGCGTTTGCAATGGGATTACTACTCTCAAGGTGTTGTTGTTGTGGAAAAGTGCAAGAACCTGTTTGTTACAATATAAGCGTGATTAAGAAGAAGATGATGTTTGCCTCAGAAACTGAAGCAGCGAAGCCGACCAGTGCTTATGATTGACTGATCTAGCAGAATCATAGTATATACATTAATAAAACATATCTAGTCATGCCAATGTTTGAGGAAAACCAAAGCAACTTATCTGATCAAATGAGCAGGTTCATATCTGTCGAAAGAACCTTGTGCCGCATTAAGATGCGGTTTGTTTACACTTTGTTTAAATGTGACAAACAGTTCCGCTGGGTGCAAACAGCTGACTGCTATTTTCAGGTGCTCCAATCAACAAAGAATCTGAGTAAAATTCTTGGCCTCGATTGACTTGAAAATAGACAGGAAGGGTGTGATAGAAGCTCTTACAGGAAACCGAGCAACACCGAAGCTTTCCAGAACTGAGATAATTCATGCTGAAGTGATGACTTTTCTACAGCCCGTGAACATCCCGGCCAAAAACGTACTGGCTATCAACCGCGACGGCCGCATGTCATGACAGCCTTCACTAAACTAGTTTCAAATCCAGATGTCACAAACTTCATGCAAGCTACATACATTACACAACTGTGCGGAAAAACTATATAATAGCAAGCTGAAATTCAATGTGCTTCAATTTGCACTCGACATGGGGTATTTCTTCAAAGGGCGATCTCTCAGATCCGAAGAATTCGCCGCTCTGCGAGACGAGCTGAATTTACCGAACTTGAAACTAATTGATCATAGTGGAACGAGGTTTTTGACCTTACTTCATTTTGTCAATCGAGTTCTCACACTCCTCGATGCACTTCGACCCTTTTCATCCACTATTTGCCAAAAAAGGATTGGCAAATTTAGCGCATTTGCATCAAAGAAGACAGATATCTGCCTCCTTTTTCTGTCGGAAGCACTCCCCCTATTTCAAGAAATGCAACTGTTATTGCAGAGAGACGATCCCATAGGGCCGGAGTATGAGTATAGAACTTGTGTTATAATGGCTTCTCTAGGCGGACGATTTTTATTGCCTTCTATCTTTGAAGACATGGACGTCTCGAAGACGCCTTGAAGCTTACATCAATGGCATCGATGATGTTGTTGCAAAATCTTCAATTCTCAAATACATAGTTGATGTCAAGGTTTATAGTTTATATTGAAATCAAGCGAGGCAACCCTCAAGAAGCGGTTCGGTTCCTGCAGGTTGATCTGGACGAGATTTCAGCGTGGTCCAGGATATGGCAATTATACGTTTGAATCCTTCCAAATCCCACGTTATCTCTTCTTTGGCCATCATAATCCCTCCAATGCCTACGTACTCAATAACCAGTCCCTCAAGGATTCGGCCTCCTCGGAAGATCTCGGTATGGTCATCCCGAATGACCCTAAATCTCACAGACATCACCTTATGTGTACCCAGAGGGCTCACATGGTGCTCTCCGCCATTCTGCGAACTTTCGTAACCCGTGATCCTGATGTTCTACTTCGCCTGTACAAACCCCATGTTCGTCCCCATCTGGTGTACGCAACGTGTGTGTGGAATCCCCTGGCTGCACAAGACGGTGCCTTAATCGAAAGGGTCCAACGGCGTTTTACTCGGTGTGATACACTTATCGGGGAAACCCTACGAAGACCGCCTTCGAATACTGGGCATCCCAACGCTCCAACTTCGATGCCGTGCTTTTGACTTAATAGCCGTGTTCAGAATTTCTCATTTCCCTACCCCAAGTGATCCACCGAAGTTCTTCAACCCTGTGATTCCAAGGACTCGTGACCATGTCTTCAAAGAACCTTTCAAGGTTCAAGCCCGTGAACATTTTTCCGAGCGTGACATTAACGACTGAAATTTCCTGCCCTCTGACATTGTGAACTCTACATCCCTACTGAGCTTCAAGAAGAGCCTGTACAATTTTCTATAATTGAAAAACGAACTTTGTTACTTTGCACACCTACATGCTGTAAATTTGCTTTGCCTTGGTGCTTTATGCACTCATGGGTGTAATAAAATAATAATTTGCAATGTCGAGATTACCTAAGGGGGCCCCTGCTGCTCTGAATGTTACAATGCACACGTAAGTCTCTGTGGTATTGAAAGTAAGTCCATCGAGTCCTACATGTTTCAATGAGCATAAGCGAGTGTTTACATGGCTATGATTGAATATAAATACCACAATGGAACATAATCTATGATGCGGAACTTTCTGTGGAGATAAAGAAAGACTATGAAATGGAGACATACATGGCTGGAGAAAACTTAACCGAAGCATTCGACTTTATATTTTCTTAAACCGAGCCGAATCCGTGATGAAAAAAGTTTATCCTGCTGCAGCTAAGCATGTTTTCTCTTCACACGAAAATCAATTATAGGCTTATCTGCTGACTGCAATCTGATGCAAGTCAGAAAAATTACAAAGATAATATTGTACGATCTCTCGAGATCTGATGGGTGTGAGTCCAGTGGTGCACATCAGTAGTGTGGAAATCTGTCCTATTGAGGCAGTTAATAGGAGAAATCAATTAGTCTAAATCAATCATGTCTAAGTCGTTCTTCCAATGAGGCTATTGGGCCTACAACGAATCGACGAGCTTCTTAATATAACTGCATATCACATTTCATGAGGTGCAAGTATGAAGGAGCGACATCACAAATAGAGCCGTCTGAGGTGATGGGTGAGATGGATAACGAGATTGGAATCACGTCTAACGATGGCTTCTATGAATAAAGATCTTGTTGTAAGTGTGCAGCCCGCAGCCTAGATGCAATCGGATACCGTGAGATAGCTTTGAGGGAACATGATTTGCGTAGACTGTTGTGAATTGTTTTGAGATTTAGCTCCAAGCCGTGCGACAATCAACGTTAAGAGTGAAATGAAAATTGCACTGACAAGACACAGACAAATCAGTCAAAATACGAGTACATGTTGCTGTATTCTGTGGGTTTTGATCTCATGCTATCTTTCAAAAACTCGGTTGAATATTAAATCGGACATTGTTCTGTCAGCAAGCTTATTTTATTTAATTGATTGAAATAAGCTTAGAAATTGAAGATCATATGAATAGCAAATTTCAATGCCGATCAAAACCACATTCACAAAAATGCCCAATGTTCAACAAACTCGACTACTATTTGGAGAGGTGCGAAACTTGAAAACTAAGTTTTTGAAAGTTCCCAGTAGGATAATGGTAAAACTGCAATCTGAATAAAAATGTTGTGACATGTATCGGCAAACACCACTTGTTACATTTATTCATGTTGTTATTCCATTATCATCATTTTAAAGGAAAACAAGTGGCAAAAAACTTTTTGCCGCCCTAGCAAAAAAAGGCAAAAAATCCATAATTTTGGAGTGAGACCCCTGTTGAAGAGAATGTAATTGTTGCTAACCACTTTGTTATAGAAGTGAGCCATTACTACCTGTAAGCCTGAGGCGAAGAAGCATGTGCATCGATGTTGGACCACCACTAGTGAATCCTGAAAATGAGAAGAGATCCTTCGAGCAATTGTTTTCGGAAGAGATTCTCCGGAAAGATATTTTACACAAAAACAGGAAAACGAGCCAACTACGACGAAATCAGCGCAACCGAGTAATCTCAGTGATGTCCATGGGACGAGCTTTTCATTATGACGGGATTCCCCAATGGAAAATAAAGATAAATCAATGTGTCCTCAGCTATAATATTGATGACTCAGCCATTTGCATAATATATTTGGTGTAGGCTGGCCATTAGTGGACTAATCAAAGTAAATTTTAACCATGTTTTACCCAATTAGATCATTACGCCTCGTCGATTCTGTTCGGCTGGACTTGAATACTTTAAAAATACATCGGCGCGCGGCTCGTCTGGATGAGCCGTGTATAGGCCCTACATCTCTACTTGAACTCAACTATGTTGGAATTCTGAAGATTAATAACTCTGGTTCTACGATGATTGTGTGGTCATTCAAGTGCAAAATGAAGCTGAATACATTTAAAAAGGCCTTCATAGTTGAAAGAATCGTATCACAAGTCCGACTGTGTCTGATCATTGCTGTATTTTTTTCTCAAGTACATTGTTTTGTCTTGTGCTAGGACGATTGTTTTTTATAATTTTGTCCTATGTTTGTTCTGTTTACTCCTGAAACTAAGCATACTTGCGTTTAGCCAGAAACAGCATGATTAGGTACTTCACCACCCTTTATATTGACTTTATTCATCGTAATTTTATTATTGCTTTTAAATATATCTTGACAACGAACTAAAATGCTATAGTTTGAAACGAAACGCCGAGCGAATTAAGTAGATTCATGTGTTCGTACTTTCATATTGGTGTTAGGATGTTATTATCTGTTCACCAATGCGCGTTCACTTAGAACAATGACACGTAGTTGTTAATGGAGATGGTAAACAATGACAACCACTTAAAAATATAAGCTTGACGCTCACCACGCTCAGTTTAATACTGTGTCTAGTGTATAATGGGTTGCGGCGGCAGCAAACAAGCGACGAAAACGTCATCCGGCGGGGAAGCCGAGCCTCATGGTGAGTGGATCTGAGTAATTAGGCATCATTCAATATCCTGTAGTGCGCGGTTCGTCGACAAGACAGTTCCATGTCTTCATGCCATATAAATTCTCTTTAAATACCTCTACATGATGCATTTGCTGCAAAATATACGACGATTGCGGTCTTAATGTATGTGAGGTTTACATCAATTCGCCATGAATTAATTCAAAATCGGATTATTATGCATTAATGACTTTTTTTCAAATCAACATCTTCGTCATTTTTAATTTGATGCGTATAGTTCATTGATATCAATAAGCTATATTCCCGTGCAAATCAAATCATTTTTTAGACATTTTCTATGATACATAAACTCATAAATCATCTACAAGTTTCTCTTACACGCATAGAGTTTTCAATCTTATTTACATTTGCATTTACTTGTAAGAGAAGAAGATCCATATCAGAACATCGTGCGTGTGCGGTCATTTACCAGAGTGGTGTTTTCTTTGTTTTTTTAATCTATGGCAATTTTTAGATGTGTATGCTACATTGATGTTCGCAAACAGGGGTTATCAAAAAAATAATTGCATTGCAATTGATTACAATTAATTTATTGATGTGATAGAATAATTGCAATTTATTGACTGGTGTCAGTCGAAATGCAATTAAATCATTGATTGATTTGTAATGGAGAAGGTATTTCATTGACTGCTGTACTGTAATGTCGTTGCCACTCATCATCGTAGGACAAACATTACGCCTTTAGTGATTTATTTTGATACTAAGCTTGCTAAACATAACTGATAACTTTCAGGATTAAAATCAGAAACCATTTGGTGCACAACCTATTTAGTATCTCTATACACGTATAAAGATACTAATATGACAACTCTTAAAACTCTACTTCATGTTCTGTTACCTAGACACGTGTGATTATTCATTCACTTATTATTGTTTTTTCATTCAATAATTAATTATCACTATAATTATGATAATTATAGATACGATAATTATGATACTCATACATAATTCTGTAATAAAATTGATCAATATTTGCATTCAATTAATAATATAGTTGTGCATGAATATATTTCATGAAATGGGTCGACTCAAATCATTAACCAAATTCGCATGAGCTATTATGCGACTTGTAAAGTATGTTGGTCTACTCATATGTAGCGTTTGTAGTAATCTTTGAAAGCCCCTGTCGTATAGTGTCGACATTTGTCTGGTAATATCGACAGTCTCAAAGAAGCATCGAAATATGCCAAGAATGATAAACTATAGATAACTGTATGAAACGAAATTTTACGTCTGTTACCTCTTTGCTTGTCCGAAAAGCCGAAATTTCATAACTGAAAACATTCTAGACAGGCGAATCCATCATCATCTCAGACATAAAAATTCCCGTACACTTTACATGCATGTAGCACAACGGAAAGTGATTCAGACAATCAAAGAGACAACACTTATGTAAAATTTCGTTCCATGCTATATGCAATATATCTTGTTTATTATGCTTGGCATCTTCAAACACCATTCAGGGACTGTCAATGTTACCCTATAATATGTCGATATTATGCGAACATGTTAGACTACACAGCTTGCTTTTCACCTAGAATCGCAAATTAAACCTATGGACTGATGGATTCGAGTAGGAAGAGATTGATTGAATATCATAGTTCATATTAAAACTGAGAAATACAACCGAGAGAGCCCTAAAACTGCTTCTAACTGTCGATGTTACCCGATTTCACGTAGCTTAGGCCTTTACTTTAAATAAACTGGACTCAATAGACCCAGTAATTCATATAGAGATGCATTCAAATCTTGTGAAGGTAATGCTCTATGAGACAGCACAAACAATAACGATAAAACACAAGGTATTTACTCAGTGTCTTGTTGAAAAAATCCTGCACCTATCGACAGTGTCAACCTCAATCTAACAGCTATGTATCGGTTCCATGTGACAAAATTGCTCAAAAACAACTAAAGAATTTGAAGGAGTCACTGCTATTCAGTTATGCCACTTTCCTCGATGTCAGTCACAGTCAACAACCAAGCACTTAGTTGTCGGTTGGCTCGTGAAGGAGTTGACTGATTTACACTGATCGGGGAAATACATTGTAGAATTCCGGGACTCACTTCTCGCTTCGATATCTGCCAGAAGGCCTATGAAGCAATCAGAGGCGTTCCACACATCCACCAAGATTCTGTTGTGCCTTAACTGCTTATTGGCGTAATTTGCTGCGCACATGGATGCGCTCCTGAAGTTCTAATGCATAATTTGGAACAATGGCTTAACTGTCGATATAACCCGATTTTACCCTCCTGTCTATAATGCTCTGAAGGCAGGGTTTTTTTGTCGTATAGAATAACTTCAGGACATCTATTATATTCTTGTTCCTTTGTCTATGAAGATTTATCTTGTTTTATCCTGTTTTATCTTGGATTTTACAGGTATCTTAATGTCAATAAACACATCATTTTGGCTGAATGTTTGGCATACATCACCGATGAGAAGTTGTTGTCAAGATGACTATGAAATGACATGGTAGAAATACATGTAGATCTGTAGACATTGCTTGCCAAACACTATGGCAGACTTAGTGCTTCTCACTTAATCAGAGAAAACAAAGTAAAGTGTCATTTTCACCGACAATCTAAGTCTCCTTCCCATAGGATTTACATTGCGTTTTCTTTGATGCTGTCTGATAATAAGAGGAAGCGGTTATAACTCGGTAGACGCGCAGATTCGTGGTACCCATGTAACTTGGCACATAATGCTGTGAAAGTTTCATCTTCTTCTTCGTTCCCTGCAGAAACTCTGCTGGCGTCCGGAGTAGCATTAGACTATCAATTGACTCCTGCACAAACTGTGACTGATTTCCACTTGATTGTTATCATAATCATTATCATAGAAATCATTTGTACTTTAATTATCAACGTTATAACTTCAAGCTTATTATCTATTTATATAGTTAATACCCCTTTTCGAATTTCATTATTTAGACATGTGGTTTTGTTATCTATACCAAAGATTTTTTACAGGGATCAAAACAATTTTTACTGTTAATATCAAATGTTTTAAAATCTGATAGAAATAACACTGAAGATTAATATTCGATGAAAATTTTACTTGGAATTAGTCACTTCTGGAAATACGCTGCAGTTCAGCAAGCAGCAACTGCAAGAACTGCGACTGCACTATTGCCTATTAATATTAACTGTTAAAGCAATGTTTCGCGTGATAATCAGTATTGATGATATACAGCATGTTCGTGTTACATTATCTATCTTTACCTGATTCTGCAGTTTCAAACTCTGTTTTCTTTAGTTAATTCGTTTATAGGTGTTGTTATAGTCTACAAAGCGAGAGCTGTCGTATACAACAATTGATCAAATTCAATATACCTATTTCTCGCAGCTAGACACTTTAAAACTCTTGTAGAAACACACGTGGCACAATCTATGCGAAATGTGAAAAGAACAAAATCTAAAAACGCATCTGCCATATTCTGTGATCGCTTTGCCAAGATCGCTATAAAACTTCAACAGCTTGAGAAACTTCAAAGTCTTTGCAGCGTGCCAAACTCCTCTTCCATTCCACTGAAGTAATCATTACTGTCGAAAGCATTATGACCAAATAATATTCTCATTTTCATTTACATGAATTAACACATTTCATCTATCTTTTTCAGACATCTATCACAAAGTTGTGAATCCTCTCATTTCGCGTTCCGCCTTCTCAAGCCTTTAATTGCCTATTCTACTTCGCTAATACAGTTTCTATCTTGTATTGTCTTTCTCTGCTTGTTCAATCTTAATTGGATTTATCTTATTGCAATACAGGCGCTCAATCTACGTCTTTGTGCATGACATAGATGCTTGTGAGGAGCTTCTTATGTTGGTCGAAAATTAGTTACTGTAGTTTCCTTCTTTCTCTCACTAGTTTTCGTTAGTTATTCTACGTACTTGATAATAATAACTTTCAGCCTACCTTTGTCAAATCCTGAGCAATCACTGGAAAACTGTTTCTTTACTCTATCAGTCACCCCTCTTAACTCACTGCTCAACTGTTCATATTTGCCAAGATTCTATATCATATAATATCTTCCTCAAGATCGCTATTTTACCCAAATCTTCATTTTTAGACGATTCAATTCGCTCTTTCCATGTAGCCTGATGTTTCTTCAGCTGGTGTTACTTCAGTTTTATCCCTTCAACTCCAGTGTTTCCAGTTTCAAAATTTCTGTCTTGAACTGAGACTCGTGTTTTCAATATTTCACTCTGAGCACTTTTCACGCCTCTATTGAGAAGCCATTCAGAAACTATTGTATAATCTAGTTCCTGGAGTTTCCCATAAGTAGGCCTACGTAATTCTCATTGAATTCTTGAGCAGCTTGTTAAGATGTATCACACACGTTTATACACGTCAGTATATCATAAAGTGGACTATTTTACTTTTCCTGTGGTGTTATCAACTTTTCCAGATAGCCTCATCCCCCGAAAGATGGGTATTCATTTTTTCGCGAGCCAAATAATAAGAATTGAACGTATTTACTCGCATTTTCAATATGTTGTTGAAAGCGCTCAAAATATTGTTAATATTGTTGTTAACAGAGGTTATTTTGTTAAAGATTTACGTCGTGGTTCCACACTTGTCCTGTCTAAACACATAAACTTGTTACCAAAGTTAAGAATTTCTTTCATGTAAAGAGCTTTTCGATCGTTGTGTGTACTAGGTGTCACAAGGGGTCCGCCAAAGGCATGCAGGAAATTAAAGAGCCCGAAATGCAAAACTGGTTGGTTTTCCTGCTGTGATTGACTTTCACGAGGACATCTAGATGAGTGAATTTTGTAGTTTTCTCAATCGTGAAATAATGGCTTGCTAGCTCGGAATCGAACGTAGTCATTCAGCTTCCAACGCGATTTGATGTTTAATGGCTGTGCCAGGACAGAGATCGGTCAGGATTAAGACGTACAAAGATATGCATTTGATCTCGTAGAAGTCTGATGCATCGACTGCTTTTACTGATTTTCCGAGGTGTCATGGAAGATGTTGCCATTAGTGATACGAGAGTGCATTCGAATGTTGATTGTCAGCTAACTGAACAAGTTCATTTAAACTCTAGTTAAGTAAACTCCGTAGCAATTTCTTGAGACCAGCGGCTATATAGTAGAGAAAATCATTTGAATAAATTCATGATGATGAAGCAAAGCATTTGAGACAGTCTGTTTTCTTTTCTGCAGAAGAAGGCAATCCTGAAACCGGCGGAGAAGCTGGTGGTGATGCCGGTAAGTGCTAGCCTGTTTTCTAAATTCGACGTGACTGTCGACTGCTCTTTAAATTATGTTATTCATCATTTTGATTTTGTTAAGTCCAAATTCGGCAATTGGCCTTATTCTCTAATAATATAGAAAATTTTGTCACTTGCGTATGTCATTATCGACTTACGATACTTCAATTTGATGAAGTCCTTTATTTATAGTGGACCGTATTCTGATGATGCACTGTGAATGAAAATCTATCAATTAATGTTGTTTCAATGCTCTTTGAAGTGCAACTTGGTTCATAGACCTTGAAGTCTCTACTGGACATAATGCTTGCATTATATTCGACGTTTTTTGTCAGTCAATTATTGTCAATTTATTCATGACTGTTTCAATAAGCGCAATCATTGTTAAATTAAATAAAGATACATTTCTCGTTTCAATAACTGAAATCATTTTTCAAGTTTCTTCTTTTGTTTTTCTACTTCGATACTTTGAGATCTCATCTAAATTTTTATTTGATTTCTGTAGTCAGTCAATAGACTTTTAAATATGAATTTACAGCCGTCGAAGAAGGCGGTGGTGAGGGTGAGTAACATATCTTAAAATTGCAATGTGTATTCTTACGCTATAAAATCTAATACAGTCAATTTTCGTCATATCCATAGCTTCAACTGACAGGATGATGTATCTTTTACTGTCTTTTAGCGTCTTTTCCATGCGTTTGACATCACTTTTGCGTAGTTCATGCCACATGTACTTGTGTGAGTGTACTTTCTATCGACTGGGAGAAATGAATCAGGAAGCACAGCATCGTGAAGCCCGAGCAAATGGGAACAACGCAATGAAGATGATGACTGTGTCACCATCATCATCATTCTCTTATCACGTGATCATTCTCGTGAAGTAACAAAGTAATGAATAATTGAGATGAATTTCATGATACATTCTAATCAACTTGATTAGAAATATTCGAACAAAAAACATAGACTGTAAATGATGTGAATTTGCATATTGCTTTATATCATTGTAATTTAAAATGTCTTCACAGTTAAGTCTCTAAGATGCTTATGAGCTCTGCAACAGCGGTCAGGCAGGAAGGAAAACGGTCATTCCTCGAATTTGTATTAGATCGTGCGATGCTGATTAGAAAATTCATTTCTATTCATTTCCTTATTACAAAATGTCCGAAGCTACCCACACATTAAATTCTCCACAGGTTCAAAAATAATAGCAGTCATGTTAGTTGAATATAGTCGCAGTTGAAATGTTCGCAAGATCTAAATATCAATTTGAAAATCCTTTGCGCATTGTCGACAATGTGAACATAATTTAATGACCGCTACAGCAAGGCACCTTATTGTACAAAATACACCACAATATTGTATTCTTAACCGAAGAAAAAATTTGCAGAAAAAATTTCTCACGCGATGCTTTTAACCAAAATATCATGCTTCTACTGCATTGCACTTGTAACCTTGCTATCTTCAAACATTTCTTGACTCTAATTGTCTGCATTGCATATCCGCACAAAGACCTTCAAGCTAAAGGATCTTTTACGCTTTTGAGATGATTATTGACTCTTTGGTGTATAATATGTATTAATATGAAGTGCGATATAACACCGATCGAAACAATGTACTCGTAGTATCTAGACCTACATTGTTCAGGACAATTTGACTATGTTTTAGTGAATAAAACAATTGAAGATTTCCAATACACAAATTTGAATAGAATTGTACTCAGGTATTGTGCAATGTCGTGTTTCAGCTTTAATACTTTAATCCGCTTACACGCATTATGTTCCCTGCTTCAAGCACATGAAGGCTCCAACACACCAAAGTTGAAGCGTGGTGTTTATATAGTGTGGTATATTGCACAGTCTAGTATATGCCTATATCGCATATTTAGTACCTAAATGAAAGTGTTCTCAGATAACTTGTTCTGACGAATTTATAAGTGATCAAGAGTCACACAAAATATCCTTGGATAAAGTTATAAAAATTTGATCTCTTTTGGTTGTTGCTTTACTATGTCCAACTAAGTGGGGCTTAGAAGACGGATGTAAAAGGGGTGAATGAGCTATTTTCTTATTTTATCAGCTGATGAAATTTGCAGATTACCTTAACACATATGTATGATTTTAATTCTATGAATGAAAGTTTCAAGTTGTTTCTATTTGCACTTCTAAATACTGATTGCTTTTATTCGTATTTCATTTATCCTATAATGCATCTAATACTACTGAGGATATATAAGCTCCTTTATGTCTGCTGTAAATGCTTCAGACTTGAATGTCATTTGGACGATTTTATTTGTTATCAGTTGCTAGTTGCCAAAACCAAAAAAGTGAACATTTATTAAATCTGTCTCTTATGTCAAAATGAAACTAAGTGCACAGAAACATCTGAGCCAAAGTAAGTATATAGGTTTGACCTGAGTGTAATATATACTTTGATCTGAGCTAGGCATCACGAATAAACCTGCAATCAATGTAAATATTCACTAAAAGTGATCAATGCTGTTCACGAGCTGTCATTAATTTCCACTTGCCATAGTGGTGTGCCCAATTGTACAAACCTATTAATGCTCTAAAAGAGAGACTGTTGATGCATGCGTTGCAAGCGAATGTTTGATATGACGAAAATTGACTGTACTAATATTTCTGTGCTGTACTCTATTTATTAACTGTCATACTTTCACAGCTGCTATTTAAACAGCGCATTAACCGTGTTCATATAAACATGTAGTGTAAATTCATTCCATAATGATGATAATCAGTTTATCAGAAAAATCTAATTTTTTAGATGCGCAAAATGTAGATTCTGGTGAGGTTGATGGTAAGTACAATAAGGCAAAGATGCAGGAAGCTACTTCATACCTATTGTTGCCACTCTTCCTGTTTTACTTCATAAACAGAGAAAGTTAAACTCTAGTATAACAGAGCAGACTATTTCGAGGTTTCACTCAAATCAGACATCCACTATTCTGTACTTAAGTTTACTTATGAATATATAATTCCTTGATTTCCTGAAGAGTGGCAATTTTCGACGCAGTAATTATTTTCATTTGCTTATACTATTCAAGTACTGCTGTAACATTACACGCTTCTTTGTGTAAATTTATTATTATTTTTGAACATCAAATAATAGTTTTGTAGTCATGAAGCAAACATGGGACAGATGATGATGATGGGAATGATAATGATCATTTTATCGGAACAATCTAACTTTTTAGATATGCAAGATGTAAAATGTGAGGTTGATGGTGAGTGCAATAAGGCAAAGATGCAGGAAGCTACTTCATACCTTTTGTTGCCACTCTTCCTGTTTTACTTGATCTTAATCTTCAGTCTACTTCATTATACATGCAAATCAAAATTGCTATGTTTTTGAAAATCTATATATGTTTTACTTCAACTTGGTATTTCAAAGCGTGCATCTTTGACCAGTACAATGGATTTCGAAATTTTGCTTTCGTTTTCGGTCTGACGATGCACGATCAAATACATGTACATCTGTTTTACTCGTTAGTCGATTCCTTGAGAACGGAAATTATATTGAAATTCTCTCAAGTAATCTTAGTTTTTGGTCGTGAATATCATGGCATTGCATTCAATCACTGTGACAAAATATAAATATTTTCTATTGGGCTGAAAGTACGCATTGCCTTGACATTTGAAATTCAACAATTAATTAGCTACTAATTATTGTATTTTTACCTGTTCTTCAATGTTGGTGTGCTAGCAGTATTGTGATTAAATAGACAATCTTGAGGCTTCACTCAAATGAAGCATCCACTATTCTGTAATTAAGTTTACTGATCAATATATAATTCCTTGATTTCTTGAAGAGTGGCAATTTTCGACGCAACAAATATTTTCACTGCTTATACTATTCAAGTACTGTTGCAATATTACACGCTACTTTGAGTAAATTTATTATTATTTCTAAATGTGGAACTATTTTTCACTACATTTCTTTTTTTATGCTTAAGATGCGAGGAGAAGGTATCAAAGTCTATTGACTCGTATTACATTTCAATCTATTACAAGAACTTGCAATGATAAGGAAAGATTTGAAGTCGCTCACCAGAGTGGATAAGATGAGACTAGAGTGTAGGCAATTTTGTGCGTTATTATTGAATGCTTTTTTAAACTTTATAAATTTAGATAAATCATATCCGCAGTAAGTATAAATCAACCATTGATTAAGTTCCATTGTCCGCCATGTTATCGGATTATTTTGAGCTTCGTGTCAAAATGCTTTTGCTCCTAAACGAATCATGCTTTCATTGGACAAGTGCGAGGATTAAAGAATTTTGATAAGTAATGTCATGAGAACAGAAAACATGCGAGTATAGAAAATAGATTAATCACTGAAGCCAAACACGATGTACATGCAGGATAATCAATAATTGCAGTGTTCGACTTACACAATGACTAAAAATTGTGGATGGTTTATTATCACCCGTCAGCCTAAATGCTACCGAAATGGCTTTCCATTGTAAGTTACAATGAATGACATGAAACAGTTGGATCTCGTATTTGCCATGCAAAAGATTTATACGAGGTAGAACTCGAACCTACGTCCACCCAGGCGATCTCTGTCGCTTTGACCAACTGAACATTGCTTAGCTAACAATGAGCAAACATTTCAAGATGTTGCAGATGATATATATTTCTTTAATCTTATTTTCGGACAGTGCCACCCAAGAAATTGAAAACTAAAATTTTCGCGAGGCCCCTTTCGTCTGATCAATCAGACATCTTCAGGCGTGATTGATCAGACGAAAGGGACCTCGCGAAAATTGTAGTTGTCAATTTCTTGGGTGGTACTGTCCGAAAATAAGAATGAAGGTGTACAATGTCCACCTTGAACGAACAATGATATATATTATTAACCGCTTTGTACACCACAGTTCAAATCTTGTATATTATTTACACGCATGTTAATAAAGTGAAGTTCAAGCTGTTGGCTAAAGTTCATGCAATTTCACGCAACCAGATAATGCTTTAACTGTCTTCATTTTGAAAACAATATACATTGTAATTACAAATTTACAGCTGCTGAAGGGGGCGAGGGTGAGTAAAAACGCAACGACCGCTTTTTTCGAATCCATTTTACCATTGCTGATGCCACTCTTCCTGCTTTATTTTTGTGTAGGCTTATTTTGCTCAATCCTCATGCATTTTGAAAAATGTTGATTAATAACTGCATCAGATAGTACAAATTATTGAATGCAAACACATAATTGATTTTCCGCTTATTGATCATTTCATCATCACTTGAAATTTCAAATGATACACACAATCATTCATAACAAGTCTGTTATGCTCTTTTGGAGACTAAACAACATCAATAGCATCACATCTAATAGTGCCCTGATAGATTGATCACACGCAGGCATGGAGTGCACATACGTGGTGTGATCCAAAATGTCCCTTTTCCGGTCAGTTTTCTATTTTTTCAAAATTTTCAAACATTTTTGTCTGAATTTCAAGATTTTCATGTTTTGTTTCAACTGGCGATTCAAAATGGTGTCCACGAAGATGCTTTTTGAGGAATCTAAACAGATAGAAGTCAATGTTTCGTGGCGGAATAATATTCGCTATTGATTCCGCAAAGTCAACCAGTTGGATTCCCGAAGCGTCCAAAAGTTCAAAGGGGCCAGTTTGCGATATCCAAGTCTTTCGATGATGTCATGACAGAGTGATAACTGATTCGCAACGGATAACAAAGAACCATCGTTGGTGCTGAATGAACTTCACTGATTGATATCGTAACACATGAAGCAATTAACAAAAGACGTGCAATATTCATGGCACAAATAATCGATCTTTTTAAAAATATAAAACTGATCGGAAAAATTTCGGCGACCATATTTCTCATGCCTTAAAGACCTAAATTTACATCTGAAGTAGTATTCGTTATCACAGGTTATCTGCAAGTAGGTTAGTCCGGGACATTTTGGATCACACCACGTAGGTTGTTCAATAAGAGCTTAGAAAAGGCAGCATTCAATCGTAATCTAGCGCTCTATGGCCTAATTTTATATATTAATCAAACAAAATATAATATATTATTACTATTAAATAGGCAACTTCTTGTTTATTTCATTATATCAAAACAGTGATAAAGAAGAAAAATGTTTTTTCGCAATCCCCTTAATGCTGATATAAGCGCATGAAATATTGAATCAATCAGCAATTTAGTTCCTAAACTTATTATTTGTTTATTGGTTCGTGATTTTGGAAGGGTGGGATTTTGTTAAGATTGCAATGCTGCATTAATGCTAGTATTTTCACTGCTTTTTTCTTCACGATGACATCGCACTTCTATTTGAACGGTTGTTTCCGAGTCATATCAGCTCATAATGAATCACAAATCAGACATATTAAAAGAAACAATGAAAAATAGCCTACACGTGCATTATACACGTGCAGATATTACAAGCACCACGATTCTTCATATCACTATGCCAATCTGAAGTACATTTACTATTCACAAAAATTGCAGATCATTTGTAATATGGACATGGATTTGTGAAATATAACCATCGGTATTCGATGCATCTACACATGTCTATAGAAACTTATGACTGTCGCCTAGCGAGCATTTGAAAATGTAAAAGTGTGGGTACATTGGACCTTGTTTATAGAATGCCGTGAATGTTGTAAGTGTTGTTATATTTCGCTACACGCATTTATATGTGTGTATGACTATTTCTGTGAGATAAATAGTTTCAACCAATGCATCTTGCTATTTTTGATAAAAATTAAGGGAAGACTGTTTGTTTCCTGCAATGAATGTTGACAGTTTCGATTTAACATGATGTCACGTGATAGACCTGTCTATAAGTCTTAAGCGCAATAGAGAAAAGGTCTGCATTCAGTATAAAATTGATTTTTCATTGCTTAAGAGAATACTTACATATTGATTTCAAAAGTTAATTAATCATAACTGCTAAATTATGCCAACATTTCAATTAACACTTAACTTTGCATCTTTTATTGAATTTTATTATGACTGTCATAAATTCACACTTGTTTCATTACTAACATTTTATTTGTATTTTCATTTGCATCTTTGACGGTAACATCATGAATACTAATCATAGTATGTATATCCCTTGACGTTTTTGTCTTGCTACAAATGCATATGATGCTGAAATAACCCTGATATTTTTTTGGCCTTTTACGTAGATTGCATGCTAACAATAGATTCGTAGAATCTACATAATTTGCTTTCTAACCATAAAACTTGCTTTCTAGCTAATACGACTAATGAAACTGCTAACGAACCTAAATCTGATACTAATCCCGAATCCAAGCCCGATGAATCAGCAGCGAAGGAGGAAGGCACCAAAGAAACAGCAGATAATCAAGAGCAACCTACTGGAGACGACGCCACTACTGGTGAGGAAAATACGAATGCTTTGCAAGAGAACGTAACCAACAATAGTCCAGAGAAAGCTTCAGATACGAAAGAAAATGCGATTACGTTGAACGAAAATGGGACTTCAGACGATCCCGTTGATAGTAACGAAGGTGATAAAAACGTCACTGCAGAAGATGGAGATGAAAGTACCAAAACTAAAGAACCCGATGAATCTCCAACAAAGCTGATGGAATTAGACAACGGAGAAATCGTGATCTCCGGAGTCTCCGACTGAATTACATCTTTCCGGTAGCATTTCATCTATTGCTGTGCCCGTTAACCATTTTGCTAGTCCTTATATTTTTGTAGTTACTATCAGCTGCACCGTATGTGATGCTATATCCTCCCAAACATTATACACTGTGCCTCCTACTACTAACAAAAAAATTCAAATCAACACAATAGCTTAATTTATCTATAACTCACTCGTGCTGTAAAACAAGATTTGTAATGGATTCGTTAATGATGTTTCAGATATCGCTTCTAAAGATGCACGATGATCTCTCAACTGAAACATGATTGCGTGGATGATATTTAGACAAATTATTTTGAATATCCTGGCTAATAACTTAGCAAATTGCGTACTTATTCTTATTTCATATATTACGCACTTTCCTTACATCACATTTGAACTAGCTATGAATCTGAATAGGAGGGACCATCTGACAGTTCATCAGGTGAAGGAAGTGTTTATGCATGAAAATATAAGTTCTATGTTCTCAGATTTGCGGAATAGTACTGTAGTGGTATGCTGTATGTTGTCTTGATGTAATCAGCTATTGAAATCAATTCTTCAATATCCTTATAAAGTGACAGTTTCGTATTTGGAATCCATAGAACATTTTTGACTTTTGCTAGTCAGATTTAGTATTAATCATGATCAGCACAGAAGCAACGTTTAAAATTTTTTAAAAATGTCCAGCCCCATCCAGGGCAAAGGTTGGAACCGGCTGAGGTATAGTTTGGATTTGAAAGTACAAATATATTACAACGATTAAATGATTATGCATTGATATATTAAAACGCCTTATTGGCCTAATTATGCAACGTACTGTCTAACTCAATATTCAGACGCATGATTTTACTTTGGAGCAAAGTCGATTTTCAAATAGTATCTTTTGACTATTCTAGAGCTCAGATGTAGACATCATGAAAAGTAAGCCTGTAATTTGCACCACTGTAAGCTGATGATATGTTAAGAAATGACAATGTGACGTTTACCAATATACCAATATGAGAATCATTTAATCCTATTAACATTTAATCAATTCAAGTTGTAGCATGCTTGCAGTCAAAATCTGTGCAGCAAACAAACAGCTTCTCATTCGTTGCGGAAATCGAGTGCACTGGCTATGTGCTAGACATGGATACTGGACTACGCCATGATGTCCAAAGCTGAGCGACTAATTGTTAATAATTCATCGTACTGAACCGTCAAAGCTAAACTAGCTTGAGTCGGCAGTTGTCGTCTGCATTTTTGAAAATTAACTATGATGCTAGATGCAGTCTGAGTATTCAAATCCAAACTTCACCCCAAAGCAAATTCCAACCTTAGCCCCAGATTGATATAGGCCTAAATATAAAAATCAAACACCAGGTTCCCGTATGAGACATTGATTTCACTATTATACATGGTGATATTTCCAGATTCAGTATGAATTTTGTACAATGAATATCAAATGACTCAAAAATATCATTTGTACAATGAATTGTGGATCGGAAAAATAGTTTTATGAGTTCAAAGCCCCATACGAACAAAAACTCAAAATTTATTAAAAGTGAAATAAAATCTTTATTTCTCCGCTGCATCTGAAATACAAATAATGAACCTCTGAAATTTAAGCCTGAGAGTCCACTAGTGATGGTCCATACTTTATTCCGGACTTATTTCCTATTTTAGTTTTTTCTGCTGAGGTATATCCAACATTTGCCCCCCCCCCATCTTCCCCTGATCTCTATGAAGCAAAATTGAGCATCATGTGATTACAAGAGTTATCCAATACTCAGTGTTCGAACAAATTTCTTCTGACTTTCTTATGTCAGGTCTGATTCTTTTCTATTCTACCTAATGACATCTTAGATCACGCGGGAGGCTTTTCATATTCAACTATGATGAGTGATTCTGTGGTCCTTTTCTTGATGACTTGGATTAGCGACCAGGAAGTGAAAGGTTAAAAAAAACAAAGGAGTCATTGAAAAATGATCCATCCAAAATCCAATAATATGGTGTGTGAAATTACCTTAAAGTTCGATGCGTGAAATGTGAAGTGAAAATAAAGAATTATCTGAAGTTGAGGTTGAGCTGGTTAGTCAACTTGTTTTCATTCAACTTTTACCAAAGATATAGCGGAGATATAATCATCTTCATGATTCAACGTGATTATCGTAAAGATGACGTCACTCAGACGGATCGTTATAATTTCGTAAGAAAAACCCTTTGAAAATTAAGTGAGCTTTAATTTACACGATACTAAGGTATGCTTCCTTGATTGTTCATGACGTCATTAATGCCAAAAAAGAGGCAGGTGTACCGGTATATCGATGCACTTTCTTACCGTCGGGTATTGCTGGTTGCACCAAGTGTAAGGGTTGGACGCTATGCCTTGTCGATTACAATGTTGTGGAAAGATCGCACTTCTCCATGCACCACTATACTGTATAGTCCGACGTCCAACTCGTCGAATATCGCGAAAGTCATTGTCCAATTGAGGATTCACTTCTTCTAGCTTCCAGGATGCTCTAACTAATTTGATTGCAACACATTACTTAGATCCCTTTTGCCCAAGACTCTTCAGATTTTGCTCATTGATATCCTCTCTCTCATTCAACTAGTCAAACTGAACCCATCCCAGTTTCTCATCTACACGGTATCACACTTCTAACGCAGGTTTGGTAGACGTATTATTCCTCTTTGTCGGAAAGATGCACGAAAGTTAGTTGTCACATGAAACTGTCCACGGAATGTTTTCCATGCCGACTTGACTATCGTGGTTACACCAAACATCCTCCTACTTGATCAATTATGTAGCCAAGGTAGCAAAATGATGCAGCGACTCAGTTAGTCTTCACCGAAGGTGTTAGTTAGTGGCAGGACCGCTGCTAAAGCTGTCAGCTAAAAATATTGAACTTGACGAAGTGTATGTGCATGGATAGTGATATTCAGGTCTTTGCAACATCAACGCCTTTCTCACATGCTCTACAGATGTGTTTGAGTTTGTCCGTCTTAGGCTTCGCGTGATTGGAGTAACTGACTAGAGCTTCTGACCTGTTGATGTACAAATTCAAAACTTCAAACTCCAAAGTTGATTTCGAATTAAAAAAAAGCTTCAATCGAATCATTCAATCGAATGAGCAGCTCTCACACACAATAATGCCGGAAATATTCAGAGATGTTCTCCATAACTTTGACCAATAGAATACTATTGAGCACAGATTCTCGGAGCACACAGAACGCGACCTTTAACTCTTCACCGCAGCGTGATCTGGTATTGACTTTCGTTCTTGTTCTTTTATACATCCCTTGAACTACTCGGATAACCCATTCCTCGATCTTCCACTTTCTCATCACCCACCATGCTACTTCCTGATGGACACGGTCAAACGTCTTTTCCAAATCAATGAATTTTAATTAAATATTCTTCTTGGAGGGAATCTTCGTGGTCGCACCTAGCCACTCCTGTTGGCAAGTGAACACATTGAGAATTTGTGATGTACTGTACGATGTGTTGATACACATTCTTCGCTTATATTTCACGAAGTTAATTTTTCCCTCCTGACATTTTGGTTGTGCTTGCTTGACCATTTACACAATTTCTGTCTGGAGAAAGCCAGTAGCCAAGTGAAATCAACGTGGGTCAACCTTCAATGACAGTAAAGGATTTTTGTCGCCACCTTCTTTTAGTCAGGTTGGCTGTAGAGGCTTAACGGAACCTATCAGCATCGCAGTGATCTTCTCATATAAGTTGCTTGGTCAGTAACGGCAAGATGTTACTTTCATAGCACCCGGAAGGCACGCCCTACACACACCCAAGCAGATAGTCTAGTTAGGTGGTTAAATCTGGACCTAACGACTCGTAGACATACATGTACAATCCAACCCCAATGCTTGATGACATGTAACTGCTCGAACACTTCGAAGTATGTTAAGGATGGATTTAGTCACTTCAGATGCTATTTTTCAGAATTTTGAATCAGATGAATTGAAGCAAGCACCTATCAATATGTGTGTTTTAGAACAAAATCATTTGTCGTTCAACCTGTTGATACTAAAATTAGACTTATCGCCGGGATTGCTAGAAATTAATGGTTTTCTTAATATTTTTATTTGGAAATTCGTCGTAGATTAATTGCATTAAGTAGAAATTTCGTCTTTATGCCAACCGTTCAGCATATTCTCTGAGCGACATAGTCAAATACAAAATTGAAAAATCGAGCTTGGAGATATCAGATGAAGTCTATTGAACATTCTGAACTATTACTATTTAATGTAAAATTTTAATGTGTAATCATCCGTAAATTTACATCCGTCCGTGTATACATGGTACAATTAAAGTTTTAAAGATGATTTTCAGTTATTTTAGATAAATTTTCAATGAAGAAATTTAGTAATATAATTCAGATTATAATGGTAAAATTCAGTTGCATTATAAAAAAATGATGTTACTGTACATGTAGCTTACTGACAAGGACATATATATCGTGTCTAACAAATAGCCACCTTAATATAAAACCTTGTACTAAAACAGATAAATATGCTTTTTCCTGTTAATTCATGCATAAGCGCAAACATAGCTGATATACGTAATTGGAGATATCAATCTATTCAGTGCAATGTCCTAACATGATCTACCGGGATCTATCAGCTAGGATACCTCTAATTGAAGTCAACAAACGAGCTACGGCGCATTTTGACATATTTTTCACATGGATATACTTTTGCATCCTCTTCAAAATCATAATTTGTTATTCAACTATGCACGACCATATCTGACGATTTCCACCTTGTGTGAGACATCTCTTTGGTGCTCTTTGTCACTAACCGCTTTTAATACACATATCCTCATTGATATATCCTGTTTTGGTTTACATAGTCTACATTCAATTATTTTCACATTTTTTGTTTATTTCATGTTTTATCTTTGCAGCATGTAAAGTAATGTCTTATTTATGAATCTCCACTTTGAATTCTCCTGCATTTCTTGAAACAGTTTCGAAATAAGATAAATTCACATCTCTCTGTAAAACTATCTTTGAACGATAAATGATAGCGAAGGTTAATTGACTATTGAAATTTATTGCTGAAGATTGTTGCCAATTGACCTATGCCAAACTCCAAAATTATGCAATTAATAACTCGCTCGATTTGATCTAATTAAATGAAAAGCATTATTGATATTTCATGAAATTCAGACTGTTCAGTTAATTAAATAGAGAATAGTCGTAGCACGTGATAAGACAAATGTTAAGTGATCATCATGAAATAGCAGTATCCATGCTGCTTTGAAGAAAAAAATCAGAATGTTATCGGAGTATTAAAGTTGCTGGAGCAACAAAGCTCTGATCACCAAATAATAAAATCCAAAATATTTTCAAATAAAGTTGTATCTTTAATGTTCCGTGAGAATTTAGACTTTTTTTGAAGGCGTCCGAAGATTCCCTTGTCCACATAGGAGAATACAAGAGCATGAAGAATCACGAGTTCTTTCGAAGCAAGTATTTACAGTGCTAGACGACAACCAACACGTCGAAGAATGCAATCAACTTTGCCAATAAGGAATAGTATTTTTCACATTAACCAACATATAATTTTCGAGCCACTACACTCTCTAATTTAGCTCTATAATGATATACAGTGTTGTTCGTTGAAACTGAATCACCTCTAAATTTTCCGAAAAATGATCAAAAACAACTATTGTTCGATTCAATTTTGTTGATTAGCATTTGACCATTAACAAAAACATAAAAGAAGGGAAAGACTGACAAAATTCATGTCAAACAAGTATCTCAGATGATCAATAGTGAATTGGACCACCTCTTACTCTCATGCATTCCCTGATTCTGGAAGGCATTGAGTCAATCAAGTTGGGACACATTTTCTTCAGATCGTCATCTCTTGCCCATTCTCGCAGCAATGCGTTGATCAGCTCTTGTTTTGTTGTCGACGTTTCTTTTCTAATTTTGCGCTTGAGGATGGACCAGATGTTCTCAATTGGTGATAGATCTGGAGAGTTCCCAGGCCATTTGAGAACTCTGACGCCGGATTCATTCAAGAGTTGCATCGTTTTTCGTGATGTGTGGCATGGCGCTAAATCTTGCTGAAACCAACAATTTTCAGACGACGAATAGCACTCATTTATCTGTGGAAGAAGTCTTGCAGAGATGACGCGTGCATACTGAGAGTTCATTGAACCTTCAACCAAGTGAATACGACCAGTTCCATGGAATGAGATGCAGGACCAAATCATCAACTTCACTGGGTGTCTGAAGGATGGCTTGAAGTGCATTCTTGTCGGAGTTCCACCGGAATCTCTCCTCACGAGCTGCGACGCTGCCGGCTGTATTTCTACCGAGGTCTCGTCGCTGAATATAACTTTGTGCCAACCATCCAGCGTCCAGTCATTGTTTGTATTCACGACACCATGCAAGTCTTCTTTTTTTCATGTCTTCGGTCAGAACCTGGCATTTCAATGGACGATATGCTGGTCTGTCGTTTTCTGTTAAGCGTTTTCTTACAGTTGAAGGGCTGATGTCAATGTGATAATCATCTTTTAGTTTATGAGAGAGGTCGCTCGATGTTGCACGGGGATTTTCTCTGGAGGGCTTCAGCAGAACTCTATCGCCCCTTTCATCGGTTTTTCTTTCAGATCCGCAGAGGAATCGGTAACTTTCGTATGAATTTGTGCTTCGGTACCGACTTCGGTAGCGACTTGTGGATGATTGGCTTACACCGACAGCGCCTGCAATCTCACGTGTTGAAAGACCAGCATGCTCATGTAGTGCAACGACCTGGGCTCCGGTTTCGTTGTCTAGGCCTATATCACCCATTGGCACAGTTTCGTATCCAAACAAATGAATTGTCTTATCAATGCTGTGATCTGCTGCTTTATAAGACACTCGCTACTTCACTACGCAATTCAGCGGCGCCAGTCATGAATAGAATTCAATAGATAGATTGCATGAAGGTCTTCTGATCGAGTGTGAGTCATCCCAACAGCTGCGCTGTGGATGATTTGATTAGCGTTGACGCAGAAGCGATAGACAGCGATGATTTTGCGCTGGACCGGGTATGGGCGATAGTCTAGGCCCAGTAAGCAATCAAGTGATGACCAGTTGTTCAGTTTATCTGAACTTCCTAGAGTTACGGAATGATTTTATTGAAAGGTGACATATCACATAAAATTCTGTGAAAAATACAGACTGTAAAAAGTACTTGCGCGAATTTTTCAGCCACTTTACTTGGAAAAAGCAAATTCTCCTGTTAATAATTCGATGTTTTGTTTGATGAGACACTTGGTATCGCCATCCAATGGCTCCAGTCATGAATAGAATTCAATAGTTTGATTCCAAGATGTTCTTCTGATCGAGTATGAGCCATAACAATAGTTGTAGCGTGGATAATTTGATTAGCGTTGTGACAAAGCCGATAAACATTGATGATAGTGTGCTGGACCTGGTATAGACGATAGGCCTAGCAAGCAATTGAGTGTTGGCCCAGTGTCCTATTTATCGGAATTCTCTGGAGCTACTGAATTAATTTATTGAAAGTTGACATGTCACGTAAATTTCTGAGAAAAGTACAGACTGCAAAAAGTACTTGCGCGAATTTTTCAACCACTTTACTTTTACTCCAAATATCAGTAAAATCTGCCGAAGCTTAGTTGTCCTAGTAAGGTCTGTCTTGGACGGAAAACCTGTTGCAGGTTAACTTTTGTCATCATAAAGTTTCAGAACATAACCAATATGAACTAACTGAATGATTGGTGAAGCCTAATTTAACAATTAATATGCTATGTAGCAAAGAAAAGAAGTTATTAGGAATGTACCTCAATTTTAATGGAGTGATTCAGTTTCATCGAACAACACTGTAGACCTATTGTCAGAGAAGGCACACAATTTTCGGGTTCTAACATACCCGTAGATTGTCTTGTTTGAAGTATTCCACCTATGAGTTAGTGATAGAGCAACAGGGCAATGACAGGTTCATCAGTACTCAAAGCTTCGAGTAAGCCACCAATCTGGGATTGATCAAGTATAAATCAGATCATTCCATAAAGGCAGCTGCTCGTGCTCAACAAGCATTAGGCTGCACATGAAGATTTGTTTTAAATTTTTGGACCCCTAGGCCTTTATTCGCTTGTATATTGCATTCGTTCGACCTCATTTGGAGTTTGCTCTATAATATGGTGTCCTTTCCTTTTGAAAGACATTGAAGTCGTTGAAAATGTCCAAAGACGAATGACCCGAATGTTTTCTGACAGTCGACATCTGGATTACCACAGTCGCTGTTCGATTCTCGGGATCAAGACTTTGCAAACGAGACGTTTACGCCAAGACCTTATCACCGTTTTTAAAATAATTCGAGATCATATTTCTGTTCCTTTTGATGTTTGTTTTTAAATTTATTCCGAAAGTCGCACGCGTGGACATAAATACAAATTAAAGAGTCAATTTTCAAATTCGCTGTGTCTAGGTCGAGGTAACTGGTTCTCATGTCGTGTTGTTCCATTTTGAAATGATTGCCTGGAGATTTTGTTGAGTGCTCAAGTATTAGTTCTTTTAAAAAATGTATCGATTCTTACCTTGGAGGTATTGCTTGTCTACCTTGAATTTCTTACATAGCTACTTCTGATGCTATTATTTTTGTAATATTGTACAGATTGCTCCGATTGGACCTTATTTTGAAATACAAAAGTACAAAATAAATTGCCCTGATGCTGTTTGTGTCCACTCAACATGATGAAGTGTGAGCATTCTGTAGATGGCGCTGAACATTCGGTGTTTGGCACAGGACACCCAATATCTTTGATATTTTTAGAGGCACATGAAAAAGAAGCAAAAAAGAAACAATGTAATCGATTCAGTTGATGTCAACAATTCGAATCTGGGATCGTATAGATATAATTATGACAAATCGATGGATGGCAAAAATAAACTGCTGATTTATTACATACAAGCTGTCGAACTTCGTTGTAACCAGAAGGAAAATTGAAATTTTTCTTGCATTGACAAATCCGATAAATAAGGTCGAAAATTGCAGATATTTCCAATCTGACTAGGGGAAGAAATAGCTCAGTAAAAAAGAAATCAATGAAAAAGTTCAATGTAGAAAAAATGGCGAGAGAAGGAATAGAAAATGAACTTGATTCAACCATCTAAATTCGAGCAATCGTAACGAAATCAGCTTCACTTGTCCTTGAATGTCCAAAAATCTGATCAGAAACAGTAAATCTGTCAAAATTTTTACAAAATATAATTTCCAATCAAGAGCATCCACCTAGCCGTCATTCATAAAAGTTAGAAGTGGACGCTTTAGCTTTTTTCTGACATTTATGAATAATTGAGAACAGGGGACAATTCACTTGGTTCAACATATTATTGTTAAATCACTCTTCAGCAAAGCCAGGAAAAGATGCTAAATTATGCTTTGATTGCGAATATTATCGGGGTGATGTCTAACTTATTCAGGTTGAAATTTCAGAGTTTGACGCTGAAATTTCATCGTAATTTGTATGTATATTAAAATCGATCCGTGGCTTGCTTTATTTCTATATTCAGTTTGATGAAGCTACGCAGTAAGCTACTTTTCAGACTGCCTAGCTATGTTGCTACCGAGTAGTAGAGTATAGTCTGTATTTAGAAATGGTTTATTACAATTTCAACTTTCGCTGGTGTAGCGCAACGCCAGTGTGTCTGCATTTGAGTATTGATCAATACTGTGTCATCTCGCTAGTGCCACAATTGTATCATTCAGTTTGTAGAGCGTATGGGTATACAAGAAGTATATCAGGTTAATTTTGATTGTTCATAGACATTGATGCGAGCGCACACTGATATCAAGTTCATTTAATTCCTAATTCTTATTTTGCTTATCATTTATATGCAGTCCTTCATTTTCATACCTATTGATTCTCATGTTGTTATTTCTTAGGGGCTTGGCTAATCATCTAAAGTTATAATTCTCAAAGATTTTACCAAAAGATGATAATTATCGAAATTCAAATTATTTACTTCTCTGTTAGCTGAATTTCGTTATTGAGCGTGTCCAATGTGAATATTTACATGCTTTCTATTGATAAGGATACTATGCATCTTAGTAACCGAAACAAACAATTATTATACGTATATGTAAAGTGTTCGGGATTGATTTTTGAGGCTAATTGATTAAAATGGATGATTTCTATTAGCAGATAACAGAATAAAACGCTTTCTAAAATGCTGTCTATATCAATCCACTTCTTAAATCATATGTCAACACGGAGAAATTCATTCAGTATTTTAGGCATGAGTCAGATCTTTGAACAACACAATGGATTTTGATAAAGACCAATAATAATGAACTCATATCAAGCTCTCTTCTCTATTGTAATAATTGCAGTACATGTAGTGTTACGAGACTAATTAAATTGAAATAAATAAATTAATTAATTGAGGCTACTTTAATGGTATCATGCTATTCTATAAGTCCCTTTCTGAACACCTGTGAGAGATTTATTAAACAGTGGAAAACTGTTGTGGATAATGCTTCTGCATTTCTTTTACTATATTCTTAAAAACTTAACATGCTTCTTTTGTTCACACACACACAAGTAGAGTTCTTCCTGTTGAAATATGGACCTTATTTGTTTTCCAGGTGGCGAATAATGGATCTTGAATTGATAATCAATCGTCAGTTATGTACATAACGACCACGTTATGTTTATTTTTCGAGATGCAAACCCAGAAATCGAATCATTAACCATTTTCACCATTATGTGGTGGTGTGTAACCCTTATCCGTCCTGAACATCATCATATCTTTTGTGATATCTTTTTCTGTATAATATTTCACCGTATACTTTCTCTTGAACTTACATAAACTTTTCTAATAAGAATTTGAATGATTTGTTTTTATATCTATTCCGGAATAAGTGAATGAAGAGACAATGAAGTTCATTTTAACTTTATCTTTGGGTGGAAAGTGATTTTATAATGTAATGCTGTGGTAGAATTGGCGGTGGATATACCTGCATTTTATCTGGGTCTGTGCTAATTGCTAGAATGCGTCAACTTAATGTAAAGTAGAGAACAACAAAAAGCCTAATATTTACATTTCTGAGTTTTCTAATTTGAAAATGTCAAGCTAGGAGACTGAGATATTTCATCGCCTTTAAATTGAGTAATTCAGGGGATGTTAGTCCGCTTTGGGCGATAGCGGAGAAAATGAAATTGATCCTCTCTGATAGACATTATTTGAGATCAGTTAAGTAACAAGCGCATATTTCTCGACAAGGAGAACCCGGATACGCAGCACTGGCTTTGAACAGATTTCTCATGGCATGTAGATTATGAATGTGGAAGTAAGCCTACAATATATGACACATTGAAGGAGAGGACTTATGACAGTGGCATGAAACACATGCATTATATAAATGCAATCAGAGATCATGAGTAGGACCTATATGAAACAGTCCGATAATATAATTTTCGATCAGGCCTATTCATATCCACCCAACTAGGGGCCTTTTTGGCCGTGAATGTGGTCAATGAAGCAAGCACACTCGACAATGACATTGTCGATGACAACCACTTGGGACTCTGCTGCTATGATCCAATAAAACAGTTCCAATTAAGTGGCTTAATAAATCCAATTAAGTGGCTTATTAAGATGTGCATAATTTAACAATTATACCCGACATGATTTTCTACATTTTACACATTTTTATCGATGTCGGTAATCTACGATTTATGGAAGACAATATGGTGATAATTTTCTCGTATATGCTCAACTGCACGTGATATACCACATTATTTACCGGAAATTGACCTATGGACGTTTCTGTCCTCGCAGTCAAGGTTGATCTGCTGAGATCCCTTTTCGAACGTAGACGACAATTAGGCATGCTTACCATCTCGCCTTTGTCATCGAGTGTCGATGTCCGTCATGATGTTGATAAGGAAAAGCTCCTCCATGCCTTGGTTCATTGACAACATTCGAACGGTGCCCATCCTGCGAGCTTAATTAAGAAGAAAGTTGTTTTTAAAATCTTAACGATAAAAGTTTATATCTACATAGACATCGCATAACATTGATTCCATGTTTGAGATTCGCTCTCAGACAATCTAATCTCAATTGGTGGGCCATTTGACCTCCTCTGTTAAGTAGGTATTAGTTCTATACTTGAAGTCGAGTCATTGGAACTGCATTGGAATTTGATAGAATGAGCCATCTATGGCTGTCAAGCAGTGAGTTGAGTTACACGAAGCCTAAAACTATACTTCAACTAATCGCCAGTAGAAAGGATGAACTTTGACCATGGACATGTGTCCAGTTTGTATTGAACATTCTCGACTTTCAGAGAAGTACCGTAGAACGGGGTGAATTGGGACAGCGGGGTGAAATGGGACTGATTTGAATTTTGAGACAATTTATCTGTCTATCATCAAAACTAATTTATCAAATTCCATTTAGCTACACTTTTTAGAAACTATCTGAAATTAACTTTATCTTTCGGATTTTTTATAAATCCATTTATTCTTACGTATATATTTGTTTAAGTGGTACTTTAATTCAAATTAATCATATGATTTTAAGTTGCCATCTTAATTCACCTGAACTGGTTAGATAGAAGCAGCCACATTCAAAGTGTAGGTATCTACAACGAGGACATATGTCCATACTTATAACGTGTATTGATAAATAAATGTAAGTCGCTCAATGTATTGAGGCGATATACTAAATTAATTATATTTTGCAATTTTTCATTGTCCCAATTCACCCCTCACTTTATATCAACCGTATATTTAGGTTCCCTGTCCGTCGTCAAACGTATTGTTTGGTATAACAAATCAGCTTTATTTGATAATATAGATACTACACTTCATGAACAAAATAACATATCAAACATAAAATCAATTGTCAACAAATATATTCATATACGAGTATTCTATTCGTCAAATAATAATTACTATCTGAGTTAGTTACTGATTATAAACTGTAAAACTAAAAATGTAGCATACCCGAACTTATCATCACTCTATTTTAGTAAATGCTTCTATCTAATAACATTTCAACACATAATTGTTGTATACTTCGATTTTATTGACTATAATATTTCGTTATATTTCAGGTGTCCCAAATCACCCCACCAGTTTTGCGAGAAAATATAAGAAGAAAACTAACAAGAAAACTGGGATACAAGGATACACGATCATGAAGTAATTGAGAATACCGTGAAAGAAATTAATGATGGTGTAAGCATACGGAATGCTGCCCAGAAGTATGCTGTTTCCAAAAGTGTCCTGGGGCGCCGGATTAAACATCAACAAACATTGAAACCAGGTGGACAATCAGCTCTAAAGATGAGCTTTTGAAAGAGAATTGAAAGAGAAAATTCTATTCTTATTTGTGCTGAATGGGTTATCGCATGGATTTGTTTGAAAGTACGACTGTTTGTAAAGTCCTATCTAGATTCAAAAGATACACACATCAAGAAATTTCGAAGGAATCTCCCCGGGGAAAGATTGGGCCATGAGTTTTTTATCAAGACATAAAGACGTTACGATTCGAATGACTCCTAGCATCAAAAGGGCAAGAGCTGAGGTTAGCAGAGGTGTGATAAATGAGTATTTTGATAACTTGAGCAAGACTTTGGAGGGAGTGCCTCCACACAATATACTAAATTACGACGAAACATGCTTTGTGGATAATCCTGGCAACGAGGAAATGTCTTGTTCGAAGAGGTTGCAAGCATCATCCGGAACGTGTAGTCAATAGTACGAAATCTTCTATTCATTATGTTTTGTGCTGCTGCGGATGGAAGTATTCTTCCTGTTTACACTGTCTACAAAGCCACGGGGATGTGGCACATGTGGCACACTTGGATGTTGAATGGCCCGTCCAATGCCAGATATAACAGATCAGCCAGTGGATGGTTTGATTCAATTACATTTACTGATTGGTTTTTTAAAGTAGCCTTGCGTTACCTCAGGATTATCAGGTAGAAAAGTATTGATAGGTGATAATCTTGCCAGTCATTTAACAAAGAATGTAATTGAAGCGTGTGAAAGAAACAACATTGCCTTTGTATTTCTTCCCAGAAATTCAACACATCTAACACAACCCCTAGATGTTTCATACTTCGGTCCTCTAAAGCGTACATGGAGAAATGTCCTTGACGAATGGAAGCGAGGTCTTGGAAAAAAATAGTCTTCTTTGCCTAAGGATCAGTTTCCCGCATTACTAAAGAAAACATTGGAGCAACTTGAGTTTGATGGGAGAGGAAACAAAAACGTAGTAGCAGGGTTTGAAAATACTGGTATTGTACCCCTGAATCGAGAGAAAGTGATATGCCAAATTCCCGAATCTACTCATGATGAGAACAGTGAAGAAAATAACCTCTCAGATGAAATTCTCTCCGATAGTTTAGTTTCCTTTTTGAGAGAAATGAGATATCGTCCGGATAAGCGAATTGTTACTACTCGTCGCAAGGTCAACATCGCAGCTGGAAAAAGTGTATCATTGATGAATATAAGTAATCCCACACAAGATTCGAGTGAGGATACCGATACAGGTTCTGCTACTGATACTGAATCAGAGATGTCTCGCTCAGAGACAATACATCAGCCGAATGATTTTGACAATGACATCGAAATGTCTGGAGATCGTAACGAATGTTTATCAGACCGCGTAGAAAACTCCAGCTTGGTCCCGAAACTAGGATACATAAGCGAAGGTGCTTGGATCGTCGTCAGCCTTCAACAACACGGAATGCTCAGAATACTTATATCGGTATCGGTCAAGTTCAAAAGGTATACGGAAATTATGAATTTGAAGTGAAATTTGTCGTACAGTATCGTAATGAGCCGCAACAGTTTGTTTGGCCTTCTATAGACGATGTCAGCGATATTGAAATTCCCGGAAATAAAACGTGTTTTGAATGAACCTACGCTACTCCGACGATAGATGCACTTCACCGAGGTGTGAGTTTAACATACATGTATTACTTGCGCAAGATTCTATAGATTTTTTAGAAACATTTGTGTATAACTGTATAGAGATTTAGAATAAAGAATTTAGATAAATTACTTTTGCTTTGGTTTTGTAATAGAAAAGAACAGAATATGAAACGATTTGTTTTGGTTAAAGAAAAGAACAAAATTGGTGGCGACTTATAAGCTTATTTTTTATGGCATGCTTGGCAATTCCTATAAGATGAAGAGTTTTTTGAATGTGGCATAATTACCCTCAAGAGGGGGTCGGGGACTTTTTTTTTGTTTTGGATGGTATATTTAGTGCATTAATTTATACAAATTGTACGTCAATCCTTAGATGAAACTCTGAAATACATTTAAGTACTATAGAATGGACGAAATTAAATTGTTTAACATATGAAAAAGTGAAATAATTGAAAAATTCGTCCCAATTCACCCCATTTTACGGTACTGACTTTCGTCATAAGCAAGTTAGAAAAAACTCCCCAAAGTTTTGGTCGATAGTTTCTTAAAAATTAAAAGTGAAAAATCAGACGGACCTTCGGCGTTCAGCGCCTTCAAACAGTCGATGGTAACAGATGGGATGCAACTGTGTGAAGTATTTATTCGAAGATGTGAGCTATGTTAATAAGAAGTGTGTTGACGGTTTGCATGATTATCGAATTGTAAAGAGAGATTGTAGTCTGGAAGTTCGTGTTTCCTGTTGATCTGTGGTTTAAGCTGTGTTATTGGTTTGGCCTCTACTCACGAGGGTTGCGCAGCTTGCGAAGGAGACCAACCTGAAAGTTACAGAGATGCCGCCCACATCGCAAATGGTTGTAAAGAGCACTGCTATTAGTTTTATTATTAATGGCCTTCTTATGCTCTTGGTACCTAGTTTTCAACATGCGGGCAGTTTTTCCTATGTAACATTCTCCGCATTGAACACGTACGCGTATATTGATAAACGACGAATCAGTCTCGCCACGTGTACTTGTTTTTCTTAAAATCACTACAAATATTACAGGAGAATGATTTTTTTTATTATTTTTAAGGTAGTTGGCCGATTGATGGTACACTCGTTAATTAAGCACATCACCGGTAAATCGTATGTTTTAACCCTTATCAGGTCACCAAAATCAACATCCTCATCCGGTCAAACGGTCACAAATTGTGACCACTCATAAATGTGCCGAATCATGTCGAGAAATGAAGCCTATTCACAAATATTGATCAGTTCTATACTCATACGTATCCAATTACATCCTCATCAATGCCAATTAATGAAGTATTGGGCATACATGTAATGATAATAATAATAGTATACTACATGCTGCAGTAATATAATATTATACATGTAGTACTAGGCCTAAGTCCGAAACACAAACTAGTTGTAATTGAAAGCAAGATTTAGAAGGCCTACAACTCAAAATTCCAATTGCTTTGATAGAAAAACAGAATCCCATTTGAACTTCACAACAAAATCACTACATACAGATATATAGCATACATGATTGCATGTAGGCCTATTAAAAAATCTAACTGAGCTCATGACAGTCTTCACATTTCGTGATCACCTTCAAAAATCTATGATTGGGGCATATCGGGCGATCACAATCGTCGTCGCAGTAGGATCTTGTGGTTTTGCGACAAAATCTGCATTTCGAACATCGGCTTGTCACTCGAGCATTAGTCTTGCAGGGAATAGTCTTTTCATATTTGAAACCAACCTTGTCGGCTGCTTCCTTTGTATATCAGCAGATCTCTGAAGTCGCCGTTCAGCTGATGGCTGCGCCAATTGAAAGGTGAGCATTCGGAGAAATTCTTTCTTGTTGCGAGTAAGGCCACTCTTTTTGGCAAGAAGAAATGCGTTATTGTTTGCAACATCAATGATATTGAAAAACAATAACAAGGGCCATCGGTTTGTCTTACGTCGGCACGAATACTCTCTTCGACATTACCGTCCATTGTATCCACGCCTCCTTTGAAGCGTGTATTCAAGAATAACAAGAGGCTTGTTCTGAGCCTCCTCCGAAATCCGAGTGTTTGAATGACTTGATGTAAGGAGGACAACATTTTTCTTTTTCTTGGGTATATAGGAAATGAAGGACACTTTTTTGTCATGTTCAAACGCGAATCGACTTGAGTGAACAGATCGATCATCAGTTGTTCGAATATAACTTGGGATTTCTCGTCGGTGAAGTCTCATTGTTCCCAAGAGAGTAAGATTGTGCTCAAGCAACTTTGCAGCCAATGCATATGAAGTAAAGTAATTGTCACAAACAATGTTTTACTGGTTTGATAATATGGCTCACTTAACTCTAGGACAATATCAGCTCCTAAATTGCGATGAGGAGCTTCGTTTTGCTGCCTTCCACCATAAAGAATTCCGTTCAATGCATAGTCACTCGTGGATTCGCACAACCAGAAAATTTTCAGGCCATATTTTCTTGGTTTCGCGGGCATATATGTACGTCCTGATATGCGCCCGCGATAACCACCACAAGTTGCTCATCGACGGTCAAATTTCTTCGGGAACATAACCCTGCGGAGCTGAGAAATAAAACAACATACACCATATCGCGTATTGCGGCGAAGCGGTCTTCAGCAACACGTGAAGTTCTGTTTCTAATCATCAATCGCAAATCGAACACAGCGAAGAAACCATTTGAAACGATGTAGAGACATGGTTGCACGGTAGAAAGGACGGCTATCGTGAATGTTCCATAAATCGTTCACGCACTTAAAAGTTATCTCTGTCGCTTCCTGGTCTGATCACTATAGCGATACAAGCACATATTTCCTCAAAAGAAAAACGCTGTAATATGCTTTCTTTGGTAATTGGCGTTGTAGGTCTCTTACTTTAATGTTCGTATTTCGAAGAGTTATGCGAATTATATCTAGCAAAAAGTGTTGTTCTAAGTGAAAATGTGGTGAACTATTCTTTTACATCTATTTACTGTAACTTCCGGTTATCTGATTCACATGGTTTTTTGATGAAAGTTTTTCTCAATACGCTCAACTTTCCGACTGTGAAGAAACTAGAAACCTACGACCACCAGAATGGAATCTACAGCGACTTTAAGTTGAGAATGGACCGATTCTCCTATTCGCACTGTGTTGAGATCTGAAGTTTCTGCCCACCTAATAGGTTCCGCTCGTGTACCGCAAATTTCGCTGAATTTCCGTTCTAGTGAAGCTTACTGTGCGACCTGAGATCAATTTCTATGGAGCTATATGACTAATAGTCGAAACTAGATTCATTACCTGAATAAAAGGTCATCCCAAGAGAAGTACGTAGTTGCGATATAAGGTGATTACACTACAGAAAGTGCTGGTCACAATTTGTAACCGTTTGACCGTCTACGTATAAATATTGATTACTTTATCTAATCAACTCAGGATTTTAACACAGTATTTTAGGCTCAAAATGGTTCATCGTCCATGAATTCCAGACCGATAGATCCAATACTTGATGCATTACATAACTCAAAAGATGCTTGGTCACAAATTGTGACCGTTTGACCCGTTGAGGGTTAATAAGTGTTTTTATTAATTATACGAGTAGCTTTTGGAACCATTCATTTGACAAATTGAAATGTTTTAAGCTCATTCATAACTTTAGTTTTTAGAATTGCTACTTTTATCATCTCTGTTTGGTATAGTGGGCCTAAGTTTTGAGTCACACATCTCAAATATAAACATGATTAGTAAAGGTGGTTCAAGTGCCCCACCCTTGAGCGAGGTTGAAACCTTGAACCGGGGGGGGGGATGAAATGCCAAATGCCACAGAAGCCTTGCAATCTTGAATTAAGTTCCATACCCTCCGCTTTTCATCTGAGGGTATCTGCTCGATTAACTTCACAGTTGATAATCAATAACAAAGTCAAACTATCGAGAAAAATGTGAAAACTTGCCCTCACTGGGATCCGTTTTAGTCAAACTTACAAATAACTATCTAGGATCATTTTAATATACATGTATATGAAAAGTAACCCGCAGAAATGGAATTGATATTGACGCAAGTAGGCTTGCTTTTATAGGTTTATTCGCTTCAAATTGAAAGCTAACCGCAGAAATGAACGATTATTTTGAAGATCACATAAAATACTTTTCCTGAGCTAATCACATGTTTTTTTGAAATTGCGGGCGGTTTCCCATGGTTCGCTTCCCACCTCGACTTCAAATATTATGCTGCAGATGTTGTGTCATAAGTTAAACTACTGATAATTATGATTAGACTCGTTAATTTTCATACACCATGACATCAGAGAACAAGAATACAAGCTGTATCACAAATACTTTGTATTTTCGGTAAGAAGCACTGTACATTAACATTCAAATGTGCCCAATGAAAGTGCAGACATCATACTGACGAATAAAAGATATTGGGCACATTACATGAAAATATTATCATAAGTATATACAATTAGATTGCATTCTTAGTACGTTTGCATTTAACGTAGCACAACAGTGATGTGTAGCGGGACAGCAATGTCATAAGAATGCAGAATACCTTGAGTAGCAAACAAAGGAAGTATTGACACGTTAAAAACGGATAATGAAATCGTAAGACACTGTCCAAAAAGTATGGTAACAAAATATATTGATTATTAGACAGAACCTAAAATCATCCTCAATACTTCCATAATGCTCACGAAATGCAGTTTCCACTCTCTTTCTACAGCAAAACTTTGAAGGAAATGTAAACATTACACAAGTAGCACATGTTATCCTCCAAGTGACAGTATCTTAAAAGAAATTCAATGAGTATAGGACGAAATTAAAATAATTCACTCTTCCATCAAGGTTACATTATTGCGTCTGTGAGATCTATTCCATGCTATAATACTTTAAAAGTTCAAAGTTTCGAATATCATCAACAAATTCCTCGCATGTTTTAAACAATAGTGTGTTTAGTTAACATGATTTCATAATTGAATTTTAGCTTGTTTATTAAAGCATTTTGAGAAAAAATATTTAGCAATTTTACAGGATCTACTTTCCAATAGACACTTCATATGTCCCAGGGTGCGAGAAAATGGCACGAAAGAATGTTAAAGAAATCGGAGAAAGTTAGGTTAACTGGGACAAATCATGTCAACAGGAAACAACTCGACAGCTGACAACAACAAGGACAAAACTTACATATAAAATCAATACCTATTTCTTGTACAAGTATATTATGTTCCATTGAAGGAATGAATAAGAAAACACTTGAATATTGGGATTTCTGTCAATTAATGTCCTCCAAAATGGCAGTGTCATAATGATATGCTTGACTTGGTCGTGTAAAGACTCCAAAAGTCATAACTTCTGAATACATATATTCGCGAGTGCTCAGAAAGCCATGGAAGTTCAGTATTTGCATAGAAGCAATGCTTTGAAACCAGAACGCAACAATTTCTTTCGCTCAGATTGCACGAAGTTACTACAGAATAATAGTTATTCAATGCAGAGTAGATTTATGTTGATGGATGTATATATACAAAAAAACTTATTCCATTTATTGATGAGATTGTTTTGATTTGGACATCAATATACGTCCATGACATGACCCTCTTATGAATTGGTTCAACTGACTTTCTCAGGCATAGAAACAGAAGGAGTTTCCAATGCGATTTCGACAAAAATGATACCAGTAGATTGAGATTCCGGAGTAAACATTGTCAATACAGATGTACAGTGTATTTAGACAATAGAGAAATAAACTTTCCTGAATATAGGAACTTTTTGAAGAAAAATATAAGATAAAAAATCATTCAAATGCGCTAAGAAACACTGCTTTCTTTTTGTTACTAGCTTTAAAATATCAAACGGATAGTGAAAAGCTTATTACGGGACAAGAACGTGAAAGATGTCCAAGCTGGTTACTCTAACTATTGAAACTCTAAGACTTCATATCTGGTCAAATTCATACAAAAAACGATGTCGTGGTCGCTATGCAGAATGTCCAACAGTCGAAAATTATTAAATCTTTCCACATCAATATATTTTGCATTGAATGGTTATTATATTAACAACTTCGTGAATGAAGCATTAAGAAGGCCGAAATGATTTGGTATTCGAGAGGATGCAGTACACGACCTGCCTGTCAGTGCCACAAAATAATTCTTGTTCTTAACAAGCAACCTAAAAGATAACATGACAGATAAAAATTGATCTTGCAGATCACTTGGTGACTAGAAAATGAGTTTTATGAGTTCGTGAAGCTCTAAAAAAATATATATCCATCGCCATATATTCGACAGAGCAACATTCTGGTCAGGAATTGCACATTTTACAGATTTACAAATGCGACCGACCACAATTAGTCGGAATGATAATGTAATTGGAGAAATGTTTATTTATCATAGGCACCGTTTCCTACGACCATTCTTAACCAACATAAATGCGCTTCTTCTTAAGAACATACCGACAGACGAAGTCGATTAGCTGACTTGATAACATCAAGGCCTGTGGAATCTGAAATCAAGAAAGAGATAATCACTTTGAGGTGATTGATTTCATGCATTTCGTTGAGCAGTTGACATCATAGCTATAAATATCGCGGAATATTCAGTCCACCAGGGAACGCTCTAATTTAATTCCAAGAGTGAAATCAGTGAAATAGCATGAAATCGATGGCCATTGGATTTTGCATTTTGTGTTTTTCTTGTTACTTAAGATACCTCACATAGTTTAAATATTCTATTCAAAAACGCAATTTTGTTAGATTTCATAACACCTGTTATTTTCTTTTATTCATTTGAAGAAATACAATTTATTACTTTTTCACTGAGTAACTCCTAGCTTCGTTCATGGCTCATAGCCGTGCTAGGGGTGAAAATTCTGTAAAAAAAGCTGCTGAAATGGAGGAGCACACATTCTCTACTTAATCAAAATCTGCTTAGAAATGTTTATAAAATCATAAATGTGTAATATTCTGAATGTGATGCGCGCTTTTCAAGTATATAATATGTGCCATAACATTATATGTGTGTTTTTTAAGTAATATGATCAAAGCATGAGTTTCACCACTACAATCAGTGATGTGATACATCTATCACGATGAACTCAAATTATCAATCATTTGAAAAAGCCAGGAAGCCATAAATGCTCAATGATAGAAAATATCGGAGAACTTTTGCTGCATGATCTTTTCAGAATGACTGCAATGGCTACAATACTGAAGTCAATGTAGCAAATGCACCCATCAGACTATGCTAAATCAAATTAGGATGATGTCAGTGAATGAAAAAATTATGAAGAAATGTTGTTCGAAAGTGAAATAAAAATCGAGCACCTCCTGAGGCTAATATGTAGTGCTCGGTGTTTTCACATTTTTGAAGTCGGTCGTTTTTAAGAAAACCCGCATTTTCGGTTAACCATAAAATAAGGAACTACCTTAAATCGAGCTTTTAAAGGGATCGTTCACAATTGACGTCAACCATGACCCGGGGGGGGGAGGGTGCCCGAAAGTTGACGAAGATTTAGGGAGGGGGTGGAGGTCCACAATGAAAAGTTGACGTCAATTTTTCTGCTAAAAATACAAAAATACTCACCATTATATGCACATTGCCTTATGTATAACTATCCCTGTCGATAGTTTTATATACGTCTAGCCACATATAAATATAATTCTCGAAATTTAGCAGCAATGCCCGGTTAATCAGGTAGTGAGTGATTGCAGATTTCTCGGTGTACTTTAGTTTGCGGTCTTCATCAAAATGCGTTTCGCAAATTGTCACCATAGGATATTTATATTCAGATCCCAATAGGCCCAACGGAACTGCAAATATCTTAATCAAATCCAAAACATACCTCTGTAAAATATTACCTAACCTCAAAGCCTGTATCTGATCTATAAATCAATGTCCTTTTTTAAGTCGACCGCTCACCAACGTAGCAAAACTTTCTATTTTACAAATTGTTGATCGAACGATTTCATAAACAAAAGTCGTTGACTTTCCGGAAGACTGTAGGTCGATAGAACGTAATTTGTTTTAGAGATAGATTTTATCAATAGTTTTACAATCCATTTTACTTTTCTAAGAAGTTCTTTGCTTGATAGTGTGAATCAATGATGTTAGATTTTGATATCGTCCAGCTTTCATCATGTTTCATTTTAAGTTTCGATTTTGTAGTTATGTTTCAATTTACCGATTTGTATTGTAATTTAATCAATTGGAAATATACAATTGTTCTTTTACAGAAAATGGGTTTTTGTTATAAAGCAATGTTCTGTTATAAATATAGGCATATCTTTCATGCATGTTTATCCTTATTCCTGATCAGGTGCATCTTATGACATTAGATTTAATCGATCCGTTTTGATAATATCTACAGATCTGCATGTATATTTGTCGAGTCAAATTACGACAAATAAAACTTTGTAGAGTCTGCAAAAGTACCGTCACGACTTCTTATTAATTGCAGTTTTTGACAATTCCTTGCTGAAAGTTAGAACAAATAATCTCTATGCTTGAGAAACTTCTTGAATTCTTCCTAAATCATCCCAGTTGTATAGGCCTACAAATAATCTGCAAGTAAACAATAAAATGAATGAAATTTCAAAGATTTCTTGTGCATCAATTGAATTGACATCTTCAAGACAAATTATTCAAAGGGGCTGTATACATATCAATTTATAGGTAAACAAATTACGTATTAGCATACCTAATATACGTGCATATTAGTAATATTTTGTTAATTAGGACTATTAACAGTCCCAATTAACAAAATATTGCTAAAGGATAGGTATTCAGAAATCAAGTAAGAAAAGAATCAAAGTAGCAAATGGAAATTAGGGAACGTATTCCGAAAATATAGAAAATAGTAGAAATGAGTCATACACAATAGATAAGCTAGGGCATGGCTAGGGTTGACGTCAGTGGGGGAGGGGAGGGGAGTGGTCAATGTTGACAACCGGGGGGAGGGGGATCAAGAACATCGAAAAATTGGTTGACGTCAATTGTGAGCGATCCCTGAAGGGATACTTAATTAACAATAATTATGTCATAGTCGTATAAAATAGGAGGTCAATGTAACTCGTATAACTACAGATGTTTCCGATAATAGACGTCGTGAAAGACCAAAAGATGAGGGGCACGCGATATAGTTAATTCATCAGCATGCCTGTTTATCTATCCGAAAGTACAAATTGTAAGCGCTTATAAGAATTTCATTTCACAACAGACAAGAGAAGTTACAGTAGAAGTTCTCAGTGCATAAGAGAAGTACTTTATTATCAGGTGACCGCTTCAGTCCATCGCCTACAGTAGAATCTCCGATTTCATGGCTGACTTTGTAAATGATGCTCTTCATCACCTTGCGCAGTCATGTTATAAATTCACACAACATTTAACTAGTCATTTTCGACATTTTCCGATCATGTCCAGTTAAATTCTAACACATCAAATTATCAGTTATGAACTGGAATTTCTATTCGCATGTTAACTGCAAGCATTAAACCACACTTTCAACCACGAATTGACATAAAACGTAAGTAAACGCATGTGAATATCTGCAAGCTATCTATCCCTCATATTTTCACGATGGATTAGTTTGATTTATTATGTAGAATAGTTCTCGTTTGCTGTTGTCGTACTAACGGAAAGCATCGCTACCTCCCATCAATATTCTAGAAATAACGTTTAAAAAACTTTGTTTGTTCTGATGAACTGATGCCAGATCCATTCAAAGGTTTGAAGAAAAGTGTTGTACAAAATCCGAAATGGTAGACCTTGCGTCTAAAATGAAAACTTCCATATGGTCCAAGACACTTCATAAGACATGAAGAAACATCAGGTATGGGTCGATAAGTAAAATATCGAGGTATCTGGATGCCCTGGTCTAACGTGCGTTGGGGACGTTTTAAAAGAATATTTGGACTGTCGACCTTGCAGAATCCCAACCGTTCACAATTTAAAAGACGGGGATCCGGAGAAACGATTGAAGTTTATCATGTTGTTCAGAAGAATGACTCTGAAGTTCTGGGCTTGATTAAATCGCATCTTGTGGACCGATGAAGTATCCACTGTCGAATAAACCGCTAACACGTATCAATGTGATTTGTAGTATTGATCGCGGGTTGCTAGAGCCATTTGTCATTCCGCATTTGTATTCGAAACATACTCCATCAAGGTGGGGCGACATCACACACAGTATTCACAAGTTCTTGTTTCATCAATTTCGTGGTGAGTTGTTGGTTCGAAATTTTTTTCATAGAAGTCAGATAGGCCGCCTGATCAGTCATGTCCATGACAGGGAGTATTTCGAGCGGGACCGCCGGAACAACATTGGCAATAGCAATACAACAAGAGCAATTTATTCAGTACCGCTATGCAATCATCCGATTGTACAGGGAGTTCGCGATCTTCTTGCGGATTTTCTTCAGTTGTTATTTAGACAACATACCTAAGGCTTGGCTTAATTTCAAAATTAACGAATGGTTTACCACATGACCTCAATCACGGCGTTTGCAGTGACAAACAGGAGTAACATATTTTGCGGTTAAGTTGACCATTAGAATCGCTAATCTTCGCTTTAATTAGCTCTAAGCTTTCGGACACGGTGGTTTAGTGTTTTATAGAGATAAATTCGCATCAGTTGCAATAGCAAAAACTCCAACAATCTCAGGTCTTGACTTAATAGAAGCCACGGAATAGGATCGCCATGGCCAATCCAACAATACAACCTCAATAGCACAATATGGCGGTGTTCTAATCGGTTGCAATAGAACCGAGTACGATTTTGTCGCTTGGACAAGTGGTTCAACAAGACTTTCTCATACAGTCCTGCATTGACAGTATCTTCCATCACTTGGTCTCTAATCCCATCGTAAGACATTTGTCGCAAGAAATATTGTCAAGGGTCACCACATAGGCTTCTCGTCAATCAAACGAGGGTTTGTGAAAACATGCACCATGCGTTTATGTCGGTTGACACTCCCATTGAAACGGAATGTTGCTTGATCACTGAAACAATCAATCACTGTAAATCAATGCAACATGTGACGTGCAATCACTAAACGACAAAATTGAAGTTGAATTTTTGTACACCTTTGTGGTTCTAATGCTTGAGGCCCTCTTCCTTAAACACTGTTTGCAGAGCATAGAGCAAGTCCGACTTCTTATGGAACCTGTCTAAGCGGATTGCTTGGCTTATCAAATCGTGCAATAACCTCTGCCGTATTGTCATCCGAAAGTCTCCACGTGGTCACATACTCGTTTACTCGGTCAACAGAAAGGGCTTCCATGAATAAATTTTCTATGACAGCAACTAGCCAGCAAAGTTTTTGCCGGACGACCCTCCATCGAACTTCTCACTAGATATGCACGTGCCATTCTCACAAATATTTTTTACAACAGAAGCAATCCCTAGTTTGTGAAGTGGGACTGAATCAAAGAGAGCTAGTAAAGCTTGGCAAAAGTTTATCAAAACAATACACGCAGACCCTTGCATGTGATTGATTTTTGTAAATAGAATGAAACTAAATCCTGTCTTATCCGATGACTGTTCTTGTTCGTCAGGTGTACATAGTTGATATAACTAATAAGTTCATAGATTGAACAAACTAGCTATCAGCAGAATAGCATGCACCACACTGGTAGTGACAAAAATCCACAAGAACATCACGAACACCCTGCACATTCTTCATTAATTATGGCTCAACATGGTTTCATATGTGCAAGTAGGATTAATGATAACTGCAGGAAATTCCTATAACCCTATATTCCTATAAGACAGTTTGAATGCGTCGATCTTATTAATTGTATTCTGAGACCAAACAAATCCTCAAAAGGAGATTGAAATTATTTTAATGAGACATACATTATCTGAGACGCAATACTAATTTTCAGAAGGCCTACAAAGGGTCACTTATCTTGATTTTATTCAAAACTAGCGGTAAACTAAGGATGCAAAATTCGTGCATGTTATGATTAAGAATCGAACGCTTTAACAACGTTTTAGGTTTTTGCTGTCCCACTTGATATTACACGCTGATAATATAGTCAACTAACAAAAAGGCAATGGGAAAATGTGATTTGTGCCACTTTAATGCAAATGGGAGACGACACATGCATGAAAGAACATAGATAAAATCAGTGAAGTTGGCAAAAATGAAAGAGCTACATGGACACATGACTGGTGTACACTACGCCGCTATACGTGGACCAGGAGAAAGAGCATACTGCGACTTTCAAGGATTTGACGCCAATTGGCTTTTTGTTACTGTCTTTTCAAATTCATCATTTCCAATCAACCTGAGAACTTTGCTACTGTCGCGGTTGATCTACAGAGAATGAATATCCATCTCTAGATCGAAGTAACTGGGGGAAAGGGAAATTTAAAAACCATCGTTAATTCTTGTAGGACAGGCACAACTGATGCATAACCGTACGTGACTTCTAAAACCATCACTGAAATCATAATAAAGTGCAGGTGCAATCCGGGAATCAACTCTGGTCGATCCGGAAGTTGATGCAATCAATTCTACAAAACCTACTAACATCTACTTCTAGCTGTCACGTAGGACTAACACTCATGTCGTATCACTCAAATCATAGCATCATATGTTGTATAAAGGTCCAACACATCAGATATATACATCAACTGATATTGAAAAAAATCTCATTGAGGTATTTAAAAACCATCTCGAATCAAATTACAATTCTAATTGCAATCTTATGTCAGCACGGTGAAGTTTGCTTCGAGATGTTCTTAAACTGCTTGAAGATTATTTTCATTACAGTATGAGAATTATGAGGTCCAGTGTCATTCAGAGTCTCAGAATCATTCATACTAGGCAATAAACATACTCGAGTCTGAATTCTATCTTTACTATACCAGTTTTAATGCTGCATTGAGCCGAACTGAGATCTAATTGTGATCGGAGCCGAGTCACAGCGGCAAGACTCGCCTCATCCTACAAACCGCTCGGCAAAGTATTGTTTGACTTTTATCTCAGATCTAGCTCAAGTGAATCGTGTGTATCTCCACACTGAGAAGTTCTATTACACCTGCTCATCTCATTATTTTCTCACGTGCAAAAGTTATCAAATTAATAATTAACTAGATTTGCTCGCCCTAATTTCCTATATTCATCTTCTCCGACTAAATGCAATCATTCTAGATAAACAATGAATAGTGGAGAATGCACTTTCAGAAATCACGTTCATAATTTCCAAGGTGAATCACGTGACATAAATCAATGTGATCATACGTAATATGCATTCGATTCTATGAAAGTATTCAGGTGATCTTCTACTCGGTCGATGTTGTGGCTATTCATGTCAAACAACTTATTGATACGTATGACAAGAAAACAGATAAATGAATCGATGCCTACGTTTAAGTGCTGCAGAATGGTAGACAAACGTAATAAAAAAACTTCCTCACAAAAGAGCAGAAGCTTTTTTATCAAAATGTGACTTGGAACTTATTTTAGGAATCAGTCACTTTTTCGACTAATTATTAGCTTCCAAAGAATGCTGCTAGATCTGGATTTTTTAGACGCACTTTTGGATGTTAACCAATTTCTAAACTATCACAGATTGATGCTCACACGATGATATCAGAAGCCTATATTATGAATGCCTGGGATGACTTTCAGCAAGTAATTTATAGTGTCAATGGATGTTTGCTTGAAATAACTAAAAATGTGTTATGACTTCATATTGGAGTTTGACGGAACTTTGATAGCGAATAGCCAATATATGAATGATGCTTGTTGGCCACATATAATTCTGCTTGAATTGTAAGTAAATGTCAACGTTCGAAAATGAATATGGGACCTTCCCTTAAAAAGTGCTGAAACTGAAAATAGTGATAATCCAATGCCCATTCAATTGTTCATCACAGTTTCTCACTGAGTTCTAAACACAGTTGCAGTGGATATGACGGAGTAAATCAAAGAATGAAGAAAGTATTTTGCGCACAAGCTTTTCCTCATTTAGATCTGTTACATTGAAAAACACGTTGTACAGAAAATTTTGCTAAATTTGTGCTTGCCTTAATCAAATCAAATATTGTACACTGCAAAAAAACTCTGTTGATTTTCCACAAAAACTTAATGGTGTTTTACGGATTTTCTGACTTTTACTTTTAGCAACCTCTTCACCAAAAACTGTTGGATTTGGCTGACTGGAAGACAAGATTTAATGATCTATTTTAAAGGTCCGAAGTTTTCCACTTTTTGCTAACATTTTATGTGATAACAGTTCGCGAAACGCCTTGCATTTCAACATGAGTACAGTATTTTATGAATTCAAATGCTGTGTAAATACTGCTTCCTAAAATTTCCGATAGTAATAGCACATGTAGTCATTTTTGCACTTTTTAGTAATCATTTGAATTCCTTCGGCATCTGCAGGTCGTCCTTCTTCATCATAATCCCACTTGAAACTACTTAGAGCTGTAGAATTCCACTTCACAGGTGCATTGAAGGGGAAACGTCCACTTTTCATATTAGTTGCATTCTTTGCACAAATCGATCTTATCAATCTTTTCAACCATAGGTTGCAATCGCTTATAGCAAACGATAGGCTACGCTTTCCTTCTTTTTAGAAGATCACTTTCATCGCTAACAACACGACTGTATTTGTATGTTCAGTAATATATTCTGTGTATTTTCTGAATAGTTAAGTGACGCTGAAATAAAATTCAATTTGAAGATCGAGACATTCAATGAATGATATCAAATTGCCCTGCTAACATTGCATCATGTGCGATTTGCTCAATCAAATGCAAAAAGTGAAACTTCAACGGAAATATCTCTTTAACGTAGAATATTGGTGATCGCGTCACAATCCACTTCTTAAAAAATTCATGCAGTTGATGAAAATGAGAAACAGGTTTGAACAATGTGGGGAAGACGAAGCAGCGTCGACAGAAAGCTCTCAAATGTTGTTGGACGCTCCGTCGTTCTAATTCCGAATTTGTTTACCAGGCAGGTTGCTATCAACACCGTTATAAGATATTCAATCTTTTCAAGAGACACGGCGACAGTGGCCATGGTGGCAAGGAATCCCTTGACAGTAGCAGCAGAATAGGATAGAAGCAATCAATAATTACCGCATGGACAGCAAATCGTCGGCATCATTGTTATGGTTCCACCCATTTTATGAACAACACCAATTGATTGAGATGATGACAACCCCCGTATGTACTGCTATGCAAATCAAATGACGCCTGTCTCATTATAAAACTTACGTAACTTCAATAACACCTCCATCAAAGTACATAAAACACAAAAGATAAGCAGCAGAAGCCAGTTCCGTATCATATTCGAGTGATTTCCTATTCACTCAATTGAACTAACAAGTCATAACAGTTACCACTATATGTGTAACTTAAAGCTCTTTTGCGGCAAAAGTCGGAGTTGCTAAGCAGCACTCGTAATTGCACAGAGCCACTTGATAGTTGCTAGACTCGCACATGGCCTCGAATAAATTCTGAAGTCGATTATATTCTGACATCGACTTTTCTTGATCGAATTTCTTTTGATTATGCAATTTTGTGCTTGCTATATATATATATATTCGAATGAAAAAGGTCATTTCAAAATTTGCATCTTTCAAGAAAAGTCATAAGTCTTGGATCATACACATCATTGAGGGAGCACGGGGTTTCAACAAAGGACATTCCATCGCTATGTGATTATGAGTCTGGAAATCTGCACTGCAAGGCAGCTAGGGGAACTCCTGGGGAAGTCTTCAGCGAAACATGTCAGCAACAAATCTGTGCTTGCTGATTATTTGTGAAAATTGTGCTTGCTGATTATTTTATATTTTACCAATTTTGTGTCTCATTCAATTAGCAACATGCCAAATCATTGACTGATTTTGATATACAACTTTTACAATCGATAAATTACTAATAACTAGGTTAGAATGGAGAATCCGCACATCTGCTGTCTGATCATTGGAATGGTCATATACTCGTACCGCACATGAAACTAAAAAATATAATAACTGAAACTTCAATACCTTCGTATTAAACGTAAGGCTAAACGGGGTTGTACATATCTTTTAATTAACTATTTTAATCTTGTCAATAAATTTCAAGGAGAGACGAAAGCTGTTTTTAGCATCAACTGAAGTAAGGCTAAAAGTCAGACACTAACAAATTATCCGAAATCAAGATGAAAGCGTTCTTCGGCTAGTCATTACACGCTCTGTCTTTAGACACAGCTGGAAATGTCGCTTTTTCACAAAACAGAATCATTCATTGTGTAAACAGTATCGTTTAGCGATACCTGTTTGCATCGTTCTCGCAAATTAGAACCCATTTATTCCATCCAAGAAACATATTCTTAAAAGTGAAATCTAAATTTAAGACTCCAGTGAAAATACAGTGAAAAGTGGACAAACCGCATATAGCTTATATAATTCATGTGACAATATGCACGCAATGGAACTCAACTCAAAAGCTTGAAAGCCTGAAAGTATCTAAGAATTTTTCATGGACTAAAAATGAAAAAATTATCAACGCACATTGTAATGTATGCCGACAGATTGTTTTTTCCTAAGTTTGCTAGGTCTGGTGTCTACACACAAGAGGTTTGATATACAATTTTAGCTTGATAAGTTAGTTTGATGAGTTTGATAACAAATGCATCGCCTTTGTCTGTCTATTCTGTCTATTGCAAATTACTATGCGGTAATTCCACATTTATTAAGCATATTATTGTTTTTAACTTGATATCAAATACAGATAAGTTCATAACTAGTGACGAGTTTTCCACATCTTCAATAACATAATGCTGGCCTGACTAGATATTCGTTCTAAGGGTGCTGAGGACACGAACACAGAAAAAGTAATTTTGGCACACGTAAAAATTTTGACATGTAGTTCCCTGAACTGATGATTTTGAGTCATAAGAATACTAGTACACCACCTGGCTGTCGATGTCTACAGATAGGAATCGGTGCGTTAACCGGTGCATCATGGCAATGGAACAATTAGCAATCAGCTAGATAATAGACGAATGTGTCACCTCAATAGACGTCCAGACGAGTTTTAAGTTGCTCGACATGCTCAATGCGGCCACTAGTCGAAATACATTTTCATCTTGAGTTCACTTGAGGTCTTGTGATATTTTGTATTTATGCTATTAACTACAGCTTGCAAAACATGCATTCGTCAATAATACATTTGAAATCCCTGCAGCTGCAATCTTGGAAATATACATTCAAAATTTCAATGTCTATCTATTGAGATCTCCATGAATATCCACATCCACGGCAAGCTTGCAGTCCGGGCTTGGAAACTTTACTTAAACAGGAAAAGTCTATAAACTTAAGCAAGGAAATGTATAGCTGTAGCCATATTTTCCAATCAGCTGTACATAACAGGAAATGTAGGTGAAAGATATAATGTGCCTCTACCGAGCACACAGAAATGAGTTCCTTCTTACGCTGGGAAAAACAAAATATTTTTCGATGATCGAGCGAAAAGCTGAGTCCATACTGATTGATGGCGCAATTCATAATCTTATGTGCCTAAGGAGATGGTCTTTCATTCAAAAGCTTCTGAGGCTTCAAGGGCTTTCTGATCAAAAGCTCGCGTCCAGTTTCAATAATTTCAATTCTTCCTTCTATGATTGAATTTGAACAGGTTTTTTGATTGAAAGAGCAGAATAACGAAGAAGCAGAGGTTTGCCATCTACGCCAATCAATTGCAACAAAACTTCTATTCAAAAGATGATTTCTTATAGATCAGATTCATTCATTCAATCAATTAGTCCAATTAAATTGCAGGTAATATTTTCCAATCCCTGTACCAAGTATTCATTACAGCTCGCATATAGTTTCATTGGAATCTTCGTAGAATCCTGACAAATCAGTCCGATTCTCTGTTCAATGGGACAAGAAATGAACGAAAACTGTTTGTTTGCTTGCTGACACATAACGATGAAACTTTAAACTGATGTAGTGCTGAAGCAATTGCATGCATCACATAACACGCGAATTTTTGAGAATGGTCATGATGGCTCTCGATTTCGGAAATTACTAACAATTTAGAATAATGAGAAATCAGCATGAAAACACTATTACCGATCAATTTTCAAAGTAAGAACCCGATCGACATAAAATGTGGATTATATGCGCGTCTTGGTGTGGTCAACAACTTCCATCGATAAAGTTGCACAGTCAAACCTGAAGAAAGAATCCGTAATCGCAGACATTTTGGACAAGCACGATATGCACAACATCTAAAATCAAAACGACAAGAATTGCGGAATTTTCCAGAAAGAACTGCGTAGATATAATTATTTTTCAAAAGACTCCAGAAGCTTGCCATTTTGAAATTCAGACGTAATTATCAAATTTCAGTAGAGTCATCATCAGTTAGATTTCATAATGCTGCAATGGTGCACCAAGCGGGCATGCAAACGCATCAGATGGAGACCCTCAGAAATATTATGAGAAGGGCCCTCGATGCTATGGGCCTCCATCAAAATTGGCCCGTATCAACTAAAACTGCGGTCCCTAATGACAAATGGGACAAGTAACATCTCGAGAAGGACCCTCCATGACAATGATCAGGGTGTGTTCTTTCGACTCGAAGTGACATAAGCGTATCTAACGCCTCGACAAGGGTCACTACCACTTCGAAATGATGCCCCACACAGTCAGATAGAACCTCCTACCTACTCGAGAAGGTTCTCTCTATTACAATGAGCTGTTGTCCACCTTCGACTTAAAATTAGGCCTCACGAAAAGAGACAAGAAGCCCTCATAACAGACGGGCCTTAACGGGTTCGAAATGGGGTGCAAAAAGACCGAAGACCTCTTTTGCCACCTCGATGATGGATATTCAGATGGCCGGAAGCGTTGGGCCTTTAGTGATTGATGATACCAAGGGGCCTAAAATGATGATTAGTCTCTGGCTCTACATGAAAAGTTAAAATGACGGACTTTCTGGCATTTTGAAGCCAAATGATGTTCCGAATACCTCTCTTTCCAACTACTTATTTGAAGGGGCCTCCGCGGAGATTATGTGACACAACGAAAATTCGAATGCTTATTAAGAGTTAGTTGATGGCAGCTGACGGGAGGTTATGTAATTTCATAGTGAATCTCACTTCCATTTGTGCCGTCTACCCAAGAATCGATTAGCTGCTAGACATATGTATAGTCTATTTGCTAAAAATATTTACAAGTTCTAAGTCCTATTTACAAGGACTTGTAAATATCTTTTTAGCAACTAGACTGTACATGTTTTTAGCAGCTAATCTATTCTTAGGGAGACGACTCAAACGGAAGTGAGATTCACTATGAGCTTATTGAGAGATTGAACCGCGAAACAATAGACACCATGCTTCGATATCAACTTCCAAGAGTTTGATGGCATTGGTACAATCAAGTGCAACTAAGGGTTTGATAGTATAATTGCCGAAATCATATGATCTCATCGACATAGAGTCACTGACTGGATGGTGAATAATTTGCCTAAAATGAGTGTCTTACTTACCGTGTCATGTATCTGCTCTCTTGGTGCACATCCATTTCACTCGCTTTAAACTCATTCAGTTCTTTCCGGATAGTGGCCTGAAAAAGTATGATAATATGAACTGCTTGCTTGTACATAAATTGAAACACACATGGCAAAGTGAATTTGAAGATTATTAAACAACCAATCCGAAATTCAAATAACGTCAGGAGAAAGTCAAGCCACAGACCGAAAGCTAAGAATTGCTTGACATGGAAGGTGTCATTGCCTTAAAAAGGAGAAGATTTTATGACACAGCAAAGTCAAAATACACAGGGATTCATTTTAAGTTGAGCATCATCACAGACCTAAACTTCAGGCAGTATAATTTTGTTAATTCTTTAATAGGTCTTGCAGAAAATGATTAAATCCTCACCACGATATGTCCAGAAGTATGAATAGATCGTAAAGTACTATGATCTTTCATAAAATGAAAATCTACACTCACTTTGCAGAAATAGAATACATACACAAGGAGAAGTTCATGCAAAATAGGAGAGGCAAAAGAAGACATCGAATACTTAATTAATGATCTATCGAAGCAAGTTTCTCTAGGGTTGTCGTGGAAGAACCTCAATAACTTTCATTCTCACGGAAAGTGCACGGACGAATGGTGACCAAAATCATAGATGCAATCGGCAGAGGAGTCGTTGTGAAGCGAAATGGTGAAAGAATGGAATGATGAACGACATCCTTGAATCTTTTTGACAAAAGAAGAGGTCTCAAAAATATGAAGTTCAGGACCTCCGAAGCAGTTGCAGAATATAGCGAGTGAATTCAGCCATTTCAGCCATTCATGAACGTACACTTGCTTGCTGTTTAACGCAAATGGGATTTTGGATTATACTGGCATTAATATCTGGGCAGGTGGTAAAAACAACATTTTGGTAGTGATAATTTCAACTCACATCGATGACTTTGTCAGCTATTTTCTTTTTTTTACGATCATCATTTCCAGTTTTACATAGGTCTTTAACAGACAAAACTTTATATACATGCATGTTCTGATTAACTGACATTCAGGTATGAATGAATTGCCTGCAGCGAACGGGAGGTAATTCATTGTTATGGGTTCCAACTCGTTTGGTAAATCTCCCTTGAAAAAAATCATAAGCTGCTGGTTATCTTTTATATTGTTCAGTCCCTGTAGCTAACAGATGATGGCCCAGAAAACAAAAGCATGGTGAATGCTCTCTGAACGCTCTCGTATGAATGAATGACTGCTGGATTTTCGGACTGTACTCATGTAATACTTTGAAAAATTCTTTCAATTAAGGTAGGATAGATATAGCTGAGAGATGCACACAACCACCACATTCAAGACTCGCAAATGCTAATAAAAAAGACGGAAAAATCTTAACACATTCGCAAAAGTGTGTATTCTAGCAAAATAGTTTGAATGACTCTTCTATAACTATAGCAATAAGGTTCGATTTCAGACATCATGGTCTTCAAGTCAGAACACAATCATCACAAGCAAGTCTGTTTGTCTAATTTATGTATTTTTTTGCCAATATTGGAAAAGATAAGATGGAAAAGGAAACTGCTGCATCTATGAAACTACGCACTATGCACAAATCATAGATGCCGCATTAGTTTGCTTCTTATTCGCATATGTTGAATGTTTCTTCTAATACGTTCACCTATAGCTGTACGAAAAACAAGGAGATCAAAATATTATCACATCATGTCTTTACGTGCCTTCATCATTGAAATCAACAGGTGAAGATTTAGAGATTGTAATCTCCGACAATAGTTATCCCGAACACTGAGAAAAACAGTGTCTATTTCCCAGAATATTTAAGAAATTGTTCATCTTTTCTCTTGGATTATGTGTCAAAATCATCAAATTATTTGACTTGCCGGCGTCAAATTTCAATTGAAAACACAAATTCAATAATTTTTCACGACTTTGATAGTAGTCAACGCAGAAGAAGGTAAAGCTTTGTAGCACTAGACGTCCTGGTATCTGAATCGTTCCCTCCCATCAACGATTCTAGTATATTTCATGAGCGGTGAAAAGCATTCCGAGTCATGAATTATTCAATACCAATTAAGAAACTGATCGTGGATCATATGAACGCACAAGTAGAAAAATTGTCTACTTGCACTTTTGTTCAGAAGAATTCATTATCATTCGTAAGATATCGAGTGCATAGTGAAGCTGGTTGAAATCATACAAAAATGCGATGCTTTTGAATTTGTAGTGATATACTTATGCAAAATGTCACACTTATTATGTCATCAATAAAGTTGTTTACAAGCATGCCGCGAGTATTGTTGATGAAGTTCATAAGCCGATCGGCACACAGCTTTTACTAATCCAAGCATGCTAAGACAGCATAAACAACCATCACACTGTATTGACTTATCACCAGGCAACTATACATCCAATTTCACTTGCGTAAGTCCAAATTACTGTAATTTCACTTTCACGTTCTCATCTACAACATTCCAGATTCGTTCGTGATAATGAAAAGTGACATGAATTCCAATGGTCACTGCTTTAGTTCACCCGCAACCAGACGATAAGAATACAACCCCAAAACACCTAAGACCGAAGTGAAGCCAAGAGGCTCGAAATTGGAAAGCATGTACAATTACTGAAGCACTTCTGAAAACTCTTACGCATAGAGCATCAAAAATGATGAGTAACAAAGCAGACTAGAACTGAGTAGCGCAAAAACTTGCTATGGCTGCTGATGAACACATCACAACAAACAATATGCTTTATTTGGCAAGCTGGTCAAACAACGCACTCAATTCAATTGACTTAAAACAATGACAGGGACCTATTACTAGATACGACTACAGATGCACCGGACTTCAAATCCGGCCGGATTTCGGCAGTCTGCACCCGATTGATAAGTCAGTTAATTCATTGAAATAAAGTTAGCTTGGATACTACCATCAAGCGTAAATTGCCTCGTCGTTCCATAGAATGTGTGGAAAAAGATCATCATTTTCAACTAATCAGTTAGCGAATTCAAGTTAAGAATCCAAAGACGGTGGTGACAGCCAGCGATATAGGGAAGCGAAATCAGAGACGAAGAGAACCTGCGACATCCTGCGTCGCTGGAGCGAATATTTCTTCACGATCTGCAACGACGAGTTCCTGCACCCACCAATCAACAGCGCAGTGAAACTCCCTGGGCCGGTCCTGAACATCACACGTGGTGAAGTAGCGTGAGCGATCAGGAAGATGAAGTTAGGCAAATCCACTCGACCTGACGACTGATGACATACCGACCGAGCTGTGGAAGGCATTTAATGAGCAAGGTGTGGACATCCTCACCGCCGTGTTCAACGCCATTATCATAATAGGTGAGGTGACGCAGGAATGGACAGGGAGCATCACAGTACCAGTATGGAAGAACAAGGGTAGCGTGAATGAATGTGAAAACTACCGCCATATTCGATTCTGTGCCACAGCATGAAGATCTTTGAGTGAATTGTAGACAGTCGCCTTCGTAGCATCACCGTAATCACTACGAACCAGTGTGGATTTCGTCCAGGGGTGCGGAACTACAGAGTCAGTCCATGCTGTCCGGTTGCCGATGTAAAAGCACCGTGAGAAGAGGCAGTACTACACGTCGCTTTCACCGACCCGGAGAAAGCATTTGACAGAGTTCTGCACGGGGTAATATGGCATGCTCTGCGTGATCATGGTGTACCCGAAGCGCACGTGGGATGGGTGCAGATGATGCACTGAGATGTTGCAAGCCGTGTACGGTGTCCGGCAGGACTTTGCCCCACATTCCCAATGGAGTCATCGTTCACCAAAGCTCGTTCAGCAGTCAACGTTTCTTTTCGTTCTCTGAATGGATATATTGACAAGGAACCTCAAAGCCTAGCATCGTGGTCGATGTTGCACGCAGATGTGTAGATCTGGCTGCCACGAACGAGCAGAAGAGCTCAATGTGCAGGTGCAGCGGTGAAACAGCAAGTTCGGAGAGCACGGTCTGCGACTCAACCTCGGCAAGACAGGATACATACAATGTGAGGAACACTGCAAGTCGACGGAACGGACTTTCAAAAGACCACTAGCATCAGGTACTTGGGATCAGTTCTAACTGCAGATGGTGACAGCCTCCCACATGCGCGCGCCCGTGTCACCGCAGCTTGGCTGCAGTTGAGAAGGGTCAGCGGCGTGCTCTGCGACAAGCGAATTCCCACGAGACTTGAATCGAAAGTATACAAAACAGTAGTGCGACCAACACCAATCAATGTATGCAAGCGAATGCTGGGCGAACACAACAGCTTATGACCGTGCGCTGCACGTCGTGGAGATGCGCATGTTGCGATTTTCGCTGGGACCGACGCTCCTGGGCCACGTACAGAACGAGGAGGTGAGGAGCTGTTTTGTTGTGGCGGCTATCACCGAGAAATTGTGTGAGAAAAGGTCCGCTGATTTGGACACGTCGTCCGTGCTCCGTTGTGCAAACCTAAAGCAGCTGGAGTATCCAGAAACGCGGTTACGCGGGAGGACAACATTAATGAAGATTTACGTGGAACCGAACTGAATAAGAACACTGGTGATCGATCAAATTGAAGATATGCCTACCGCCACGCCGACCCGCGGGGGTAGACGAAGATGATGATGATGAGTAAGCGGATTCAAGTCAATGGACCTTGATCTCCTTCCGTTAAAGTCACCAATCTTACAATTAAGCCAACTACAAAAACTTTACAACTTAAATTGTGTCACTAATTTAAGACAGGATCTGCTCCAGTTGACATCAGGCGTCGACAAAATGGTCACAAGAAAAGTAAAAAACTAATTCAGCAATAAATAGAAAGTAAAAGTTCTCATCAAAAGAGAAAAGCAATTAATAAATGCGAAGCAAATGAGAATGGATGGATGATGTGCATGCAGAAATTTCAATTTGTGAGGATACAACAACACTTTTCATGCTAACATTGAAATGTAATTATTTATGATATTCTTCTTCCTTTGACGCCTCCTCCCACAGCAGTCTTGCTTGGTTTTCCATCAATATTGCAGGAAAAATACACTTTGTTAGGCTTGAATTATAGTTTTTACCACCCATGTATCCACTTAAGCCAATCAACTATCAAAATAAGTCAGTCGATCGTCCAAATAGTTCACCCATGTATCAGAATAGAGCACCGAAGTGTCATACTACACCACCCAAGTGTAAATAAGTTCAGTCAAGTATCAAATAAATGCAATATATGCTTCTTAGTGTTTATTCCTACTAATATCTATGTCCATAGGTTTATGAGGATATTCAAAGCCTGTTTAATTAATGAATTACCATGAAAAAGGTGAAATATGATTAGGAGAAATTACTGAATCATTCAGATTTTCAGAGTTATTCACCGAATATTCATCCATCAAGCTATGTTATATAACTCATCAATTAACATCTATAGTAAAATTTGAGGAAAAAAACATCATCTCATCTAGATCCGATACATATATTGAAAAATCAGGCCACAAGAAAGCACTGTAGGCCTACTCCAATCAAAATGTCAGCTTTTTTGAAGACAATCAGGAGTATGTCTCTGCGAGTGAGCAAACCAGTGAGCCGCTTTAGATGCTGTTATGACGCTAACAGCCTGTTCTGCCAGCTGTGTCAATGTAGCCAGACGCATGTCATGTGTTTGAGTCAGCAAGTCTTGCCGTTCTTCCTCCAAACTATTTTTGAGGGACCACTTAAATGCACTTATTGCATTCTCGACCAGATTCAAGAATTGGGAATAGGGTGGTAAGTACACACACTGATGTTCTGGTCTCAAGTTAGGTCCACCATCCTCAGGACTTGAGTTTGCACCAGAATGAGATAGAGCATTATCAAAGATGGAAGCCATGGTACCTTCATGATCTCCTGAAATCCTTTCCAGAACTGAGTGGAATCGTGCTTTGGTCATACCACCCTCGAAGATCTCATGGAACAGCAATCCACGGGTGTGACCGATGACGAATATGACGGTGAAGTTCCTCCCACGTCAAACAACGGCAAAGAGAAGTGACCGAAAGATGAGGCTTGCTTGGCAGTCGTAGACGAAGCTCAGGGTTTGTTTGGTGCAACGTGTACCCAGGTTTCTCCTCCACGATGGACACCAGCATAGCTCCGATCTCATCATCCACCTCGAGGAACAACAACCTGTCCATCACGTAAGCGAGCTCTCCTAATGATTGCATAGGCTGTGTTCGGTTTGATATTTAACTGAGAAGCAAGTTGGAGAAAGTCTTCTCCTCTTTCAGCAGCCTGAAAAGCCTCTGCTTATCGTCATCTCTTATTCGCTGCCTCATCATCTCGTTCGTCAGCACAGTTAGACTGATAATTATTTGATAATTGACTGCGCATGTTGACTCTTGATTGCTTTATTTTGATACATGACTGCAATTCACAACGATCAGAAGTGTCCTTTCTTGCATTTGACAATTGACTGCACTTATTTGACAAGTGACTGGACTATGTGGATACACAGGTGGTAAAAACTATAGTACTGGTGCACAATAGGTTTCGATACAAGATCTTGGTCGCATGCAGAAGTAATGCTTTGACTGCATTATTTCTGCACTTGACGGCTCCCCTAGTGGCTTTCCATTCGTTTGTGTGTTTTATTTTCTCCGATGTCTCGTTCTCTTATCTCTCAATATATTTTTGAGCATCGAATTCATTTTCATCAAGTTTCATCATTCTTCTCTTGTAATTTTAAACAAGCTTTGGAATGTTTCCGGGCTAACGACATACTTTGACGAAGACTGTCTGTGATTGATAATGTGCGGCAGAATCGATTGTGAAATTAGTGAAACATGCAATGGTTGTTGATTCGGTCCCATTACATAATTTCATCAAAAGGATAATAACCGTGAATCTTTACAAAGAACATTGACAAGGAAACTGCACCTGACCCTAAATTGTCATAGGAAGCCATCATTCTATAGGTGCTGCTGTCATGGCAACGTGGGTCCACTGAGCATAATAATGTTTTCAATGTGCATGTCCATCCTAGCTCTTTCATATTTGCTTATTGTCGGATTTCCATTATTGGATTTCGATGATAGCTTCTTCGCGAACTCCATTGTACATGCCTCAAGATTCGGAGATTTTATGGACTTTGCATCACTTAAGCGAAAATTCCGTAAGTCTATTTTCAAACACCAGATGAAGTTGATTTTTCTGCATATCTGGCATAAAATGTGTTCAATTTTTCGCAGCCACTTCTAGAGAATGCTTAAATTCTGAATTTATTCAATGGCATGAAAGAACCGTTTGCATGAAGTGGGGGTGCATCATTGGCTTCTTTTTACGGAGCCACCGGCGATTTCTAGAAGATAGATTTGAAAGGTGATTGACACATAAACACTGATGCTTTCAGCAGTATGAAACAGCCACACAAACTCAACACATACTAAGAACCATTGCTGCAAATCTTCTCTTTTGCTGAACCTGCTGCAAGATGTAACCCGCTAGCTACGATACCATGAAGCTTTGACTAACTGATAATATAAAGAGTAATGCAAACATAGTAATTTAGTCAACGCACTTTTTATCCTGTCAAGCAGCATTTGCTCCATTGAACAGCATAGGATCATTTCAATGCACAAAAAACAAGATTTCTTTTTTCGCAGGATCACGCCCATTTTTTTCGCAGCGAGTTCATTTTTATTAACATTTCCGCAGCTGGCTCCAACGTCTGCTGATCGCTTCGCAAATGCTTTTCATCGACATTTCATGACAATTAAGTTATCAACAAGATCATAAAAGTAGTATGAATTAATTGAAAGTCTGACCAGAATGATAATGGAATGTGTCTGAAATTCATTTACAGACCTCACCAATTCATATATCTCATCAATACAATTTATATAGCAGTGATTAAATGAAGTACAATAAAATGAAGCACGAAAATTGGAATGAAATTAAAGGATGAAATATAAAAATTCTTAAAAATTGGTGATTATAGATATACGTTTAATACTTTGATAATCACAAATTCCTTAGTTTCAGGTGTTGAGAAATAAACAATCCGTCATGTTATATATTTCAGATATATTCTGTCAAATTCGTCGTCAGTCAGTGAAGCCACTTCCGCCCTCTATGTCGTTTTTGGATTTTTTTGGTCATCGTCAATTTTCTGTTGAGTGTGGAACACATATCCTGCTTTAGTATCCCGTAAGAGCTTTCTTTGTCGCAGGAGCTTGAATGCTACGATGTTATCACCACGAAGACAGATCATGATGCAATCAGGAAGTTGTGTGGTGAGATGGGGCACTCGAGTGAAGATCTAGCTTGCCTTGGACTCTATGACGATGCTGTGACAATTGAAGAAGCGCATCGTTAATCTGCGCAAATTGCTTCGCACTACCCCACTAAAAATGTAATTTTATAGTCACATGGGTATTGCACCCACTTTACAGCAATTTGCAGCTGCAATAAAATGATCAAATTGTCAAAATCATTTTTATGAGTTATAGTACTTGGTACAGAAGCAATTGGAGAAATTTCACCATGGCCCTTTGCGTCAGTCGGCATAGGAGGCGGTAACAGGTAACAGACAGTACTTGGTGTAAGGATCAGGAAAACAGAATTCAAATAATGAAAGATTTTCAAATACTGACCTTATCTCGAGGAGTCAAACGAGTCCATGGTTTGTCGGCACGTCGATCATAATGCTCGGCGTCTGTTACTTCCACGTAATCATTAAAGCGAATGATCTTTTTCTGCTTCAATTCATCAACCGTTGGACGGAACGACAGCTGAAAATTCATTCCATTTGTAATACATGATGTTTTGTGCAAGTTTCAAGGGTAATTGCACCTGACCTAACAAGCCTTATCTAACTTGCAAAATATTTGATAAATGAAGAATTATCATATAATGTGATTAAAATGGAAATGATGAATTCAAGAACCATCAAAGTAAAATTTGCGCCCCCAACCAATATCGCATGCACACTGTTTTTGTACATACATCGCCAATGAGAGGATCAGCAGATGATAAGAAAGTATTTTCTGAGATGCGGATTAGATGGGGATAAAAGTTACTGACTCGTAATTGATGACTCGTCGCATTGATGATTATGTTGGTCCTGACCGAGGGCGGTTAGTAAACGTCCTAGGCAATGCTATGGACTTGAAAAGTGGATTCGAGACAGTGAAATTGAGCTCTGTCAGAGCAGCAGATTAAGTCCTGAGTACTGCTGCATTAAGAAAGTGAAAGTGAGGGAGCATATAAATAAAAGTCACATTGTTTTTATACAATTAATCTATATAATTATTGCATCTCAGATGGACGTGTGTGTGTTTGTTTGTGAGACAGAGACTGCTCAAATAAGCATGCGCAACTTTCCCAGTACGAAAGGACAAAAATCACGGTCACTGACCTTTCGCATCAAATATGTCTTCTTCTGTTCTCGCTCCTCTCGCCTAGCATCTTCACTTTTGTCTGAAAGAAAATGTGGATCACCGTGGCCTTTTCACCTATTGGCAACATATAACTACCTCTCTTGCTCTCAGAATTTCCTACATATAAAAGTTTCCAAAAGAGCACGATCGCAGAAGACTTGATAGATATTCAATACGTTTTCTGCAGGGTGCCCGCGGCTTTTGGACCATGAAATTCCAGGTTTTTCCAGGTATTTCAAGATTATATATTTCGTTATTTTTTTCGTGTTGATTTTCGATGAACTGGATACCATCTACTCTATCATGTTCTTAAGAAGAAAAAGTCAGATATAGGTATTTCTTTCGCATCAATTTAATGATATTTGATGTATTCGCAACATTTGATAACTTCTCATATTATTTTATTCCTCATTCAAAAAATTATAAAATATAAAATCTACAAAACTACGATATATAAATTATATATATATATATAAATTGTACATGAAGATAAAAGGAAAACGATAGTGATTATGATAACATCTATTGTGATGAAAGTTGCAGTTTGTTGTAAAGGTCACTTTAGCTTTTCATTATTTTTAGAGTCTCTGCCATTTTCTTGTTGATTGCATTCTCTTCTGCCTTCGCATTTGCCAAAACAGCCATTTTCTTGCATCTCAACTCCTCCATTAATTCCTCAGCGTGCCTCTTCCGTTTGTCTTTTTCATATGACTCATGTGAAGTCTTTTTTTTTCATTTCAAGTGCATTCCGATACCGCTGCCTAGCCAGACCTACGGACTTTTTCAATTCAGGTGTAATTGCAACGTTCAATGGACCACCGCAAGCATTCAAGTGATCGAACACCATGCGCTGAGCTATGAGAGATTGATTGTGTAAATTTACAACTAAGAAATTTTTGTTCACTGAAAAGCTGGATTCGACAGAGCTATTTCCGTGTGACAAAATCAAAATCATTTTGGTCACCGTCCAGAGATCTTTCATATCAGAATTTTCTCCAATGGCCTCAGCATAAAAATCATCGAGTCTTTTGGAATTAGCTTCATAGGCATTCACTTTCTCACCGAAAACAATATCCTCAAGAAGATTGGAATATTGCTGCTTTGCTTTATCTGCAATTTCTTCAGAAACGCGGTTGGCTTCTACTAAATTCTCTAACAATATCTGCATTCGTGCAAGACATGCAGCTTTACTGGTTTGTATACAACATGGAGACAATGCACTTGCTGCACGTACGATTGGAAAATGTAATGGACATCGTTCAAGAAACTTTCTGACAAGGGCAGACAGAAACATCTTGCAATCACTATAAAACTGATTCTTCTGGCGTTGCTGCAAGTTTTTAAGTGCTTTGTTAGCACCAAACCCAACGTCAGGTTGAAACAATAAAGCATCACTTTTCAATGAAATATCAACAGCTGAAAGTTTTCGGAAGCTTGTCAAAGAATTCATAACTTCAGGTTTTACGAAGCGTTTCATGAGGTCTTTAATGAGTCGATCGGGATGCTCATACAAAAATGGAAACATTGGTTTAGGAGACTGAAATTGTGTCAGAAATGGTTCTATCTGCAATGCGACAGATTTGAAGAAGTGCAGTTCAGCGATAAGAAAATTGAAAACATTTTCAAAATTTCCAAGTTTTTCCAGGTTTTTGATTTCCCAGCAGGTTTTTCCATGTTTATGGAGCAATATCAGGTTTTTCCAGGTTTTTCCAGGTCGCGGGCACCCTGTTTCTGATAAAAAATGGATGACCAACATCGCGTAAGTACAGTACATGTACTTCAATAGTTCCGCGCGATTTACAAGCAGATTTAGATGGTATGAAATTAAATGAATATAATGCAAGGTGTAAATTGCCGGTATCTTATTAATGCTGCTGGGGTTTAATATTACCGGTAACATGAAAAGTAACTGAACAAAAAATATTGCACTATCTATGATTTCTTAGATCTTCAACGAGCCTGCGAAATATTGTTTGAAGTAAGTAGACTGCTTCATTTAACTGAACTCAACATCTTCAGCCAGCTACTTAAATAATATATGCATGCAATAACGTTTATCAAAATCACTGCGGCAACACAATGCATCTACCGCATATATTGAATTCGAACATAGTTGTGGGCATGGGAACGCTGAAGGAAAAATACTAGGCAGGTTTACCATCTATAGGCTGGCGTCATTTTTTAACAATACTTCTTTTATATTCGTGCATGCACTTTCAGACCCTACACGTAGTCAATAATCCTATTATGAAATGCTTTGTCTTAGAGGTACGTGGACCCCAGCTATTGTCCGAAAAAATAAAACTTTCTGTTTGGGGCGAATAGAGAAGTTTAAAAAGATACGAGTATCTATGTCACTAAGTATACTTGCGATTACTTAACAGTTATTTGCCTTGCCAACATGAATCAGAAGTTAGAACGCTTCATTAGCCTTCATATTACATCTGAATTACATGTACTGTAAATGAAGAGGCTTGCACAATGCACAAGAGAAGATGAAAACAGCCTACTAACTTCGGAAATTACGTAAAAAATTATTCCCTTCTTCGAATTGTGATCAATGTCACTTACTGTAAAGAATATTCTTATCTCGCAGTTCTTCCAGCGTCGGTCTCTGACTGAGGCGTCGTTGAAGTGCATGTCCAATCCGCTCTCTTTCATGTTGTCGATCAGACTCACTGCGCGTCGGAAGAATGTTCTTATCCATCAGATCTTGTCGCCTTGGCCGCCGCTCTAGGAATCTTGCCAAGCTATCCTGACGCCGCACACGGTCTGCCAGACGTGTCTGTATGCCAGACTCCATTTCATCTTCGTCTTCTGAGTCATTGGCAGCACCAGCGGTCACGGGAAGAACTCTGAAAATATTACAGTCACCGAATTTAAGAAATGATGATGGATGTCAATAGCTACCATGAATAGGAGCATGCGTTCATGACGAATTTATAAATAAGGGTGAATTCTAATACATCATTAATTAGAAAAACAAACTCCGAGACTGTCAAAGTGCAAAAAAATGCAGCTAAGGTTATAAGCAAGGTTTTCGGAATGTCACTTTTTATGTTGACGTATCCTCTTCAGTCGCTTGATTCTATTTATCAACTTAACTTATCACAATTTACTAATTGCCACAATCAGGGGAAATGAACTAAAAGGCAGACAAAATAGCTATAGATATTTCGCAAGCAAGGAATCTTTACAGCAGTTAACACGATGTTGTTGTTGTGCTCCAGGCTTTCTTCCTCTTCTACACAGTTATTTAATGTTACATTTCTAAGTATTGAAGCATTGTTCATAAAAGTAGCAATGAGCAGCGAGGCAAAAAACTCACATTAGATTCATCTAATTGAAACCATAAGGGTTGTCACTATGTCATGAGGATCGTGAAAAGGAAATGATCAACAAATTGACTTCTAAATACCCGAACTTCCATTTCCCGGACATCTTGGGAGCGAACAGTATCCAATTTTTAGGAAACCAATAAATGTATATTCTACATCCCACCATTAAAATTCACATTTCTTCACATCCAATTGTCTACACGCGAATCAAATAAAAATAAGTGAAAAGAGTAATAGCCATCCCAAAAAATAACTTTTAATATGTTGGGCCTAACTAGCAGTAACTTTACGCATAAATGTGTACACAAGCACATCGACAATCACTTGTTTAATTGTTTTCGATGCACATAAGTATACATCACAAATTCTCTGTATCACCTTTCATCTACACATTTTTTTCGCTATTGATCGATTCTAGTAAAAAAGCAATTATTAAATTCACCTGCTTGACAGAGGACTGAGAATTTTGAAAAATTGTCCGATAGACACAGGCGTCCGCAATTCAGGAGTTCTAGTGCACTACTATATTTCTTTACTTCAATCACACTGTCAATCAGATAAAAGATGTGGAGCAAATTTTTAGCTCTTCCATACTTTTTGTTGCGCTTTTATTATTCATTCAATCCCGTAACGTTTTCTTCTCTCCCTTCTCTCTATTATCTTTCGATATCTTCAGCTGAGGGACATTGCTTGCTACTCTGAGACAACACATCCCTCGTCACTCAAGTCTTGATTTGAAAAAATGAAATAAGGCCTGCATGAAAATAGGAATGAAAACTGTAATTCCAATGCGAGGCCATATGTAGAAAAAGTTCTTGGATCATATCATTATCAGAGATAAGAACTGCAAACATGATAGAAATTGCTTAAGTGCTGACCTGTCTACTTACTGTTGAACGGAATTAATATCAAGTGTCCATGACAAGTAATTGACAACTGTCAATCTAAGACAGGAGACGGAATGTCATACTATGACATCTTCCTATTGCCGATGCTGACCATCATCATAGTCCACACTATACAACACTTAGTTTATGTTTTTGAGGATTACGGAAAACAAATCATTTGATATTTCGTAAATGGATATTATTTTTCAGTGGTGAATAGGAATTTGAATATAGGAGCACTTTTCCCACTTGATGTAGATAGAGAAATATGAAATCAAAAATAGTGAAAATATCATTAGATATAAAATAAATCATAAGTATCTGAAATATAGCGGCAACAATAAGTTGTTTTTGAATTCCGATTTCGATACTAATTTCTAGTGCGTTTTCGGAAAAATCCGTTTATCTGCGAGTTTATGAATCATTTGAAAACGCAGCTATAATTTCATTTCATTTCAATGAAGAATGGTTTCGGCAATTCGTTTCTTCCTATCCTTTTGGCAGTGCAATTTTCATTTTGAAAATGATCATCATCAATTTCTCTTAACTCATTTAACTCATTAAAAAGACTTTTGAATAGGTACCTGCTTCATTTTAACCAGCTGGTGCTGTTCTTGTAGTCGCTATTATTTTGCATAGCTTTCCTGTGCCATGATCCAAATTAGTAATGGCGATTATAAATACACAATGAATATTAGAACAATGTGATTTCGAAATTCTGAAAATGTATCCTCACAATTATGCAACAATTGCTGTTTATTTCATTGTGAGATTTTTTCAGCTAAATTAAACCACTTGATTGGCTTGCAGACAAGCACGAAAAAGTGTTACTGATATGTCAATTTCGTATGTTGTGCAGTTTGGATAATTGGACACAAATGACATATAGGATTATCAACCAACAACAATGTAACATCACTGGGTTCACTCACTTGCATTAACGGTGTACAAGGCGCAAAGCAATCAAATTAAAAGTTTATGTCCATTGTTTATTTTTTGCCTATTATGCACGAGATTTATTACTATTCATTGTTATTTCTAACTCATTTAAAGAATCCATGGTCATTCTTAGCAAGCTGCTAAATTTCACGCTTTCAACATCCTTTCATCGTGCATTGCGAATTTCCAAAATAAGGAAATTGCTTGAGATACATCTTACAGGTTTGTTAGCTACAGATTACAATTATTGTCAAGAGTGATGTCGGATGAAGTCAATTATAATTGCAACACCATCACGTTCACTTTTGACGACTTTGCCATCTTATCGACCAATGAAAAGTGATTTCGCATGTCAATTTCTACATAGACAGATATTGGAAACATGATGCGCGATGGATAATTGCAAGTAGTAAGTTATAGACCTAAATACAGGTCACAACTTTTCGAAAGTTTCCCTGAGTAGCCATTTGAAGACATTGAGTTTTAAGTCTACAATTACGTCCAAGACCAATTATAGAGAAACGTGGAAATAATTAATGAAAATGTACTGTAGACATTTGCAATGCGCGATGAAAAACTGTTGAAATGGTGAAATTTATCAGTTTGTTAAGAATGACCCTGGATTCCTTAAAAGATTTACACCATCGTAGGATTTTCAAGTTATAAGTTGGGAAGAGTCAAAATTAATATTGATGTTTATTGTAGATCTATATTTAGCATTAATTTCAATCTTCATTAGAAGATCATCGTCAGTCATAGAAGGAAAACATTTACATGCACAAGATTCAAAATTCACATTACTTAAAGGGTGATAAGTAGGGCAACCCAGATATTACTTAAAGAATACAGATTTATGACTTAAGAGACCTGAAATTTATTACCTTATAATATGTAATGAAAATACACGTATCATGTTCCATCCACTGACTTTAAATCTAAGTTTCCATCTCGCAGCTGTTCTCACCATTTTGTAGAATGTGATAAAAAATCTGTTTCAAAATTTTCACTCAAAAATACAACATTTTCTAAGCATTTTTTCAACTTAGTAAGTGATATTTCTACAGAAGCAGATGCTGACTTGTTTTGTCTCATTTTTGCACATAATACTGTACATCTTAAGACATTTGAGGATTATAGCAAAAATGATTTGTATTCTGAGGAAATCCCATCTCTCTGTTGTTAGAGTGAAAATGACAACAGAAAAGAGCTAAGAAACGAGTTTGTTTTCATTTCACTCTAACGACAGAGAGATGGGATTTCCTCCGAATACAAATAACTTCAACAATCCCTTATTTCAGCAAAATTGATATTCGAAAGTTTGTTTTTTTTCAATTACATTTCAGGACATTCAAGATTCGTTTTTCAATGACATTTCTGCCAAGCTTGTCAATTGCTCAACTCTTTTTCCTTTTGTGTGGGAGTGAAAAGATATCTCCTCTAGTAAACTGCAATGTGGAAAAATCAACTCTTCAGTCCCACGGGATCACAAACATAACTTTTCCTCCCCCGCAATTAACTTTTCCTGTGCAAGCTCCTGCGTAGAAAAATCATAGAAGTCTATAAACAAGTAATGATTAGTCACAGACTATCAAGATATCTACATGTATATAGTCACTGGATTAGCTCATTCATAGATTTCGCGGTAGCCATCATTATGCGATGAACAACAGACATCTTTGTAATGAATAAACGAGGATTATTTAGATTTGCTGAAATAACGAAGACAACTCTATAGTTCACTACCCCGAGGGCAGTTTTCCATCGTAATTGACCGAGATGACCAACTGGTGACTAACTGACTATTGATCTTTTGTACTAACATTGTCATGCCGCTGATTTGTTATTCACTTCCGTGTTCAACATCAAATAGAACGGACGAAAGCGCTCGCTGATGAATTTGGTGTTTTAGTTTACTTATGAATTAAGTAAGGGGTCAAATTTCTTTCGTGAATCGAAAATTCCTGATTTTCGTAGCACAGCTGTGTAGAGGATGTGTAATACAGTTTATAAGAAACAAGTTGGGTAAAGTAATTTTTAAGCATTCCTGCAACAATCGTGTCGGGTGCGGTGTCGGACAAAGGACAAAACATTTCCGTTAACTTGATACTCGCCAATTTACGTCGATCGTTCATTATGAAAGAAAAATTACTTGCAAGCAGAAGACGTCCTACAAAATCTTTAATTGCAAAAATATCACTTTCCAATAATTTATAGTACTTGGGTTGCCCTAGTGATAAGACATCATGAGCAAGAAGTAAGATGAGTAATGAAAATGTAAAGAGGAAATAGAAAAAATAGAGAAGAGGAACAGAAATGTGAGTATGAGACAGATATTAAGACAGATCTTATAATGAAGATAGAAAGTAATTGCTAAATATAAATTTAAAATAAACATCAATATCTTGACTCTTCCCCTTTATCTTGAAAATATGGTAAGTCAAAACATTCACAAAATTACATCGTAGGATTGCTTTATTTAGCACCATCGATTAAAATTTAACCCTTTCAACCCCCTCAGTGCGAATTATTAAAATTGTTTGTTTTTCTGCGCCTTGTGTGGATGCGGGGGCAAACATAGCATGCTAGACTGCCACACAGGCGCGGTAATCATAATCGGGCTTACAGATTCAAACCGCAGTGACTGACATCTATCCTGGCACACCGTGTTCGCAACAACACATACGGAATTAACCCTATCAGGACCGGGCGGCACTTTTTATATCTCCTGAAATAAGTCAGATAGAAGCTTAATTTTTTGTGACTTTTAGTTTGTATGTATGTTGAAGCTTCAGTAAAAATTTGGGCAAAGTCGACCTACTTTAAGGTCAGTTTTAAATGTACTTTTTAGAAAATTGATGATTTTCACTTAAATTAGCACTGATTATTGATAGAATGTTTCTGTATCATATTTACATGATATTAGTGCATGTGCAATTCAAGATTGTTAACATACACATTCATCCTATAACCCAAAATGAGTACATGTGCATTGTACATTCAATGTATACATGTACCTGTAAATGCAAAATGTGAAAATATGAAGTCTTGATGTGAATTTTTAGATATGAAAACCACCGAATAATGTAAAATACATATCACCATTACAAAGATTGCATTCAGAATGTATCACAACCTTGTCTTTATAGCAAATAAGTCACTAGAACGAGACATTTGTAAAGATATAAAAATGCAATAATACATGAAGACATTATTTACGTTTAAATTTCAAATTGCTATTTATAGTGCTAAAATTAACATAGAATATTATACTTATAACATTAACACCATGTAGATATACTTGAGCAAAAGTTTTCATAAATACTTTAATTGTAATGAACAATTTTTGAAGAGTCAAAAAATGCATAGATTCATGAAAAATGAAAAAAATTGAAAATACAAATTTTTAATTTGAATTTTTGGTATGAAGGTCTTCAAATCATGCAAAATAGGCATTACCATTCGAAAAGGAGACTCGAAATATATGGTAACGCTGCTTTTAAAAAGTTATATCCATCAGTCCATCAGAACATGGAAAATGTGACCTACGACGCTAAAAATCGCCCGGTCCTGATGGGGTAAAGCGGTATGTTTCATATGAAAGCGTACATATAGGTGTGCAACATCCTGGTATTCATATGAGGAAGGGTGTTTACCATAGTATGAAATGCAACGGTATGAGTATCACAAATATTTCATATACCTTACATGTACTTTAAATAATAATTGAAAACGCTATAAACCGTAAAAATCATAATAGTATCAAGCCATGTTCTATATAAGAAACATACTATGAGAAATGGCATGCACTGTCGCATGCTGCATGGTATGAAATGCAACGTTATGGACATCATGCAATCGTCATATCCTTTGCATACTTTGATTGACAACACTGAAAATTGTATTATTATTCGTAAGAGACATACACTGTAGGTAGGTAACATGCCATGAGAAATAATGATTTTTCTATCGGACTTCTTGATTTGATGAACTTACGAATGGCGCAGTAGTGAATTCGAAAAGATGAACAAATGCGTGTCATAGTGTTAGCGGCAACTGAATTTTCGGAAACTAGATGTAAGTTGCAAGACATATGGGTGACACCACACATTACATGCTTCCCATCAGTGTAGTAAACAAGAAAGTGCAGGTGGAAGCACACTAAGCTATGCAGAATTGTTTCCGATGAAATTGAGTTTAGTGATAGAAACCGAAACGATATCTTGATGTACAGTTTGCACCTACAATAACCACTTTTTATTGCATGGATTACTATGCAAATAACAGAAATGTCATGCTGGAAATATGGTTGATATCATGCATACTTTTCATCAGTGTAGCAAACAGAAGAAGTGTACTCCGACTGTTTCAATTCCGGCTAACTAATATAGCATTGATTTGATGTGCTTTAATAATAATAATAATAATAATAGACGTTTATTTTCATCAGGCCTCAATAATGAAAATCGCGAGGTTAACATGTAAAAATTACAAACTTTCGAATCAAGAGAAAAAGGCATAACTAACAAGAAAAAAGCATCGACATAAAATGCTACACAAAAATGGTCACGACCTCCTTTCATTGAAAAATCCAAAATTATATAGGTGAATCGTTGTCGGAAGAAAATATCATTTTGATCAATCCAGTCGTTGACATGGGGTGGTGCTTCATGAAGAGGGCTGCATGAATCATTTTTAGATAATTTGCCAACCAACAAAACATCATCAGCATACTTGATAATATTAACATCCGTTGACTCAGGCAACATTAAGTCAGCCATGAAGTATCCAAAAATAAGAGGTCCGAAACATGATCCCTGAGGGACGCCACTACTCACTTAAAAAAGGTCTGTTACTTGGCCCTTCCAACGTACTCTCTGTAATCGTCATTTCAAGTAATTATTAGTGAAAGTCAGTATGAAATTATTTAAAATCGTCCTTTGGCATCTTGGGAATTACAAGGCCACGTGAGACTCTGTAATTCACCTTTTGCCAAGTCCACAGAAAGAATGTGACACGCTGATGTATCTCCATACTGCAAAGATTCCGTAATGTAATTCTCCATTTCTATCCGAGCACAAGTTGTTGAGCTTCTTGTGCGGTATCCATACAGTTGATTATCAAACTTAGATAAAAACGATTGTACAATATATTTTATGAGTTCGCGCTCAAAAAGCCGCTCTGCAAGTTGCAAAAGAGAAATTGGGCGAACTTCCCTCAATTTGGCCGGGGAGCTTTTCGGGATTGGAATGAACTGTAGCAAATCTGCTTTTTCGATACACTTGTCAGAGGATCTGCAACAACAATAGCCAACTTTTTTCCAGAGAACACTTGGAAATGATCAGAAAAGTTCGAAAACACGATGTTGGGCGAACGCAAAAGGAATTTCATAAGGTTGGTTTCGAACATCATCAAAATCATGTTGATGCTTTGTGAAATGCTTAGCAAATTGAACATCTAGATTATTCAGAGTAATCATTTAAGGTGTATTCGACGAGCACGCCGTTATCCAGTCATTTTTACCGGTAAGTTATTGGTCACAATTTTATAGACATCCCAAATTGTGCGTTTTTCAGACATGCTGTTGCACCATTGCTTCTTTGCTAATTTTACCTTGTATTTATAATGTTCGTATAATAACCAATCCATCCTGCGGTAAGCCTCGCACCGCTTATTGATCAAGACCTTTACAACCTTGGTGATCCATGGCTTGTCATTTCTAGAAATCCCACAATATTAAATATTTTGTTTATCTGCCGAAGACGCGCGCAGATGAATCTAATTCTGTGAGTAATCCTGATATAATCACATGGAATCATTTTCTTTGCATTATTCATGAAAGAATGAAGCACATCTCATTGATTGTCAAGGTCCAAATCTCGAAACTGAGCACACCAGTTAATGTTGGATAAATATGCCATGACTTTAGCAATGCTAGATTCACGCAGATCATAAACTTGTGTATAAGACAACACGTCAGAGAAGTTCGTCTTCGGCTTCACATGCATGACAGTGTGATCACCTGAACCCAAAGGCGGCAATATTATTGGCTGACAGTACAAAGACACAAAATCAGATGGAATCAAGATCAAATCAAGTACCGCGTTATAGCGTGTGTTTTCAAAAATTATCTTTTCCAAATCAAAGGCTTCCTTAAAAGAAGAATAGTCAACACGATTAAAGTCTCCAATTATATAAACAGAATAACCAGGGAATTGAATAAGGTTCTTATCAACAGTGAATGAAACTGAATTACAGAGAATAGTTGCAGCATTGGTGTTCAGTTTGGCTCCATGCGAGAAATAGATCAATACAAGTAAGCACTTGAAACTTTTATGTGATATTCTCAATAAAATAAATTCCATGTCGAGAAACTCAGTGAAGCAAAACAATAATTCACACGAGAATAACGTTTTGATGTAGCAGAGTAATCCACCTCCTTTCTTATTGAATGTCCGATCACCACGAAGTACGTTACATCCAGAAACAATCATCATCTGATCAAGAATTGCACCGCTCAACCACGTCTTTGTGACACAGATGATGCCAGGACTCATTTTAGAAATGAGATCATGGATTTCATCCAATTCATTCATTATGGATCTGGCACTAAAATACCAAATGGAAGGAATACAATTTTGTCATGCAGACAGGTAAGCATTCCTTTGAATGATCTCACCACGACGTATGACCACATTTTCACCATTTCCTTTTCTCTGCTTTAACTCAGATGTCAGTTGTTTGCGCGCTTCCATTTGAAGTATTGTCAAATTTGGATGTATATACTATATTCCTTTTGTGCTGGTAGAAACATTCAACTGTTGAGTTTTTTTTCAAAAACTTGATCTTATTTTCGTGCAATTTGAATCTGAGACGAATTGGTCGTGGCTTCCTATCATTCAATTTCGATTCGATTTTGAAGGCTCAACAGCGCTGACATCCGCACCAGCAACCAAGATGCGATCAATAACCTCTTCGTCATTCTCCTCGGAATCAGATACTTCAGGCGGTTTAAGTAAAAGCACATTATTCGACAGATGCAAATGGTGATAAAATCGATGATGAAGCACTTGCATTTTGAGATGAGCCATAGGTCAATAAAACGTAACCAATTTGAAAATTCGTGATCCTTCGAGTGATCCATCAAGTGGAAGTGAGACCTATTGAAGCAGAAACGGCTGAATCGATATTTTCAATGCGATTGCCTATGTGCCAACCAGCATTGTGATATTCTTTTTCTAACCACAAATGACATAGCTGCATATGAAACCGAGGCTAAGTTTGTGCAATGGATCTTTCGCATAATCTAAACATTGTAAATTCATCGAAAGAGAAATACCCTTAACACCATCGATAGGTGAGCATGACATTATCAGCTATACTGATCAATTCTGAAAGTACGTAATCGAAAACTGTTGGAATGTGTTGCAATGCCGTGTTGCGGAGATGAGAGGGGTTGAATGGAACTTCAACTCTTTTAAATTGAAGCAAAAAATGTGCATATTAGCTATATATCTTAACAAATATGAAACTTTATGTTTCGATTAGTGTTTGGAACTTCGCTTCTACTATTTTGAACATCAAAAGCAATTTCCATTACACTTTCAAAAATTATTATTCAGTTCGAAAATATTATTCAGTTTTTCTACTGTCGATACTTTTCTGTTCTCGCCGTTTTTTCTCATTCTACAAATGAATTAGTTGCCTAGTCAAACACTATCGATGACTGCATCGCAGGTGACAGATACAAATTTAAATGACATTCATTGACTTGATCTGAACAATGCTTCGAAATTGCAGAAGAGATAAAAATCAATCAATAGCAGTATTTAATTTGTCAGGGCAATTCATTTGAAACAGTGCGAAATGTCGGGATAGCGCATGCAATGTTTAAAAGTTAGAGGCATGCCATCAGACTAGAAAGACCGAAATTTAGAGATCTACTTTGTCTTTCCACAACTATAAACGACATATCATTCAACAGCGACGCCGATGTAAGGCCAAATGGGGAGCTCATGGGATGATCCGCAAAAAATATCAATTAAGTTACTTTCATATTACTTGGACATGCTCTAAGAAGTCACTGCATAAGATAAAGCTATCATTGTAAGGAAACCAAGACGTTCAATTGATTGATTTCAAATGCACGCCAGCTTGTCGAGCATGAAGGCATTTTCGAAACTATTTTATTGAAACGAATATTGTACAAAATGTTGTCAAGATATTACAACCTGCACACATCAGTATGCGAGTATTTATCAATCCAGGCTAATACCGACAAAATGTCTTTCGGTGAAAATTAATATAGAGTAATTTTTGCCGTTAAAGATCGAGTAAAGATCCGTTAGTCATAACTCAAATTGTGAAAAGTAGATAAGAACACTTCCTTATTAGACCACTACATTGACATTTTTAAGCATTCAGTATTACACGATCTCATTAAACCAAAAATATATGACCACGTTGGTGCGAGATGTTGAGAATCACAAGTATGAAGTATGAGAGTCACATGACGTGAACTTACATGTAACTTGATAGAAATTTATGAAGTTTTTACGAATTGAGTTACGACCCTAAAAACACAAAAATGCGAAATTTTCACTGAAATCAATCATCGCAGCACATATACGTGTATCAAATACGAGATGAATATAGGACTCCGTCCTACTTTTCTGCTGCTCCTATTATTGAAAACTTGTTATGTTGATAAATGTCCCACTGTACTGAGAAAGCGCTTGAAATCTTTATGATACATCCAAAAGTCCTACATAAATGTAAAGATGACATTGAGTATACGACGAATTTATCACAATGAAATACAAAGTTCTTGCCGAGACTATCACAACAAGAAACAAATAATCCAAGAATGCTTTGAGAAATATGTACCTGTTGCTGTACGATATTCGAAATTGGATGTATGGAAGAAATACATTAATAACTGCAGATATTTTGCAAAATTTTTCTCGTATGTTTTAACTAGGAAATCAAGCATAAATGATGTAATTATCCTTTACTCACTATATAAATTTCGGCCTCCTCCTAGATCAGCATCAGAAATTAATATACAAAGTAAAAATTAATTACCATCTTTTATACTTGGTTTCCCAATTAACTCACAAGAAAGATCACTAGCGAAAGCCTATTCAATACTAATACTAATGGCAAATATTCAAAAATTACAGAAAATGTGTCAATTTTCAAAAATGCCTGGCACAAAATAATTTTACTCATTTGTCTTCGAATTTTTAAAAGCATGACATCAACCACCTGTATTTTGTGATTTAAATATGAATTGTGGAACATTACAATTTTGCGGACCATTCCGAAGTCTATAAAATTATGAAAGCATCGAGGTATGTTATCTAGCTTACTTGCATGTAAAGCGCGGAGGTCGCCTGAACCTGTGCACGAGTTAAGAGGATTCCGTACATGTCGGACATTTTTTGAAAGCAATATTCTACTGCAAGATTTTTATCGGTTTCTTTGATAGAAACCCTATAAGCAATGATAGATGCAAAATGGATAACATGTACCGTTTCATGAAGAGGATTATTAGGTGAATTTCAATGCACTGTATATTCCCAGCATTAAGAAGTCAAGAAAGTTATAGAAGCTGTCACAGATTGACTAATTTTGAAATTTGATGAGAAATTATGATAAAATATATAATATAGGCCTATGACATAATAAGAAATATGATAATGAAGTTAGCAAGTGAATTCAGTTAATGAAGTATGCAAGATATGGCAAAAGGCGACAAGAGGAAAACAAGATGACCGTACTGACTTCAACATCATTTTCAATGATGTGCAAAGGAATTTCTAAATTATTTTATGTTTGTCAAATGTCATGTAGGTGTTTCATCCAGATTCGACACGAATTTGGAGTGGCTTTGGGAAACTTGTATTCGGACTTGATGGTCAATCAACAGATCTTAATCGGTAAGAAGTCTCATTGTTGAATACGGAACTACTTATTGAGGAAGAGTTAGAAATATCGAGGAAGCAGATTACACATGCATATTTATGTATCTTGTATTAATTAAATCATCACTTTTCTGATAGCTCATTATTTCATTATTTTATCCTGAATCACTCACTTGATGAAACGAAAGTCCGATGTATAAGTTAAACCAAAGTAACAATCACTGGATGGATGAAACTTCCAAATGGAGTTCAGGTTGTGAGTAGAAATATTAATATTTAGTTGCCTCAATCGAAAAATAGGAACAGAGCATTTCCCAAAGTCAATTATCCAAGGAACGTGTATACACCACAAATAGACAAGTATAGCGTTCAAGGTTCACGACTAACTGTCGTTGATAATAATATGAAGGGGATGTCATTGGTCTGGATCACTAACACATCCTTCCCATCCACTGGCACTGCATCATCCTGCAGATCATTTGTAGCAGCGGAAACCGAGCTCAAGCACAAGACATTCCTGTCAACTGCGATTCTGTGATTAATACTTACTAAGTGGATTTTAGCAATTGCTTAAAATTTTAATAGATGCCGGTAAACAAGAAGCTTGAAGCTGTTAACACAGAATTAAAAATTTTGACTTTTTACTGAGAATGATAAAAGATATTTATATAGCGCACAACCATTGGTCTCGTGCATTTTGTGAAAAGTTCTGATTTCTTGATCATTATTAGATTCGACTCATCCAACAAGTAGACACTCATCCAAATGACAAACAATCGCAGAAGGTTGTTTTGCACTTGACAAAGTCATTCAACTGATTAGAAAATACTATCTGATAATGATTGAATTGTGTGATTTTAAGTGATGAGCGTCTGTGGTGTACAATACAACGAACTTTTATTTGCTGTTTACACGAATCTATCTAGAAAACATCTGCACGTATTTCATGAAAATAATTTCACATTGCAACATTCATGTTTTCTCATAATGTAAGAAGAAAACGTATTACGTAAGGTTTCTATCGACTGAGTTTCCTTAGCTATGACAAACATGTGTGGTTTCATGACAAACTATCACTTACTTACGTATATCAAAACAATTAGTACGAACAATGGATAACTCATTTTCTCTTAGATTTCTCAATTGCAGAGGACATATGATGAGAATCTCAAATCTGACGTAAACTTGGCGGCACAGAGCAGTAAATTATTTGAAAAAAGGACTGGAAAAACAATGCAATGCTATGCAGCTACACCTACTTACATCTTGATAATGGATTAATTCCTACATCATAGTGATGAGACAAGTAATTGTCGTTTTAGGATTGAAATGCAAGTCTAAATCGGAAAAGAAAAATTCTTCGCATAGAGTTATGAATTCACCATAATGAATGAATGTTAAATATAACAAATTGATATAAGTGAATTTAATGTAGCATAATATTGAATATTAAACGTCAGTCAAAAATATGAGACAATATTTGAATCAGGTTTGCGAATGTACTAGATGGGACCCGCGGAAAGTTTTTGAGATGGGCTCGTCAATGACAGAAGGGCCCCTACCGGTTCGAAATGGGCTCCCTGAATGACAATGAGCGGGCATCCCTTTAAACTCGAAATGGGCGCCCTCAATGACGGAAGGGAATGATGGCAATGTGGTCGGAGATGGAGGGCCATAGTGATCGATGACAGCAAGGGGTCACCAAGAAATAATCTTATAAATAATTATAACAACGGAACGCTTTGCATCTTGGGACTACATGCAATTCATGCAACAATGTCCTCTTTTTGCAGATACAAATTCGATAAGGGCTCCGCGGTAATCGCTTAATACACAAAAAATTCACGTGGCTGTGTAAAAACTATTTCATATAATGCTAAGAACTATAAGAAAAAGCAAGTTTTCTTCTGTGTGACTGATTTTTCTGGCAATAGTTGATTCACGCGTTTGAGACATACATCAGATTTTACATCTTATCAACATCGATTACCATCGCGCTTTTCTCAATTAAAATTCATTTTTACATAATGGTTTGTTCAAACAGCTTGACTTCCATCTTAGCTTACAACGCATTTCGATACTGACAAAACTCAAATTTGTGGCCATACTGGGACCAAATTTTGAAAAAATTGTAATTGAAATACTTTCTACGAAGATTCAGTTATCTGACTTTGGTTACGCCTTCTTGACGACAGGGCCTCAGCTTCCTAGATTAGGCTTAGACTTCTCGACGACAAGGCCTCAGCTTCCTAGATTCGGCTTAGACTTCTCGACGACAAGGCTTCAGTTATCTCTATTAGTTTAGGCTTCAAGGCTGCGAAACCTTCGCTTAGACTTGGGATTAGGAATTCCATAACAAAAGAAGACAGCATGAAGAGCAATTTCCTACATTGTTTGAACAACACCAGTTTATCTCGTAGTGCATTTTTGCTATCTAGAAATCTTATTTAATTTGGTAATATCCCGTGCCTTGATATAACTCGCACGTCCCTATTAATTTGTCCTTGATTGTCCCCTTTACGTCCCTATTTGCACTTTAGTTAAGTGGCGCCATTGCCTTGGTTGAAGGAACAGAGGTTGAATGAGATGCTTGGTAGATGGGTCTTCTTGATACCGGAGTGCGACATAGACATAGAACATATATCGGGGCAGGATGATGTATTAAACATGTATTATAAATGCCTCAACTTTTTCTTTCTTCACTAGTCACTGCCTCAGTTCAAATCCGCTGGAAGCATGTATGAGTGCAAATTAAGGTCGCATACGGCCATTGCACAGCTTCCAGTTATACTAGAAAATTTGCAAGAGAATGTTTTTTAAAGCCACTCATGAGCCCTTCAACATGCACATCGATATAAGACATTGGTCTGTATTAGAATTGCTCATACTAGCCAGGTATGCGACAATAGATATCCGTTCTACAGTGTGTAAACTCAATGTCTGAGATTTCAGAAGGTCAAGGAAACATCAAAATGTGGTTAAAATTCAGACATTCACAGTCGCCGCTTCATGTCTGAGTCAGCTGGTAACCGTAGACGTACCTAAATTGTCAATGGATCAAGTTAGGCTACTGTTACATTCTCCTCTGGTCGATCCATACTCGAAGCTTCTAGTCGCCTCCAAACTCCGCATTTAAAGAGCAAATTAATTATTTTTTCGCAAACGGAAAAGCTGAATTTCTTGAGTTAAGACTCCATCTTTCTTATACATGAAATGACGCATGTAGTGATTTCACTGAAACTCCAAATACAACATAATTTCGGAAAACCAAAGCCATCATGAAGCAAGTCAATTATAATAAATGACATGATATTTTAGAATTTAATTCAGAATATGCCTAGTGAACACTAAAACATATTTTTGAACTACCAAGTTGCTGTATTGAATATGATTCTTGACACAGTGACAAGGATTTCGTAACGTGACTTACATAACCCTACTCCATTGAATTACTTCGCTATAATTCACAAGTCTTTAAATGCATCTACTTATTACGTTGGATCTTAGCAACGGTCTACTTGGGTGCATAATCAAGTTCGTACATCTTAATGGGTCATCTATTCAGGTAGTTTTCTTTTCCTTCGTGTCATAATTAGTATACTGGGCGTCAAAATGACAATCAGGTAAACATATAGTCATGGATACCAGCCATAACACAGTGTCATCTTGAAGATTACAATGACAGGACTAAGCAATGCCTCAGATCACAACTATGAAAAGTCAAGATAATTGACCTAAGAACATTGATGATCTTTAAAACAGAAATGCAGAAAGGAGGCGACAAAGTTAGTAAACATGAATTGGTGACAATATCAAAAGTAACTAAGGAAGTGAGCTACCATGGCGTATGTGTCATTTAACCTGAGGATGTGTTTAAGAACAATACTTCAATGTTAGCGTCTCCTAGTAACTTATGTGAATGAACTTAGTGTTCAGCAATTCATTTGAATATTCATACTGATGAAGTGATATTGAAATGAGCTGTTATTCATTATACTCAGATGGCATTGTTATCACAGAATTGATGACAAACATTAGCTTATGCCATAAATTATCGAATCATGGTAACATCATGAAATGAAGTAATTTGCCAGGTATTGAAAACAATTTGATAGTCAAATTTACCTTTATATTACTACTAAAGTAAGAAGTTGATCACAGACCACACTAAATCAGTGAGGGAACAGGTAGATCAAGTCTGACATGAAGAGGAGCATCGATAGCACTTCATGAAATATGCTTGAATGTGTATCTGACTAAGCGAAGAATAATGCAACATAACAATTTCTGAAATCGTATGTATACTTGGCATCAATCATAGTCAAAGCGACTTTTACAGCAAAAAATTATGAAAAGAAAGCGATTTAGAATCTGCAATTGGCAAGGCCCTAGTATCGCATATGGGTTGAGAAAGATGCGCTACTACATGTGTCGAAATTGACATAAATTTCAATTATTTTTTAATGCAATTGTCCCGTCCCACTTAATTTGCTGCATCAGGATAACAAGAAAGTTAGTCCTAATTACAGATACAGAAAAACAGATGATACACCTTAAAGTAAAACTCTTGCAACATTTTTCCTGACACCTGTCAATAATAGCTCAATGAGAAAGAGTCAGTAACAGCTCATTGTATGCAACATCATGAACTGAAAAGAAAAGAACGTGTATAAAATTCAGCAATGCCAATGCAAGTTTGATCCAAACAGAAATGAGGAAAATGCGAAATTATGCCTTTGGAATGAGGAAATATGAAAAAAATATCTCAATGGATAAGTCAAAAATCTATCTTCCACTGAATACAGAAAAGTAGTTCAGAAATAGGAAGTAAACATTTCTAGTGTAAAAAGTTCTGACCAAACCTTCAATGCAAAATGATTTTTCTAGATGAAAATTGAAATTGCATGCCCCTCTCCCTATCCCACTCTTTTATCATAATTTTTGACCTAAAGATTTTGACCAGAAAATGTCTGAAATAACGAAAACATCGAAAGAAAGCGTTGATAACTTTTTAAGATTTCAAATATTCTTAGGACTTGAGGCGATTATCGAGTTTATTCTTTTCACGACAGTTCATTTTGGTATTTGTCACGCGTATAACTTCACGAAGGTTTTGCTTCTTATAGGTTTTGAAAATCAACACTACCACAAATATACCCATGTTGGTGGACCTAACTTTAGTATCCTAGCATTAGAATTCATCTATGTCAAAAGAAAATTTATGTGAATTCTTAGATCGATGGCTCCCAACCATTTTGTGATTAAGTAGTGGTGATTCTAAACATTCGCTGCGCCTCACTTGATCACAGAAATTCATTTAAGATATTCAGTATTCACCAGCAGCACGGAGATAAACAAGAAAAAAATAGCACAACTCGGTCTAATGCGATGCATGTATCTGTATCTTTTCCTGCAACAGGTAAAATTCGGGGCATAGCATAGTGTAGAACTAATCAAAAGTAATGATTGAGGGCAGGCAACAAGAGGGTCATGAAAACTGAGAACTGCTGCTAACACTGCCACGTAGAGGACAATTAATAGAGGACACTCTCAAATGTAGAACGTAGGGGATAGCGTGTCTGGTTAACAATTGGGAATATTCATTGGCTAGTCATTTTATTTTTTAGAGATTGGAAAGAGCCAAGTAAATTGACAGATTTAATCTATAATTGCTAATTATTGATAAATTATGGCCAGCATAATTCAACAAAATCGATGGCAATTACAATACGAATAGCTATTTCTATTGAGTAGTATTTTTGACTCAAATATGTTTTCATTTTAACTCAACATCTGTCTATGAATGTGTTTGTTTGTTTGTTTAACTACTCAACAGTTACAAATTGTTGCCAAATTATCTTGTGTAGGTAAAAATAGATAAATGATGCCAATTGACAATCTTGTATTATCGCATTATTTGTATTTGTAATTAGAGGGTTTTATGTTCCAACTTTTACAAGGCTAATGGACTAAAGAGCGCAACTTTCAAAGTCGCATGCGCAACCAGATGACAAAGGTAATAAATTGAAAATTCATTGAAGAACCAAAAGATTTTTCGATTCGATCATTAAGCGCGTTTTATAATCCTTTACAATTTCCTCCACTATTCAAAAATATTCTAGCTTCGCTTTCATGCGTGTTGTATTGTAAAAAAAAGTTTCGACTTTGAAATCGATGGGCATCGAATATACAGGTTGTGGAGAATCTGCGCTTGTGATTGTAGATAATCATTCCGCTTGACCACGCGAGAAATATGTCGTATCTTGCGGTAAAAGAAACTATGAATTTGATAGTAAGTGACAGACCTGAAAAACGGATGCAATTGAGAAATGACTTTTCTCACATCCTGAACCATATATATTCAGTGTAAAGCGACAGATTCACATAAATAGAAGAAGGCAAATAAAAATAGAAACATAACAAAAGACAAATCTAATCTAAGAAACTGTGCCATGTGAACCACAAAAAATTATAAGAGGCAAAAGTTCAAAATGAAGACTCTATGGACAAGAGAACAATTTGACATCGACTATGAAAATGCGACTAATTAATGAGACGATAAGTTAATCAACAACACCTCTGTTATTCTGATGCTGTAATCTTGCAATCGTTTCCATTTTCTATGAAAAAATAGATCACGTTTGTGGTATTGAATTTGATATTAAATTGTGGTCAAGGTGTTTCAAAAGTAGGCTAACAGTTGATTTTGCCCTAGGAAATCTATGTTGACCGTTCTATTGGCGATTTACACCTGAATCAGTCGATGGATATCCATGATCAGTCCAACATGAGCCATAGACTTCGAAGTAATTGCTACTATCATTTAGAAGTCTATGCAGTAGCATTCCATTGGCAAAGGAATTTTGAAATCTATCATGGACAAGATATAGCACCAATCTGACATTACGTACATGGATATGTTCAATTAATTTGATTTGAATCAAACACTGTTAGTTTGACTTGAAGTGAATTAAACAAGCTTGAAGCTTTTTTGAATTTGCTGCTTCTGTCATGTCAGGTCATCTAAAAGATGATCAGAGAAAATGGATTTTGAAATCCTTTTGGAAAAACAAGAATGCTGAAAAGGTGCGAATGGAATGGAGAGATGCCTTTCACAGCAATCCTCCATCAAGATTTGCTATTTATCGCATTCGAGATAAATTTGAAAAGACCGGTTCGGTAGAGAATGCACCGAAGTCAGGACGCCCTCGATCAGTTTCAATAACATCAAACGAGGAGCTAGTGGCCCAAACATTTGTTCAAAGTCCGAAGAAGTCAACAAGAAGAGCCTCATTGGAGTTGGACATTTCTCTAAGCTCTACTTGGAGACTGATGAGGAAAGTTGAGTTGAAACCATACCGACCCAGACTGTTGTAGCACCTTCTACCGGATGATGCTGAACGACGCTTGCAGTTTGCTGTGCTCATGTTGTCGGAAATTCGGGAGAACCCAGATTTGCTTGACAAGATAGTTTGGTCTGACGAAGCCAGTTTCAACTATCAGGTCACGTAAATAGACATAACTGTGTCTACTGGTTCCCTGAAAATCCGCACATGGTATCAACAAATGAGCTGAACCAGCCTGGCTTAACCGTCTGGGCCGGTATGTCAAGCAACGGTGTGATTGGGCCAGTATTTTTTGAAAGAACTGTGACGGCTGAGGTGTACCTTCAAATGCTCCAATCCTTTGCGATTCCTGAGATGCAGTCATTGAACAACTTCAATGAGCTGTACTTTCAGCAGGATGGTGCACCAGCGCATTTTGCAGTGAGTGTCAGAAGCTATCTGAATGACACTTTTCCAGGAAAGTGGATCGGGAGATGTGGTAGCATCCTTTGGCCTCCTCGCTCTCCCGATCTAACTCCGATGGACTTTTTCTTTTGGGGCGTTGTAAAGGAGAAAGTGTACGGACGAAAACCTCACACACTTTCTCAACTCCGCTCCTACATCACAGATGCCTGTCAAGAGATCAGTGATGACAGGAACTTATGCAGAACTGTGTGCCACAGTGTGGCCGAAAGACTACAAGAATGTGCCGATGTCCATGGTGGACATTTTGAGCATTTGCGTTCGTGAATTTTTGCAACTTTAAGTTGATTAATTTTTTGATATGTTGAATAGGCCTTGGTTATTCATTTGTTCATTTTTTGTTAGGAAACCAAGCAAACAAAATGGTAGTTGTTTTAATGTTAATACCTTTATTAATTTCAGCCTCCTCTAGGCCATCGTCAGAAGCTTCTGACGATGGTCTAAGAGGAGGCTGGAATTAACAAAGGTGAAGGACATTTGGATGTCAGCTGTTCTTCCTTCTTCGCCTCCCTGTCTTGTGTTGACGACAGCGTCTTCGTGCACCAGGCTGAGGGGCGCGGAGGACATTCGAATGTCAGCTGTTCTTCCTTCTCCGCAGTAACACTGAAACAACTACTATCTTGTTTACATGGTTTCCTAATAATTTTTTTTTGATAGATGTTGGATAGTTATTCGACTTCTCATGATCGGTATAGATTCAAATTGGGTTGTAGTGAAATATGTAGGCATGAAAACACTGGAGATCATGAGATATTTTAATATGATTTACGCGATGTCAAAGAGTATTGAATTTTTGCCCCTTACGAATACAAGGCATATTAGCTATCTGTGGCATCGTGAAAAAGATTATTATGACATAGCTTATTAATCTATAGCATTAAGACATAGCTTTTCAAGGCCAATTTCTACTGTTAGCCTACTTTTGAAACACCTTGTATACCTGTATATTTCGCCTTACAGATCTACTAAGATTCAAACTGAAGATATAATGCTAAGATATCAATACCGATACTTACACATCTGCTAAGATTCAAACCGTTGCTTCTAGAATTAATTTCACTCTCCTTTTCCGAGGGGAAAATCATATTACAGTGGTTTTCTGATGCAATGGTCGGCAATATAGATTGTGGCAAAAGAATATCATAACAGCGGTGCTTCGGTACGCCATCATTTAACCGCCCTTATGAAAACCTGACTACAGCAAGATTCTCATGCACGACATAGGGACACAAACGTAGGCTTTGGCCAGATAATCACAAACGAGTCGGACCCAGAATTGAATTCTGGAGTGGTCTAGACCTGTGTTGCAAAGTTTTGCCCAATTAAGTGTGAATATGTCAAAACGCGACTTTCAACTTTAATGAATCCAAATATATTGATATTGATAGCTAAGATATAACTAACACAAACATCTTTTAAAGGTTGGTTGATTGGATTGAGAGGTTGGTTTAGAAATTGCACTATCACAGTTCCTATAGCATACATGGTAGGCTATATAGATCCGACGTTATTGCTGATTGTTCACAGCCTTTCTCATCACGATCTAATGAGACGCAGTGACTTTGATTGGAACTTCCTTTTCCAGGGTGCCCATTAAAAAAGGTAACAATTTGCTTTTACTTATCAACATAACTTCCTGGTGTCCTTGATTCATTCAAAATCACTATTGTGTACAATCTCGGACTTACCAAATGCAAAACTATGGTCTCAACGCACTTCTCGTGTATTCAAAGGGTGATTGAATTGCTGCTATCATAGATATCCAACCAAGTAACGACGCATTTCTCGTGCATCCAAATTTTTCAATAATTTGTCACTATAGATATCCATTAACCATTAGGCCTATGACAACACAATAAACAGAGAACTGATAAGTATTGAAATTTATAACAGCGAACTGAAGTTCTAGAAATCATTGATACTCGAATTCGCAATAATGCAACAGCTAAGACTTCCAGCGCAAAGTAATAGTGTTGTTTAAAGAAGAAAATCCGACATGGGGCTTAACAAAATGCTCTGAAGTGCTTCCTAAGTTCTTCAGTAACATCACAAAAAGACAAATGGACCGCGTCGTTTCTAACCTTAAAAGATATGGATCTCCTGTGGCAGAATGTCGAAAAGAAGGAAGTGGACGACGCCGATGCATTGCCTCACCAACGAGAGAAGCCATTGTTACTTTAGCAGTCACTCCACCAGACAAAAGCAGAAGACATTTCAGTCAGCGACAAATTGCCAATGAACTGAACATTTCGAAAAGTAGTTTTTAACGTACTCGATGAATCTCTTTTGAAATGCTATAAGCGTGTTCAGTGTCAAGGGTTAACCGAGACGAACAGAAGTGCCAGAAAGCAGAAGTCGATGCTGTTGATAAATCGCTTCGAAGGCCAATGGCATAGTGTTTGGTTCTCAGATGAAGCCAGTTTTTCTTTGCATCCTGCTGTAAACAATCAAAATGAAATAATATACCGATCTGTCACCTGCAAAACAAACCTTCCTCCTGAAGATCTCGTTGTGGAGTCAGACAAGCAGCAACAAACGATTATGTGTTACGGTGCGATGTCCTGGTGCGGGAAGACAGAACTGCGTTTCGTCGAAGGTTATGCAGAAGGACAAGAGCATTTACCTGCATATCGAAGAAAAAAGAAAACCGTGAATCAAGAGACTTACACGCAAGAGATGTTGCCTCAAATGTTCGACGACATTAATCATGTGATGAATGGTGATTCATGGTGCTGGCAGCAGGATGGGGCGAAAGCTCATACAGCACGCAGAACAATTCAATGGTTAGATGAAAATTGCCCTGAATTCATTTCCCCTGATCTTTGGCCAGCGAAAAGTCCTGATTTGAATGTGATGGACTACTGCATCTGGTCTTTACTCCTATCAGAAGTGCAAAGAAACCGAACTGAAATTCAGAACATTGATGATCTGAAAACTTGTCTTGTTGCTTCTTGGGATGCCATCCCTATGGATACGGTAAAAAGAGCTGCAAACTCTTTGATTGGAAGACTTAAAAAAATGCTTCGATGTCGACGGTGGTCACTTTGAATACCTAGGGTAGCTATTATCATGCGTTGATAGTCAATAGAAATTTGATAAATTTTGAATTTAATGTGTTTTTTTAAATTGTTACCTTTTTTTAATGGGCACCTTGTACAAGTGAGTGTAATTCAACATCCATTTTGATCGGCTCTTCTAAACACCTCATTTGAGCAACCGAATCCCGCCTTACAGGGAAAATTCTCACTGATCAAGAAAAGCATTCGCATGAAATTTCATTATCTGAATTGACTATCTTTCACAAATCACTCAAGTGACTTGCAAAACCATCTGTCTCTCGTCGCACTTCGAGACAAGAAACCTGAGATAGACCTACTTACATGTTATTTCATTTAGTGCATTCCTTGCAATGCTTGATACAATTGATATCCTTCATTAACATTTTCTACTTAAAGGAGCTCTGTACGTTTAACCTTCTAGTGGAGCTAAAATCTTCGATATTTTGAAAATACATTAAATAAGCGCGGCCAATGTCTTATGACTGATGTGATGGAAGTGATTGAACTATCGAGCGCAGAGCATTTGTTTGCAATTCATCGTCACTAAAACCCGAAAATCAAAAGCACATCAATGCAACAGCTTGAGAGAAACAACATGGCTACAAAAAATCTATCACCTATTTAATGAAGTTCTTTGTGCATGACCATCTAAATCACCATTTGGTGCTCTTCATCGCGTACAACAGTGAGGCGCTATGAGCAAAAATATGAATGTAGCACTATAAATGTGGACATTGTTCTAACTCGTGAACCTCATGAATAATTTGCATTCAGTGAGATTATAAAAAATGCAGCATAGTGCTAATTATTCGATAAATTAAACATGAAGCTGTTAAAATTTGCAGTTTTGATTTTAAGGGTCGTTTGATAGACAATTACAAGCGATTGATTATATTTCGTCTCAGCTACATTTTGTGTATTTTCATGTATTTTTGATGTGGTGTAAGAAACAACTACATGTGACACATTCGAATAGCTGTATGGGATTTGAGCTTTAACGTCAGTATTCCCCCATACTGGGGGCGCGGACGGTGCTGACTCTCTGTGGTGCTGACGTACAGTAGTCAGACTTTTCTGGAGCGTTGCGGTACTTTTAGTCCGGATGCCCTTCCTGCGACTTCCATTGACACTTACGGGACTCGACCTCTGGATCAAAAGATCGCTAGGCCAAGCGCTTAATCACTGCGCCACGGAGACTACTTAATTTTTGAGTATATTTTGCCAAGAGTACTTCGGCCAGGAAGGACTGTAAATTATTTCATGTCCAATAATGCATCTCATATAATGAAGATTGTCAAGCTTATTGGACTTATGATTAAGACTTAAGACAGATTTTAAAAATTTTACGAAGACTTGCATAAATATAGTAGGCAAAAAATGTTCGATCCTGTGTGCTTTATCGAATGTAGTTAGTAATAGTTTACTCAAGGTTTGATTTACATATATACTTCGCCGCTCAATTCCGTCGCTTTAATTCTCAATATCTTGCCAAGTCAACTCCAGTTGTTATATCGGAGTCTCTGAAATCAATGCTCAATTTCTTCTCCCTGCATATGGTCTTCCTGTCCTTCCCACATTTATCGTTTTGTTGTTATCACTTTAGAATCGTGTGCTATCGATTTGGGATAATTGACATTGAGAGAAGAAAGGAGATCATCGGAACGAACTCCACTACTGCTACTTATGAGTTATAACAGCAATTGAAAGCTTACATCACATGCATGCGAACCAACTTGCATTCTGCAGTATAATGCCAAAACAGAAATTAAAGCTTTCATGTCACTTAATTAAACATATTCATGAGTTCCCAGGAAAACTGAATTATTAAACATATATTGGAAATACGAGGCAGATCTCTTACCCCACCACTCTACGAATAACGAGATCCAACCAATTTTAGGCAACACTTTCGGAGTTCTGAAAATTTACCAAACTCATTACGAAATTCATTGAATCCCAACTGCGCGTTCAAAGAAACGTACAAAATAGATGCTTTTATTGCGTCAGCCTAAATTTAAGACACAACTTCTTACTCACATGAAGCAACGCAAAACGTATGGCATCATTAGACATGTTGTGCAAAGAAATTGAGAATGGCATTTATTTAATTTAATAGAATAATAACAAAATCAGTGTTAACAAATTATCAAATAAAAATGGCTTTTCTGATCTGTTCGAGTCACCACTTGATCAAAGGCTTCTTGGTCGAAACGCGATCATCACAATCTCGTCCTGGCTGGTCCTTAGACTTGCCAAGATTGTCGCGAATTGTATCCACGTAGTGAATTCCCGAATCAGCACGAGGTGGGCGCCAACCCGCCGCGGATGGATAAAAATTGAGCGCTATTTTCGTGAGGTGTTTTGAATGATTCAAAGGATGAGATCACAAAAGCTGACCGAACCATTTCAGGTGCTGGTTGCTTAGTTGCTGACAAGAAATTCTTCGAGCCCGTCGACGTGGGCAGACTGTGGATGACGAGAACCACATATTGAGAGGTCTTGTTTTTTGCCAAATTACTTCTTGACTTACCATTGTGTGATGAAGCATAGTGAGAGGGTGCACGGTCATCCTCATTGCAAGTGATTATTTAAGGTCCTCGCAGAACTCATTTGGTATATTTGCAAGTCGCCGTAAATACAGAAAGGAATATAGCCATTACGTTGAATACGATTGCTGAGTTACAAGGAAATGACCGTTACAATATGACGATAATGACCGTTCACTGTCAAGAAATCCTTCCCTAGTATTGTGCGAATATAAGTATTTTTGTTGCAAATGAGTTGTAAAGCGAAATCACATTTCATTTCGAGTGCAATTACTATTTTAAACTACATAAACAAGCTTGTTGATTCACAATCATTTCCAAAATGATTTTGAAGTTTTACTCGATAGTGAGAAAAGTGTGTGCCAAAAGTCACGCAGTTTTTCATGTTGTTATCATATTGACAAAATTTACTCAAATGTCGAGACATACTTATATATTTATTTGATCAGCTATGACCCGGGGGTTGTGATAAGTGTAAAATTAATTTCCAATTCATTGAAATTTTTCTTAAAATCAGAGTTGAACACATTATTAGTTTTGATCACAGCAAAATTGCTGCAGCGTGGAATTGAAACAGCATCCATCCGGGGAATCAACTTAAGTCCTCCAGATCATGCGATAGAAGCGCAAGATATCTATGCTATTTAGATCAGATGATTGTGACAATATCTCAGAAAAATTGTGATTGATATTGAGAAGTGGTGACGCAGCACACTGAGCGAATGGTGCACATTTGATAAAGCAATACGTGACTCAGTAAAAAAAAAACAATTTAACAGAATTTCAGAACACCGCTTGATAGTGGAAAGAATCGAATGTGTTAACCTTCATTATTCTAACAATTGTAGCGCAGCTCTAGCGTTAAGGGCTTACAAAACCGGTCATGGACTTAGAGCTGATCCTTTTAGTGCCACAACTATGAGTCGTGTGATTAAAAGATTCGAAGATATTAGATCAGTCCTTGAGTTGCCAAAATCTGGGCGTCGACTTACTGATGATAGAATAGATAAAGTATCCGAGACGTTGCAGCATCTACAGAAAGAAAACCTTATTGTGTGGCTTCCACAGTCCAGGTGTCTGCAGCAAGTAGTATCCCAAAACGAAGTGTGTGTCGTATGCTGCGTGAAGAATAAAAGTTCTATTCATACAAGCTGCACTTGACTCAAATGATGAGTGAAGATAATCATCTGAAACAAGTTCAATACGCACAATTCTTATTGAACCGAATTGACACTTTGGATTCCATTATGTGGACATCTGATTAATCAGGTGATCTTCCAGCAAGATGGCGCGCCGCCTCATTTTTTCGAAAGCGGTCATTGATTTCTTGTCCACTGAACTACCAATACACGAATAATATCTCGAGGATTTTCCCAAGCATGGCCGCCTCGCTCCCCAGATTTATCATATCTGGATTATTACCTGTGGGGTGCAATGAAAAGTCGAGTGCTCCACAATTTCGCTCTAAACAGCTTGAACCAATTAAAAGAACGAATCAAAGAAATCGCAAGAGACATGGGTCAAGATGAGCTACAGCGTGCAGTTCATCATCTTCCACATCGACTAAGATGTGTTATTAATCAAGGCGGTGGACCATTTGAACATTTGTTGAGATGATATAAACCTGATTTCTTATGAAATTGCAGTTAATTCCTTAATTAGATGTTTATTAAAAATTACATAATTTTTAATGGAAACATAACTTGTTTTTTACTCTGATTTTAAGAATTCATTGAATTAGAAATTAATTTTGCACTTTTCACAAACCCGCGGGTCATATCTGATTAAATAAATACATATGTCTCGACATTTGAGTAAGTTTTGTCAATATGACAACATGAAAAACTGCGTGACTTTTGGCACACAATGTTTAAGATGGCTGGTTTTCATGTCACGTACTATCGTCGTTTAGTCGCTGTCAGTTAACATTCAAACCACAACTTCAAGCACATTTGTTTTTTCACATTGATCAGTCTTCAGCTGAAATTTAACATTATTAGTTAGTTTGAGTACTGAAGCATTGATTACTTATAAATTGATAATCTCAGAGCAAATGGGAGATTATATCGCTTCTTCATCTATTTCCGAAACTGGATACAAATGCAAAATTTCCATATTCGCAGTCTTTCAATCATGATACAAATAATTCATGGAGAGTTCATAGCTGCAGCTTGCATCCATTTTCTGCATGAAATTACACAAAATTTCTGCTGCTTTGTGAACAAATTAGCACTTCAAATCAACACTGATGACTGACGACATCGGACACCATATCAAAGCAAAAACATTGTCTTTCAACATTCAACCTCTCACACAATTCAACATACAATGTCTGCGATTTGTTTCCAGTCACATTCAGTCAGTCTAATTAAGTGGAAGAGAAGCAACAGATATCACATCATCTGGTGTTGGATACCCCTTAGGACAATCTAATTTCATTGACGTACTTGATGTAATTACCTTACTGTCTTTACCATGGACAAACTTGCATCTGAATGAGCACGCCATCTCCATGGAATTCAATTGCCATGACTTGACACAAACAACGATAAACAATAAAGTTTACGAATATCGTCGTTTGAGAAAATCATTAAAATCACATTAATATGAGATGCGTTGGCAACATGCACTGCAGACAAGCGTCTCCACTCAACTCTTTTATTTACACAATTGTCGTACAAATCCCGATCAGCGATCTGATAATTAATCTTCAGAAATTATCGCAGCAGCTCTTTATCTTGCTCCCTTAAAAGTTAAATCTGTGTTGTCCTTACAAATGAAAACTTTGTCACAACTCATTGTAGGCAAATAAACTTCCTACCCGTCTGGGTTAAATAGAATTTATTAACAGAAACAAGGTCAAGAGCATTTGCACTGTCTTTTAAACAGTGACACTACTAATTAATTATCGTATACTCATAGATTCGACGAAAAGTTGAACATTTGGAATCCGCTCAATCAATGAATAAACAATGAGATGAAGAATGCATGTTTGAATTTTATTGTAGTAGATGATGGGAAAAACAGGATTGGGTAGTCGGTATCGCCTCTGATTTTGGTGACACCGACAATCGAAGAACTTTTATTCTTCAAACTAATAGGAAAGGTAATACACTGTGCCTGGGTCTGTTTTCACAGCTTACATTCTCTCATTGTACTCGTAGTTTTGATTTCATCATTATCAACTTTTCATGACATTTAATCACCATTCAATTTTGGTAATATTTAGGGCAATTCCACGGTAAAAACGACACGGAGGGCAAATTTTAAAACGCATTATTTTCTCTCAGTGATTTGTGTTTTCTTGAAAGGATATCCGAAGCCATTAGGAATCACAAAATTTATCGCTTAGACACACTTCTTCTACTAATAAATTCAATTTTGGAATATCTTGCTATTTTTAAGATATTTAAAATACAATCCATTTGAATTTTTGAAACAATGTAGGCAGTGTTAGAAATGGAATTCCAAGTAGTCTATACTGCGTTATATTATTATTGATACTCCTTTGTCGAAGCTCAAACAATATTTTTTGTCAAGGACATAATTTTTTCCGATTTTTTGACACGAGTTTGAATCTTAGTATAAATGTTCGTTCGTGACCAGATATCTACTATTTTTCTATCTTCTACTGGATCAATTTTATCTAGCGCAAATTTATGTATATGTAGATGATGCCCTAGGCTACCGTGACCTTCGACTGAAATTTGATTATGAGGGCTTAATATTTACGACCGTCGGAAGAAAAGAGATGAGTGTTCGTTCGTGACTGTGCATTATGTTCGTTCATGACTGTGGTATTATTTTCGTTCGCGACATGACCACAACTTCACAATTATCCCATCCCGCAAACTTGAACCAGGAATAAGCTATGAAAACACCTTTCAGGTAACAAAGAGGACAATATATCAATTCAGGAGAGCTTAAAAATGTTGAATAGGTCTATATGCAAAATGAAAATATAAAATTTTTCATGGTCACTTGGAAGTTTCGAAGGAGATGAAAAAATATACCGATCACGACTGTCTATTGTGTAATCTACTTCCACTGGTCGAATGTCAGATTTCTGTACCCATGCAACATCACTTGTATCAGAAATCATGTAGATTGATTGCGAGCATTCCTTGAGAAACTGCACCTCATAATCATTATCAGCTAGAGATTGGATGATTCCGATGAAGTTCTTGGTGGTGCCACGACTTGTGCTGACACTAGTGATGACCATATCACCGACACGAACCTCGTTGATAATGGATGGAGGATCACAATCTGCGTAGACGATTGAGAATGGCCGTCGAACTAGTTGCTGATTGTCTTTGGCTATCCACTGATGATCCGTCTGAACACCGGTCATCTTTGGCGCGTTCTCAATAATATTCTGTAACTGGTGATAAGTACAATCAATGTCACCGGACGACACGACCGTGCCTACAATTTTAATGCTGCACTCGTTGAGACAGGTAACGAACTCCCATTCCGTTAATCAGTCATGTCATGGGAAGCCCAAGGCTACTAAAAAAGCTTTACATTTGATGTGTGTTTCTCCACCTAAGACGTACATCTGTCTCCATATCGATTAAATCAGTCTTGAAATATCATGGGAATCCCTGGACTGCTAAAAATAGAATTACTCGTGAGTCAAGAGAATTTTTTGGAAACTTTGAGAATAACTTACAAGCAACTAGGACATTGAAGTGCGTCAAAATTGTACCTAGCCATGAGTCGTGTCTCTGTAAATTTGTACCAGTATGACTAACTTTCGTGAATGAACTTGCATGCAAAAAAAACGACGAATGCCAATAGATATTCGATGCCCGACACGAAGCAAATGTTCCGAAATGATTTATTAACTTTATCTTTATACAAAGGAATGCATGGAGCGCGTTTGTGACTGATTTCTTTTTCAAATATGTTTTCTGATGAAATTGGACAAAAGGTTCGTTCGTGACTGTTCGTTCGTGACCGCACTTCTCGAAACTTATGAACTGCTAGTAATCAAACGCTTCTAGATTTCTTTTCAGCATTTAAATTGATCAAATAGCATACTAGTCTATTCAATCAGAGCAAATTTCGTGATGAAGAATCCAGAGCTTTGGAGGTTATTAACGTTTACATTTTTTTCGAAAATGTCGTGTCGTTCTGTGTTCGTTCGTGACCACTGAAACTATTGTATTTTAAACCATCAAATACACATTTTGTCATCGGTTTGGCTAGTGTTTCATAAACAGTGAATATTGCAGCCAATTCAAATAAAGTATGATTATCACCGGTTCAATAGTGTAGGAATGACAATCAGAAATGTAACAATAATTCCTGCAAAGTTCGTTCGTGACTGCGTGGAATTGCCCTTTATTTTCTACGAATCCTTTCATCAATTCCCGTAGTTCACGAGCAATTTGAGATCGGTTAACAACAGTTACTGCCTCAATTGTAGATTTCATGTGATCAAGATATTTGCGGCAATCAATACGCATAATATTATATTTCGTCCTCTGCTTTAATGCCTTTGCATCTAGCAAGGAATTCATAAGTAAAGTGTCCCGATTGTGCAATTTCTAAAAATTCGAAGGTCGAAGCTTTTCTCGTGCTACGATTGTCACAAGTCAAGATTTTTTGCGCTGTACATCATCACACGTTGCCAATTACTAGCGGCATTACATGCATGAAATTATGAAAATTCTATTTTATAAATACGGATAAAGTAAATCCAAATTAATCGAATAAATCTTGTATCTCGCTGAACTTCCCAGCAGAGCCGTTCATAGTTTCGGAAGCCGACATGGGTATCCCGATCTATCGCTAGCCTTTCGTGTAATCAGTTCTCGAAATCTCGACATCCGGAAGGACGATGAGGCTGCACCAGACAAGGACCAAGTGACAACAGAGAGGAAGCCCCACAAGCGGAGATCCGACAACAAGCGGTCCGAAGACTTCCTGGAGGAGTTGAAGACCAACATTGCCGAGGATCCAGGACAGTCGATGCGGCATCTGACTCAGAAGATGGACGTGGCCTGTTCGACCATCCACAGGTCCGTGCACCAAGACCTCGGCTTCCAGTCGTTCGTCCTACGAAGGCGCCAGCTGCTGACGAAGGCTACGCGGGAGAACCGGATGGTGAAAGCCCAGGCCCTGCTCAACGACCTGAGGCGGAACAGCGCTGGACTGCTGAGGTTCTTCTCCGATGAGAAGAACTTCATCCAGGACCGTAAGGTGAACCGCCAGAACGACAGGTGGCTGTGCGAGGACCCTGCTGACGTCCCAACAGTGATGCACAGCAAGCATCCGGCATCCGTCATGGTGATTGGTGTCGTCAGCAGCGATGGTGACGTCATGCCGCCTCACTTCACTTCTTTGAGAAGGGACTGCGCCTCAACGCGGATGCCTACATCGACGTCCTGGACTCGGTGGTGAAGCCCTGGATGGATCAAGTCGCCAACGGGAGAGACTACGTGTTTCAGCAGGACTCCGCGCCAGCCCACAAGGCAAGGAAGACCCAGGCCTGGTGCTACGAGAACTTCCCGTACCACTGGTCCCCCGACCTCTGGCCTCCTAGCTCTCCAGACTGCAAGCCTCTCGACTACTACGTGTGGAGCGTGGTTGAAGCAGATGTCAACAATAAGCCTCACAGCACTTTGGGACCTCTGAGGAGCAGTATTGTCCAGGAAATGGGACAAATTGACAGAGGAACCTTGACCAAGGACTGCTCCAGCTTTAGGCACCGCCTTGAGATGGTAGTGGAAGCCCAGGGCGGCCATTTTGAGTGAAGTTGACTTAAATAACTTTTCTTGGTCTTGTTTTTACAAAATAAATGTGTTTTGGCACTAAATGGAGCTGTTTTGATTTGTCTTACAGCTAAAATCAATCATAGTTGAAAAGATGATTAAAAGTCCAGATTTATCTGGGACACCCTGCAGCGATTTCCTAATAACAAATAATGTAAACGTCTAGCAATGTCCTTCTCGAAGGAGTTCACATGCATATTAATTCTACCGCAACTGCAGGAGAAATATCGCAGCAATAAAGAACTATAAGCCATTTTTGCCTTTGACCGTGTGCTGAGAATTCTGTGGTGGTCCTCGATGAGCTGGGAATCAATGAATGGACTATCATCACTGTTCAAAGAATGCATGAGTACCCAGATGAGCGTCCATGATGAGCTGTGACAATGCACATGTATTTATAAATTTACTATCAATGTTGGACTTCATCCAGACTTTCGCACCATGCTCGAGACAATGCAAGTTGTATGTACAACCGCCACAAGTTATGTTTTGAACTTCATAGATGGATAGTCATGAGCCCTGGCCTTGTGTGCCTCTCTATAGCGAAGCACGATCCCTTGCTATCTAAGCTTGCCAAAAAATTGAAACCGCATCCCTGGATAAAATCTTAATGAAGCTTTAGTTCCACAATGTATACAATTGTAATATCTGTTTGTTTGTAATCATATTAATACACTAGCCACTTTCTATTGTTTTTTCGCAATAACACTGATCACTACTCCTTCAATTCATCCATCACAGTGAAAGTAAAGTGAAATAATAAAGTGCTAACACTGATTTATCAAAAATCGCTTGAAAATTAGATGTGTTAAGTGTGATTAATACATCTGCATCATGCACAAATGACTCGATGACAAAGTTCACAACTTACCTGATGCCAACACCTTGTGCTTGTACAAAATTATTCGGCTTCTTCAGTGCGCTCTTCTTCGGCTGCTTCCGGAGATCAGGCTCGGAAGAGAGGACTGGCTGATACCGCCCAACTTCACCTTTTCTGGTGGTATTCTGTGATCCTGGATAAGGTGGTGGAGGAGGCGGTGGAGGAAGGGGGAGACTCTCGTCCGGTGCTACGTCGTCATACAAACGTTCAGAAATGTCAGAGTTAACCTTGAAAGATTCGTCGCCTCGGGGAGTCGTCTTATCATACACTTTGTGCGAGAAGACTGAGCGTGGCGTGTACGCAGTAACATTGTCGGCCACTGTGAGCGGTCGGCGACGTTCCAAGCGATTAACTCTCGGGGACGGTTCTGCAAAGACAGAAAACAATTGCCATCTCAATGAAAAAACGATTTTAACCTCAAATGTTGGTGGCATTTTCGTGATAGATATTTCATCGATATTTGAGTTTTATGGATGCCATTGTTCCAGCGTCAGTGATGAACAAGAAATCCTAAAATCGACAAAAGGTAAAATGAAAAAATACTCGTAGGGCATTGCCACAGCATTGTTGGAAGTTATGACGGTATGGATGAGACAAACGCAAACCAATCAAAATAATTCTGATCGTAAACATGTAACTAAAATCGAAGACAATGGCACAACCTGCAACGATGCGTACAAACTGAGCTTGTAAAATGTTCAATGAAATATTACACTCTAACCAGCTTACGCTTGCCTTTTAGCAATTAATTTAGCAAATACATGTTTTAATTAAAGCAGACCACCCAGCCGATTCGAATTTAAAAAAAGCCAAAGAAACGAATCCTTAACTTAGAAAAGCGAAAAAAACGACCCAATAATTTTTACATCAAGCAATGTAGAATGGCGTTATAACGACATAATATGCCATCAAGCCATACACTACCACCAATACTACGAACCTGTGTAGATTGCGAATATTACTTTCTGGTACAAAAATGATAACTTGTCGGAGTACCTCTTGGGAGGTATTTTCCTTGCATCTTGTTAAACGATTCGCCAATGCACCAGACCATATTTATTTATAAAACTGGCTTTTGTATTCTATTAATGATCAAACATATAACCAGCAATCTATTTAGAATGTTTCAATTTTAGACAAATGATATAGATTCCAAGATTGTTTCATAGACTTGTTGAAACAAAGTGTTGAAAAAATCAAAAAAATACTGGTAGAAAATTCAGCAGAATGAAGATGATTTTATAATTTCTAATGTGGTTAAGGAAATTTCTCTAACTGTCATGCTTCCAACTGCTAAATTAGCCTAAAACTTTGTACATCTCTTTCATCTGAATATTTCTGAATATTCCAAAAGAATATTGATATTTTCAAGTATATTTATTAGGTAGGGGTATGTCAGCTAAAGTCATGAGAAATGGATCATATGACGAATAAAGGTTTTACATTAACATGACAATTATTTTATACAGTGATAGAATGTACACCAAAGGTTTCATCTGATAATCATTGCAGTTTTCTTCAGACCCTGTAAGCCTAATATTATGCTAATAATATTGCTTACTAGGATGAATTTTTGTAAAGGAAGATAATGCTCATGATTGAAGCAAAATTGATAATTTATTAGGTGGTCGATATTGCATAGCTCAGCACACACAAGCTATGAAAATACATGTAGGGTATATAGCGGGTGAAGTATGACGTAAACAGTATGACTGCAGTAATGTAAACGGTGGTCAAATTATTTACAAGATAGTGCATTAGGCCTACTGGTACATCTATTCTTCAATCTGTGACTCAGAAAGTTTCAGGTGGCTATTAGAAAATAGGGTACACATATCCGATCATATCAGTATCATATTAATTTCTTTATCAGTAGATGCAAAGTGATTATTATACACATCAACTGTTTGCCCAGTTACACGTTCTTCACGAAAATCACAGTGAAAGTGACATAAATAAATAGCTTAGTATAATACGTGGTAAAATTCAACAGAAACTAGTCCATTGTGTATATTATCATCTCAATTTCTTAGGCCTACTTATCAACATTATGCAATGCATCTCACACATTCACATAAGCTGATCCGCTTGTTTCACTAATCCAATATCAATCTCCTAAGAAAACTCGATAGTAGGCCTCCCGTATGTCAAGCCAGCATGGAATGTCTCGAATTCCTTGACTGATAAATTCGATGTCATTCATCTGTAGCATGTAACCCACATGTACTTTCAACATGCATCAATTCAGACTCGTGTAAAAGCCATTGCACCATGGCCTCAAAGTTACTTTAAAAAATTGTGCATTCACCGGAACGCAGTACGACAAGACTCTGACTTCAAGAATTGCTACAACATGACTTTTTTGTTAATTAGGGCACATTCTCCAATTCCCCTATATAATATAGTTATTACATAAGATTAAGCAATCGTCAAGATATGCATATTCAATTGTTAACACATGAATGGTACTCGTAGCATGATTAGAGTAAAGGGCAACATGACAAAAAGTCACGTTGCGCTGTCAACATGCAAAAAAAGGCCTGTACTATGAGACACTTTTTTCCTGCTCTACCAAAAAAAGCGAAAATTCAGGCATACTTTCGAAAAGAGAATGTCTGGATGGCATGTTGAAGACGTTCAGTACAATGAAGATTGTCTATCCTCGTATATGCAAATACGAATAAATATTATTCCGAAAATAAATGGAGGAATAATTTATTCTTCCTGCACCAACGTGGAATAACTGAGATCCCGTCATAACGAAAAATAACTCTCCACAGTATACAAGAAAATTGCTTTCAAATGGCTCTCATGTTATATGATTCACTCCTTCACATGATCTGATAGATTAGCTAGAGCGAAATTAGTTGTAATATTGTAGGAAGTTAATTCGCATCATAGGCCTACATCTGCATATAAGATATTGCTTAAAATTCACAATACATTCTCTACTATATTGTGCAACAATTGGAGAATGCTGAAATGCATTTCAATTAATATACAAATTTAGTGCTCTTCCCAGCAGTACAGACTTCCACAGGAAACTAAGGTTTACCTTATAGAATTGTTATCGACATCTCTTGATTTTGATATGCAATGCAGTTAAATGATAGAGATACTGCATTTTTTTTAGATAAGAGACGAGTCTCTCTTTGCTAATGCGCCTTTGATTCAATTTCATTCAAAAGTGTTTCTTGCTCTTTAATTCTGAGTAATTGCCTACATGTAAACATGTAATCAACTGTGCATGTCTACATGAAAATATGATTTCAGGCGTGATCGCCATGTTGATAGCGTTCCGAAAAAATCCACCTGCTTTATATAAGTTTTCAGTATAGCAAAACATGGAGTTTTCCGGAAAATAATCAACATACTGGCATGCTAAGTCTGCTACTGGTTTGCTGAAGCAGCATGTTGCCAATAAAAGTGATCACCAGCATCTATGTTTGATCAAAATTAAGTAATAATAATAATAAGCGTTAATTTGCCACAAAATTAACAATCATCAGTTACAAGCGATTACAACATAAAATCAAGCTACTTCAAGTCAGATGTTGAGAACCTGAGAACACGGAATTATACATTTTGCTCATAAATGGCACAAAAGAACTTTGATGTCTCAAGGTAGCGCATGTGGGAATTCTGACACGACCACTTGGTAAACGTTCAGGCAAAATAAGATGCAACACATGGTCAACAATATGCAAAGCTTTCGAAAACAAAGTAAATGACTGCTTCTCTTATGCTTGGCAAAAATCAGGAAGACAGTTTTCTTTGCATGCCTTTCCACATACCAACCAGTGACAGCGACGGACGACTTTATCGATCTTTCGCTTATCCTTATTCAAAATGCTGTCAACATAGACCGTGCTGCCATAACTCAGACTACCAAGAACAAGACATTGACAGACTCGAATCAGTTCATCTTTGGTATCATGCTCTTCAGCACCCTCAGAAGATGAATAAGTTTGTTAGCTTTACGCAATCTGACCTACACGCTTGGTCCAAGAGAGTAACTCACTAATTTGAATAGCCAAAATGCTCAAATCCTTCCGCGTTATCAAGAGGGCTGAAGGAAGATGTACTTTTTGTTTTAATCAACAAATGGCAGCCTTTACTCATTCGACTTCCGATAAACACATTTCTTATAGATTGCTTTGTAATCCATCGATCATGAAGATGATAAAATAAGATAATAAGCTCCTTAACAACATGTGAGTATGTTGAGGTTTAATCTCGGGTCGCCTTTGTGACGTCACAGTATCGAAGATATTCTTAATACATCCTTTGACTAAAGACGACGAAATTTCAATAATGTATGAATCAAACCAGCTCAATTTATTGCAATAACATTTGACTCTATGACTGAGGCTGAATTATGATAGTTAACAAATTTTATCACTTGATGAAGTGCAATATTGCTAAAAGAAACTTGTACACAACACATGCCTCACTTCGAATTGTATTATACCTTCTTAATTAATGCACTCAAGGCATTAGCAACTCTGATAAGCAGGCAAGTAATTTACTAAGGTGTTAACACCTAGGTGCTAATTACTAAGGTGACCATTTGCCTTCGTTATAAGAAAGTTAAAAGCAGAATTATTAAAAAGATAGAAGCATGTAATTTTTTCTGGCTAATGTCAACATTTAGGTGTCGCCCTCAGTTTGTGTTGCGCAATTTCCTCATTTTATGAGAATGCACGTTAGTTCAATTTAGTCATTACATTGCTGTCATATTCACCAGCTAAAGATGACTGCATCAACAGCACTCCTTTAGTTCAACAGATATGTCGCAGATCTCGATCGGCAACAACATCCATTATTTACTCTCCTGCTTCAGTCATACACATGTTCTGATCATCTTGCACATGCAGATGTCGGTTTGACTAACTTCTTTACAAAAAACGTCGTATAAGCATCTTCCTTTTTCTTCATTAGTTCATTTCTCCAAAATTTCTGATAATTTATCATCAAAGCTTGAAGGAAGAGGACAAGCCTATACACCTAAGGTGTCCCTCAGCAAAAGATCAAAGGCAAAGAAGCAGAAAAACGAAAGAAAAGTGGGAAAGGCAAAGGAATGATAGCTAGGTAGCTCAAACTGTTTAACGAAGTAGACTAATAACTGAAGCACTGAAATCATGGTGGCAAAAAAGTAAATTAAAATCAGATAAATCCAAAAACGTTAACATTTCCTCAACATCAAATTGCTGTTGAGTTTTCTTTCTCGGCTTTTATTCAAAAAATTAATTCATAATCATTGTTTTAGTCAATAAATCGAGTCTTCAAGTCAACTGATTTCACGGGTGGTGGCAATTCCATTCAATCAGTTAAAACTTCATCTCGTTTTCTGTGGACACTTTTGAGTTTCCGCTATCTTTCAGTGGATAAATTTTAAACTTCAGATTAAGTTTCTATCCCATCTCACTATCACAGTCATAAAATTCACAGTATCATTTTCACTAATCGATTTCTCTACAATTCCAATTTAAGTCTTTATTGAGCCAACATGATGTGATCACCAAGCTCACCTCTACATGCACTGTCGGCAAGGTTTCCTTACTCCAAAACAATTGTTGCGGCAGCACGACACAGTCAATAAACAGCTTACGCAGAACAGATGACGATAAAATTGCTCTTACAATGATAATTTTGTTAATATTCCCAGTCAGGTAGAATATTTGCGTTTTGTGCATAGAAGAGAGGAGGCATGTAACTTTCTTCTATTACGCACACTCTGTCATCTACGGTACATCATTTATGGAAAGTATACAGCCAAACTCTTGATCTTATTGTGAAGAGTCAGGAAAGTTCCAATTACATGCTCAAAACCAACCTCTCTTGAAAACTTTTGATATTCAACAGGAAAACTAATCTGATTAAAGAAACAGTTTATTATACTTATTGACATCCTTCTTTTCCGAGAACTGTCATCATATAAACTAATACTTCAAAGGATTGTCTAGTTTTCAGACAAGCTTCTCTGACTCGGCAAACAAGCTGAGAGCTGACAGTTCTCTGTCTGTATGCCTGAGGACTGGCAAAGTGCGCCTGAAAGATAAAAGAGAACAACCTTTTTACACGTTGTAGTCATAGATTCGATTGGCGAGTCTAAACAACCAATAATTAAAATGAACACGTGAAAAGAGTAGCCAGAGTTCATAATAGAGGAAACAACAAAATTCTGTTTTAGAAGCTTGGCCATACTTTTTATTTTACTTTTTTCTATTCTTTTTTTTGCGAAAAACGCCTCCATATAGCTATAAAATTCTTTTACTTGTACGACGTTTCGGAAGTCTTGGTCACGTACAAATGAGCCAAATCAGGCTTTACTAACATCAAAGATCATAAAACACAAAATTTAAATGCAATACAGAACACAAAAGTCGCAGAGATAGCACTTTATTGGGCGAGCGCTTTCGAGTATTTCCACTCATCTACAGGCATCATTCAACGGTAAAAGCAAGCCTAAATACAATTTCAGGTGGCGCGAGTTAAAATCAAATCAATCCAATTAAAATAAGAACAATTGCACAACGTCACCTGCAAACCCGCATTAACGAACATATCAAAGGTCGTCCACTGTCAGAAATCTCGATACACATTCACCCACCAACACACAACAGCTTCAGAATACTCGCACAAACGACACAAAACAGAAACCCTTTTCATCAAACAATACATCACACAGAATAAAAGCCTACTGAACAACCACAGCACATCAGAAGAATTGTTCTTATTTTAATTGGATTGATTTGATTTTAACTCGCGCCACCTGAAATTGTATTTAGGCTTGCTTTTACCGTTGAATGATGCCTGTAGATGAGTGGAAATACTCGAAAGCGCTCGCCCAATAAAGTGTTAAATGCAATAATAAGAACAATTAAAGATAATTGCGAATAAAAGATAATTGGCTGCCGAATCGATTTTCATAAGACAGGAAACCAATTTAGTGAATGAGTGTGAGGTGAGGGGTATTTTACCCTTCTTATCGTAGTTTTGTGATCTTCTTGAAATTCTATCATCAATTCCTTTTCACTTGTACATAGACTTTTGCACAACCACATAATTTACTCTTCTTAATGTGTTTTTAGATGCTAGGTTAAATAAGATTTCTTTAGGTATTTCCTTCTTCTGCAGTGATAGACATTTGTAAATTTTACATTAGTTAGGGCCTACATTCAAATTTTGCATCTTATGACCTTTGACGTTTGTAAAGCCTGATTTGGCTCATTTGTACGTGACCAAGACTTCCGAAACGTCGTACAAGTAAAAGAATTTTATACCTATATTGAGGCGTTTTTCGCAAAAAAAAAGAATAGAAAAAACAACAAAATTCACAAATGATTCTTAAGTTAAACAGGGAATCAATTTCGGAAGCGTTATGTAGGTAAATATCGATATATTCGATAGAAAACTGGGCTCCCGTTATAAAATGGCGATTTCGGTGACTTCCATCAATTAAGAGTGTGATACAAATTTTCCGGAATTCCTGAGCTAAAGGAAATTGAATCAAAAACCAACAAGTGTTCTATCATTATGATCAAACATGCAAGTCAATAAGTTTTAAACATAGTTCAAAACTATATACAGCTTACTAACGTGCATTTGGATCACCATATGTTGCACAACCAGAGTCGCATAAAAAGAGCAATAATTTCATTTTTAAGGGGGAATGCATTTCCATCAGTCTGCACAATACTCGCAAATTGAATCACCGCACAACGTAGAGGTTAATGGATTCGGAGCGGATACCATACAAACGGCTATGTCTAATTCGAGATTTAATACTGTCATTCACAAATGACACAATTCATAGAAGCCGCTTGAAGTAGTATCAAACACTAAATAAAGCGCATTAGGAGATTATACAAACCAGAAGAAGCGAAGTCTAGTGTCTATTATGTGAGAGACATATGTTCTAGACGTGTTTCTGGTTGCACACGTGATGGAACAACAAGCAGAAACCCTGCTGTTGATTAGATGAATGATTGCAACTCAACAGGAAAACAGTTCTTTGGTGGAATATAACCATAATTCCGTTTAAAAATTTTGTGATAGGCTTGAATGAAATCTATCGAATTAGAAGATTTCACAAAGAGATAGGCGGTGTGGGTAACGCTTGACAAAAATTACATCTGAATCAGGTCCAACCAAAAATAACTTGCACATTAAGTTACTCATTTGGTCCAGCCAGATTACTAAATCAACTAATGTCGAACAGTGGTTCCCAACCTGGGATCGCAAGGCCAATTTTGAGGAATCGGCAGGGGTCGAATTGAGATTTTAAACTAACAGTTGTACGAGTAGAAGGGCCAATTGGAGAGCTGCGTACAATTTCATCAAAGAGAACATACTTAAATAACTCATCTCGCATATTTATTCGACTATCAATAAAACTACGGAGAATATGTATAATGCCTGCCTTCGATGCAGGATGGGTATTCCAAGAAATCATGACACTACTGCTGTCGCTTCCTTCAAAATATCACTGTGTATATGCTTTTCAAAAGTTGCTTCGAAGCGAAATCGCATTGAGGTTGAACAGGACTTGGACGTGTTGCAAAAGTAATTCCAAATCAAAAAAATCTAATTTGGTTAAGGTAATGCACCCAGGGATATGGCATCTCATGGGTAAAATGAGTGACTGGTTAAAATGGGTTTTATGAAATTGAAAAAATGGCTTTTTCAAATTTTGCTGAATTATGAGGTGATACATAAATATTATCTCCATTTCATTTCAGCTGTAGGTGGGTAAAATATTATCAAAGATCAAATATCTGATTAGCCAACGAATTTGCATGAAGCTCCGCATTTGCTAGGATAGACCTATCTCTATTACTGATCTATTTGCAATTATACATTGCGTTAAACATCGAACGCCTATAACCAACGATTTCCATATTTATAGTTACATTAAGATAACAACTAACTACATGTACATGTATTTAAATGGACTCTTAAATGCCTTCCCTCCGCCAGGCACGTGACTATCTGTTAAGTGACTGTTCGCACCGGCAATAGACAATCAGGCATCTTCAATCTACACCTAACGATAATATACGATTGCCAATATCTTTTTAATGACATCAAAGCCCTCATGTTTCAGTGCCAATCAGGCCGATGGATGTGAAGTAGTTATATTGATATAGCAAGAAAAAAGCAACTCCCCTTTCGGTTCATGGTCAGGGATGGTCAATTCGCTGGCGCCAGCAGGTTTCTGCTGGTTGCCGGTACTTTAACGTATGGTGCTGGCGCCAGCAAATTTTTCATATCAAATATTTTGCACATTTTAATTACGTAAATATTCATGTACTTTGTGATGTCGACTTTGGCTCACACAGCACCCTTAAACAAGAAACATATAAATGTCCAACCATTCAATGATGTTTTCAACATTCTAAAAAATCATTATCATGATATCTGCATGTATTGCTAATCTAAAAATGCTTTTTTTCAGATTTTTTTTCAATTGAAATTATATTTTAATAAAAATTCGATCATACATGGAAACATGTTATAGAGTTCCTATCGAACTGCTGAAAATCAAACTGGAAATTTGAAACGCTCGATGGGCGAGAAAATGAAAACAAAACACAAACTCTTGCTTGTATATAACAGTAGGTCCCATAATTCTGCATATTTACATGAAATTTTATTACAAGTTACATCTACATTTAAACATCCTCCAACTAGCAATCAAGCGTAACGATTTCCTCTTCAATTTCACTTTCGTTGCTACTTCCACGTACTAATTCACCGTTCATTATTCTCTCGAAGTTGTAGCGAATGAACAATTGGTAAAATTTCCAGCAGACAGATTCGCATGTAAATTGCTGTGAGCAGACGGTCCATAGAAAATTTTCTTTCAGCAATCGCTTCTGAGACGGTAACTTATTTTTTATGACGTCACTAAGTATACGATTCACTAGAAAGTCATTCCGTTTGATTTGCTGCTCTATGAGCCTCAATGTAGCTCGAAGTGTTCCTTTTCTTTTTCAAACGCAGTGTGTTTACCATTCAATAATACGGCTTTTCCCACTCATTGAAATCAACGGTGAATGCAACGATCGACAGATCATTTACGTGCAACATTTCGAGATTGTCGAATACCAATTCTTTCAGATAATAAGCACAATAAAAAAAATGGTTGCAATTTGAGAAATTTCATCTTTTGTTGAACACAATCATTCCAAATTTACATGTACTATTGATAGTTGATCCACAGTTATTGTTGTTGTGCAAACCAGGGTTGCCAACACCAAACGATCAAAATAGTGACCTAAAATCTCGAGAAAAGCGGCTAAATGGTAATGATTTTAAGGGTTGTGAGCCAACAACATACAAATTATTAATAATTAATACGTACTCATAAATCATTTCGTTGCAATAATATGAATAGATCTATGGATATATTAGGCGCCTATAACATTGACTACCCTATGAATTTTTATGAAAACGACATCACAAGAAGTAAATAACTCGATTTGAGCGCCAGTTATACGGTATCACAATTTTGCTGAATATGAAAGACTCAAATCGTCTTTCTACAACAGTCAACCAGAAAATAATCTATGTGAACAAAGATTGATAGAATAAGAAATGCAACAATGAAAATTAATATACTGTATATACTCCAATAGAGCCCGGCCTCCATTAGAGCCCGGGTTAGAGCAATCTGATTTAATAGAACCCGGCTACGACTTAGAAGCTATAGGAATAGGCTATTCAAGATACTATGAGCAAGCGCATACTCGTACATGTAAGAAAGATTTCAACTACGGTATACTGAACAGTAACAGCAAGAGGTCATACAACAGGCCGATATTTTAATGTAAGATCACTGAATGCCAGGGTTGAGGTCATATTTTTACTGATAAATTGTCAATGTGATAAATTAGAACCCAGTCCTCCAATAGAACCCGGGTCAGAGCAATCTGAATTAATATAGCCCCCAGGTTCTATTAGAGTCAGAACCGACATCTTAACAGACGATGAAGAAAATGAATGCTACAGTTAAGATAAACTAAAAGATATTTTCATGAAATAAAACATAAGCTTATTGACAGTCCTCTCGAAACTAAGATAAAATTCATTCCATACCTTTGCCGAAAGAATATTTGAAATTTACGGCGTTTTCGAGTACAATCTTGCATGAGTACTTCGAAACTTACTTGGAGATTCGTGTATAGAGGGTGACTTATCTAATTTTGGATGGCACCATTATACATAGGTATAAATACGTGTATGTAGCACGTACTTCACCTAATTGAAACCTAAAAGTACATGAGATAAAAACAAAAGGCCATTGAAGTGCGATATGATCATGAAAACTTGTTGAAATATCAACACATGCTAGATACCAACAGCGATCCAAACATAACGATAGGGATATCAGTTCGAAGAAAACATTGAGTCTATGATTTCATTTGAAATCGTAGTTGTTCGTGAAGACTCGTTCATTTGTTCCAAGTGCAACCTGCGCCTTTTTTGTTCCAGATCCACTATCCGTTTCCGCGTTTCAAAAATCTCCATTTCCACTTGGTCAATGTCTCTTTTCAGCTCTTTTGAAGTGTGTCTTTTGAAGACGCTGAAGGTTTCTCGCAAGGAGGACCCTTGAACAAGGCGCTCCTTGTTCACCGCGGCCAATTTCGCAGACTCTTTCCTGTAATTCGAACCAGCAGATTGAACATCATTCAATAAGGACTTCGGTGGATTGTAGGACTCAAAGTCTGACCGATCGAATCGATCTCTCACAAATCGCACGGAGTCGTACAAAATTGGTCTCATCTTGTTTTGTTGGACTGTTTCAGCGGTTTTCATTACGGAAAAACCGCGTTCAACGTCCATATTGTGAGTTACAACCAACAAATAAGATTCTGTGAGTTCCATCAATTTTGGGTAGTTTGAGTGAACAGGTGCTGTCCTGGATCGGCGGAAAAGATCAATCAAAGTACAATCGGGATTATGAGCCTGAAGTTCACATAATTCATCAATCACTGTAATAGCATGAACATTGAATGCTTTTGCCAGCTCAGCAAACTTCTTCTTTCCCGACGGTGTGACCTCAGAGAGTTTGAAGTGGAATACGTGACAGCCTCGAGTTATACTAGACTGCAGAAAACTCTGAAACCGCTTAAAAACCCGAGAACATAACTCCTCATTATAAGAATTCCACAAGTTTTGAATACGATCTATGTCTTGGTCACTTAAAGTTTGCAATTTAGACATCACATGGTCGTGCGTCTCAGAAAAAATGGTCAGAAATATCTTTGTTTTTTGAATCAATATTTATTGGTTCATCTTCTCCATCAAACAATTTATGATGATAACTGTGAGTCTGGAAATTTGCTGAAACCCTTAAGCGAAACCTTATTTTTGACAAGAAACTCAAAACCAGTTCTAATGTGGCATGAATGCTTAATTCCTTGGACTGAAATGCGGCAGTCAAATCATGCATTGGTTTGTGATGAATCACGAACTGGTCGATATGAATCAAAGCGCAGTTTTGGTTGACAATATTTTTCAATTCTTGAATGTTGGAAGGTTGTATAAGTTTTAACACAATTGGGAACTGATCCAGAATATTTTCCACCACACGAAAAATATCGAGAAATCTAGTGGGACTAAATGAGTATATGCATTTAGTTCCAAGAACCTTTGAAGACTTTTTGAAGAGAAATCTAGCTTTATGAGAGGTGTTCAGATAGTCAGAAAATAACTCTGCGAATCTAACAATCATCTTGAGAATGCCTTCTGAATCACGTTTAATTTCCTCATTACAGAGCAAATGAATATTGTGGCAACTACATCCAGGGAAATCAATCAGATTGCAAGAGACCTCTCTTAATCTTGCAATCACGCCAGTTTTAGAGCCTTGCATAGTTGCACAATTGTCTGTCATTATGTACGTTAAGTTCGCAATATCAAGTTGGAAGTCGGATAGTGCATTTATGACTTCGTCGAACACTGTTTCACTATCCATTATCTTCAAATTTTTTACTGATTTTATTTTGTCATTTAAGAGGAAATCCTCCTCCAAATCTATTTTCGGCTCTAATTCGACAGTCTTCAAGTAACGGATTTCTCTCGCCCCATCTGCTTCCATATAACATAGATGGATTTCGAGTCTCACTTTGTCACTGTAAGATGACTCGTCGAAATGTAACCCGTACCGTTTGTTAACATTTTCAGTCAATTCTTTACGAAAAAATGGAGCCACAGCGTGAGTAATGACATATTCAGCCTTTGTGCGTCCACAACTTATAGCACATTTCGTGTCAGAGAACATTTTTACGTAAAAATCTCTACCAGTTGCACACGGATCGGATGACAAAAAAGATCCGCCGTCCATTACAATTTTAAGACAATGAAAAAAGTAGCTGTGGCTTTCAAATCTGCTTCTGACTTCATGCGACTTAAAGATGTGGAAATGCTGGTTTGCGATGCATCTGAAACACTTTTATGTACATCTGAGACAGAATGTTGATGCAATTTTTGAAACCCAGATTTGATGTTTATCACTTTATTGTCGAGTTTGCATCGTGCAACATAAATGTTACCAGGTACAGCGACAGCCCATGGATATTTTTCAGTCACCCTCGAGCTAAGCGAACACTTTCCCATATCTGAAAAGAGAAGAAAACCATTTCACAAATTTCATCGATATATACGTGTAATTGTTGAATTAAAGGGTATGCTTCTTAAATCTCATCTACATATTTATGAAGAATAGGTTGTTCATTTCTGTCCATTGTACTAAAAGAACTTAAGGCAATATTTGTGTATGTAAAAGACCGTGGTATTCTATTTGACAAGTGCGCTTGCAGTACAATATGTTAAACGGATGCAACATTTCCGAGCTATTTTCAGCGACTCCCACATGAAAATTTTTGAGTAGGGCCTACTGGATTTTATCACACATACTTCTCCTTACTTTTGCAAGATATCATCGATCATACAAGACCTACATTATGCCATACATTACCATGCCTACTTTATAGAATCACAAAGTTGATTTAACTGTATGCTCTGAATTATTTGCTGATCATGTCTAACAGTTTAAACATACACAATACACATACTACATACTGTAACCAAATATGCCATCATTGAATGACAGACTAATGCTAACTCATCTGACGGAATGGGTACAAATAATTTGTAGAAAATTGTAATTTCTCTACGAATTCATATTGAAGTAAATTCGACTGCGCTTGCATTGCAACCCCAGCCACTAATTGTTTTCACCGAAGTTTACTTCTACATGTATTTAGATTATTGAAAGTCATCAAAATTAAAATACAATCAATTAACAAAATTATGACAGACAAAAAGATTCTGAAAAAGGCAATGGGCTTGTTTACGTCTGATGGTATAAAATATGAAGTGTTCGCCAAAATATTTACGACGAGTATGATGAGTTACCATAATGTAAATCGTCAGAAACAAGATTTCACTCCTGTTATAACAACCCTTTATGATTGTTATTTGATTTTCTACGTTTCAGATTGAAATATGTTTCAATATTTAAACTTGTAAAAATCTATCAGCACTTTAAAACTGTGAAAGAAGATAGCTCTTTATTATCACATGTAGTTCTCAGGTCTCTAATGTTCGAAAAGGTATCGTATCTAACGTTCAGCAAACGTATTATAAACAGTGTATGATGCGAATACAAGTATTTATGTTATGTTATTAATGTATTTATGTTCCGATACTATAAACATGATAAAATAAAATACACAGTATTCATTGTTATATGCTCATAATGTAAATTATTACATCAACATCGTAATATCATTTACGTGTACATGAATTTAACGAGATAAACAAAACTCACCGATGTAGTTCCTTCTGAAAGCCAAATTAGTCACTGCAATCATCATTTATTGGTCCCTTTCATGTCAGCTACTTCGATTAGCCATGATGAATGTATCATTATAAATTTGCAATCTTGGACCTATAAATGATACTGCAAAGAAAGCTTCCAAACTTCGAAACGCGAAATAACCATGATAACAAGTAACAAAAACAATGAAAACATCAAATGTATGTAGCATCCATTTATTCATGAATCCACGTAGAAAAATGCAACTAAGTTAAGTCATACATGTCCAATTGTACAACACATGTATTACGACATGTATGCCTACTACATGCTTGTCATTCAATAGAATGACATTAACATTGCGTAATAGTCACTAAATCAAGGATAGTCACTCCATTACACATAGTCGTCTTGACCAGAATAGCGGACCCAACGTTTGATATGGCATCTCGGTAATTATCCAGAAAAGCAATTTTTCCTATCATTTTCCAAATTTTCCAACACATTTACTTCTTCTGTAATTGATAGCAGGTACTTGCTCTCATAGGAAAACCGAAAATATAACCAGATTTCGTATATCATGAATTTTAATCTTCACATTCCATAAAAAATGCAACTCAGCGGCGTGATCATACCTTAATGAAAGGTTCTCCCAGTACTTCATAGAATCTGCAAGATGTTATGACGAAAAACCTGAAAATTCCTACTATGACTGTAGATACAACAAAATGAAATACCAGCCGCATACCGATTAATTAAATATGTACAGTTAAGTGTAGGTAAAATATTATGTAAATTGAGTTGTGCTTGCGTTTTGTCCGATTTATGGACCGATTCTAAATATTTTTGATATAAAATCGTCAAATGATTTACAAAAAATGGTCACTATTTTGCAGTGACTTGACAAAAAAAAGTGACCAAATAGTTACTAATAGTGACTAGTCACTAAATAGTGACCTGTTGGCAACCCTGGTGCAAACACAAGCGAAAACTGGACCATAACGAAGAAGAATCTTTGCACGGATTGCATACATGGATGCATGACGACACATGCGGCATCCAATCATTCATTTTAGATCACACAATTTTGATGATTACGAAACATGCCATGCAATTTGCAAATTACTTATGCTGGCAGATCTAAGAAAAATTAGCATGAAACTTAGAAAAAAAGTGCTTGCCATGGCCAGTAGCCTTCTGCTGGCCCAGTTGCCAGCACCGTGCTGGCGCCAGCGCTGAAATTCCATTGTTAAATCAGTGCAAACCAGACAGTACTTCGGCGTCTCGCGCCTTCAATGGTTGACAGAACTAGGTGGACCTAGTGTGTAAGGAATGCCTCATACAAAAGGAAAGAAATCATAGAGAGACATGAATACGACAGTGACAAAAAGCTAGAGGCGCAAGATTTTCAAGAAGTAGAATTCTTTGATATAAATTTTTATGAATAGGGCTGAACAACCAGTACCAGCCCCTTTCAAATTTGCTATGAGGCTTATCTAAATTTAAAAAAATCGCTATTTACATACCATTCATAGAAATTCAGAAAATCTTGATGCCACCCCCTACCTGCTTTATTTTTATTGAATTTTGGACGAATCGCCGGACCAATTAAAAACGTTTGGGTGATTTACGGTAATTATGGAATTTGCCGAAATTGTAGTTTCTGGTCTGTATAACCAGGGATGCCTATGAATAATATGAACTCGCGATAAACAACTCCTGAAGCGTTAAGAATTGACTATGGTTAGATTTTTCAATGACAGTATATATTTCTATGTTTGATTTGAAATTATCTGCATTAACTGCAATGTTATTTTAGTCCACCCTCGTAAATGCCTCCCAAATGTTCAGTGTTGTCAAACGTCGAGAGAACATGTGGAGAAAAATAGACAATGGCTTGCACTGCTGTCAAATTTTGTGCTTCGAAAATGGTGTGGCTCAAATCTAGGCTATTTTCGCTCATTGCAATAACTTTTTCGTTCAAGATTTGCGTCATATCTTTTTGAATCTAGTTTAGAATGCACTGACAAGTTTCCAAGTGACAGCACGAATTCTTACCCTGACCAACGCAAATTCAGTAGCATTTACATCACGAAAATGGAGCTTCTAAATTTTTCGATAAGACGTCAACAAGTTTGATCGATTCAACCAATGCAGATTCATTCCAATTTCTTAGTGAGGAATTTGATTGTAAAGCTTGTTGACATTGGCATCGATTAACTCAACGTAGCTGCCAGTGAAGTAACGCTAGCTTGATTTTCACAGAATATTTGAATGTTGGTCAGCCACATAATTGCAATATTTAAAAAATTAACGAAATTGACAAATTATATTGAATATTTCAAGTGATTCAGATGGAAAACAGCGACAACAGCTTCCACTAAAACTTGAAGAATCACAGAAATTTGTGTGACATGATTTGGATAAAGAGTGTTTGCGGCTTGCTACCGAAATCGTCTTCAACATTTTCGAAAGTAGGAATCTAGTAATTGCAAAAATATGTCAGTCTGTTGCATTACTATGCAGAGCGCCGCATTGATGAATTTATGACGCACACCAGTGTCATATCCAGATATTTTCTGAGTTGCTGTGGTGATCAGATATGTATCTAATCATACATTCTCATACGATGATGAAAATCATCCCCGCAGCAACTTATAATAGAATATAGTGCTTACTAATCTGAATTATTGATTTAAGTAGTCCTAATGAGGACTGATGGCGTTCTCCAATCCGCAAGTGTACAAATGCAATGCTATTGTAGCCATTGTAAGTTTTAATTTTGTGTTATCAGGACTTCATTTTTTTAGTTTGATTTTGACAAACAGACTGTCTATCTATGAAAAATACATGTATAAAGGTCTACATATGATTCATCATAACATGAAAGAGATCATCAAGGGAAAGAATACGCAGATATCGTCCTTATTGTACCCTATGGTAATATTTAGTAATACACTGGCTACAATCATCGCAAAAGTGCATAAAGGTAGTAATAAGGAAACACTATTATAGTGTTATCTACACATAACATTGATGCTGACATAAGCTAATTTTCAATGAGGTCCTAAAGCTCTAGTTAAGCTCAAAATATGGATAAAACTGTCCACATAAATGTTGCGATTTGTAAAACTTCGGCTCACGGTCAATTCTCCACGTTTTGGGAGTTGTGTATCCCGAGTTCTATATCATATTATTCATAGACATCCCTGGTGTAACTAATAACATTATTAATGTTTCAAATTCAGTAATACACATTATTAGGAAATATTCAACTCTTTTATTATTAATTCAGTATTAAACATTGAAACTCAATTACCAAATTGGCGCCCACTATTTCACACAATTAAACTGCTGCGGAGCTCATAGAGGGTAGTGCATGCGCGTATATTGAACATTATATTACATACAAAATGTTTGCAAAAGTCAAGTGGCAAAATTCAAACCTTCAAAAAAACGTTTTTCTAAATATGTCATAAATTTGACCTTCCAGTCAGGCAAATCCAATGGCGTTTTGGTAGAAAGTTTGAAAATAGGCTAATACTAAAAGTCTCAAACGTGCAAGTCATGCGGTTTAGTTTTTAGAGGACCATAGCAAATATGCGACACGGGTAAATCTCATGAAACACTTGCTAGAGAAGATACAACGGTATTCTTACTATTCTTTAAATATCATCTCGTCCGTATCTATCATATTTCTTTCATGTGTAATTAAATTCCTTCAGTTGAGTGTAAAACAGTATAGGCACGTAAGTCATCCATTCGGTATTCACTTGTCATTCGGTATTCGGTCTTGTAACTTCAGTCCAGAGGCTTTGCATACAATTCTCATGAGAATTGGCCGAAACAGCCGATTGATGAAACGTGTCTAACCGATGTACTCGTATTAACAAAATATCAACTTCGGAAACGTAGCTACTAAAAGTCTGGTTGTAACTTATACTTATGTACTTTGAATGTAAAACACAGCTATACGCATCGTCATTGTTATCACAAACCAGATAAGTTCATGGCAAGTTCTTATGGCATCATTCGCAAGGGCCAGCTATGCGAATGAAACCAAAACAAGTCGGTATCCATGGTAGACTTTAGATTATTCACATGGTGACCATGTCAAAATTCTCAATGATTCGTGTAGGTATGTAATATGTACACATTCGATAGTACGATCATGTTTCGGCTCTGCCAAACATCATGAAAATGCGTTATCATCATTAAACCCGGCTTCTCTTATTAATTTTCGTTTCGACAATCGGTGTGTATCAAACGAGGCAGTGAACACAGTCACTCGGAGTGTGCAGAGTTTGCATTTTAATTGAACATTTAATTACAATTCAATATAGTAAATCTACGACAACACGCATATTTTTGACAATTAAATTGATCGCCACGTTGCTGTTTCAATTATCCGTTGCATGTCCATTAAGCCTGCCTTGATCAGCACCATCCATCACAAACTTATCTGTATACTTGAATGAATTACATACATTTTAACAAGTGCACTGATATGAAGTCGGACAATGGAATGACCAATTAATCAGGAATGAGAACATAGAAGCATGGAAACTCCGGAACACTGGCAGTGGAGGTGTCCAAATGCGTGCGTTTCCCTCGCATTTGTTAGTCGAAACATAGGGACACATACTTATTGTATGCATTGGCTTATGCTCATGTGCGTGCACATGCGGTGACGCTAATGCACATGCCGGTAATAATGTAGTTGATGAAGTCACCACCACCATTTTGTATGATCTATTTACAAAAGCAAAGTCAGATCCTTTAACCCATATTATCCCGCTGTCAGTTTAAACTGACACTTATTGTTTTGGCCCTAACATGTATATCATAATATTTTTTTCTCCAATTAAGGCTCAAAGTGCTTTCTTACTATGTGAATTTTAATGTGGTAAGTGTGGTTTCAATTATTTTTTTGTTTAAGTCACTTTTATTTTCAAAAGTTGTCACTGAGTTTCGATTTTCAGAAAAATTTCAACATGGCGGCAAGATCGCGTAGAAAGTAAGTGAAAATGAACATTTTGCTGGAGTTTTTAAGCATAATCCTGAAGATTGGAATGCAGTCGTACATTTCATTTGATTCAAATAGCAGATACTTGTTTTTATGTTATTTTCTCATAAGAAATGTGCCCGTCAGTTTAAACTGACAGCGGGCGTTAGGGGTATGTTTTTTATCGTGATTTCCATCTCATACGCCAATGAGAAGTTACTCGCGTCCAAACGTTTCCTAGACATTTATATAGAGATAATTTATGTTAGATAAAATACAATCAATAGAAAACTTTCGGTAATAGTGCATTTTAGCGTCGGAAAAAATATTTTAAAAAATCGTTCCAAATTGTTAATTGTATTAAGGCAAAATAAAAAAGGGTTAAAAAAGCATTATAAAACATAATAGTCGCGAATGGTGTTAATTAAATGGCCAAACGTATTGTCTTTGAATTTGTTTCTCCAGATGAATTTATTTCCATTTTATGTAAAAACGTTTCAGTTAATTAGATTACAATTCTTTATTCAAAAAAAAAGTTTCTTCCGAGATTCGATCTCTCTTCTTACTTGTCGCAGTCTGCCGCTCTACCCCTTGGCCATTGAACCACTAATCAAAAGTTGAAACGTCAGAAGATGTCTCCATTGAAGGAATCTCAGCTGCAATGGGAAGGAACAGATTCGAAGAAATTCTTCGATATCTACATCTGGCTGATAATTCAACTCTTGATGCAAGTGACAAATTCTCGAAAGTACGCCCACTGATAAATGCAATCAATAAGCAGTGCAAATCGAATTTTATGACTCACAGCTATTAGCATTGATGAATCAATGGTCCCCTACCATGGCAGACACGGGGCCAAACAATATCTGCATGGCAAACCAATCAAGTTTGGATATAAGGTGTGGGTTGCAGCAACGCGTTTGGGATATGTGGTCGCTTTTGATCCATATCAAGGCAAAGGCTCAATAGCTCGCGCGACTGAGACCAACTATCTTGGTCTCGGAGGGTCTGTTGTTTGCCAATTGGTCAAAGAATTGCCAAACAACGAAACTCTTCACTATCACATTGTGTTTGACAATTTTTTTACCTCGCCTAAGCTTTTGAACCATCTTCAAGGTATGGGCATTGCAGCAACGGGTACGCTCAGAGCCAATAGAGACGGAAAGGCACCTTTGAAAGCTATAAAGGAAATGGAAAAGCAACCCAGAGGAACCTACGATTCTGTGGTTGACAAGACATCGAACGTGTGTCTGACAAGATGGAAGGACAACAAAGTGGTGACCGTTGCCTCCACGTTTACAGGCTCAAATCCGGTTGGAAGCACAAGACGATTTGTACGAGCAGCACGTGAGCGGAAAAACATTCCCATACCAAAGTCCGTCCAAACATACAATAAAATGATGGGGGGTGTCGATCGTTTTGATCAAAATGTGGCCTACTACATGATAAACATCCGCTCAAAAAAGTGGTGGTGGCCCATATTTCGATTTCTGCTGGATTTGGCAATGCAAAATGCCTACCAACTGTATCGCCTCCAGTCCGATGTCGAGCAGTTGGACTTGCTGGCCTTTGGGCGGTCAGTGGTCGTCACATACTTAAGAAAGTAAGATTCCTTGAATGAATGATACGAAGAGTCTTCAAATGTAAATACGCTTGTTATTCCTTTGCAGATACACAGCTGACTGTCACTCTCGGCGGCAAAGAATCAACCAACCAGCCGACAAACGCGTGGGCAAGGACATTCGCTACGACGGAGAAAATCACTGGCCTGCAATCGGCAAGCAGGGGCGATGTGCAGTGAAGGAGTGCCCAGGCACCTCACTTTACTACTGCGAAAAGTGCAAGGTCTCCCTGCATCCCCAATGCTTCAAACAATTTCACACGTAAAAAGTTCAGTGTCATAAACTCAATAAAGTAGTTTTTGTTTTCTGATTTTTTTATTACATGCAATTGTTATAATGATTAAAAAATAAATCGTAACTTTATAATTACACATGGACTTGTTCGAATATGTTTCCTATGCCTATTCAATAGATAATCTACGAAATATGCGGCGAATGTGCAAGGTGTCAGTTTAAACTGACAGCGGGCACATGGGGGCATTTCCATATCGTAAGAGCCCGCTGTCAGTTTAAACTGACAGCGTGAAAAAAGTGTCTGAAACAGTGAAAAACAAAATTTCCCCCAAAATAACTACAGAATAGGTGTTATGAGCACTAAAGCAATCATGCATATCATTTTCGCAAAAAAACTCGTACTTGGGATAATATGGGTTAATATACAATATAATTTGAATTAAAACAATATCGTCAGTAGCTGTCACATGAAATTTTAATATACACATGCACTCTGACTTGAAATTTTATACAGAAAAAGCAACGCCAAGGTTTTCATTAAGTGGCCCGATATATTTCGCCGGCTCTTCTCAAGGTGAACACCGGAGTGAGAGACATGGAAGTTGACAGCAGAATTGCAAGCATGAACGCAGTTAACAGACGGACAGACATGGACAGTATCTCGTGACATAGATAGCCGACACATTCATGTGGTTAATAAAACGTCTTCTACTGAAAGGTAGGGAGTATTTACAACCATTATTTTATTTATTAATTTTTCTGGTTGTAAATACTCCCTACCTTTCAGTAGAAGACGTTTTATTAACCACATGAATGTGTCGGCTATCTATGTCACGAGATACTGTCCATGTCTGTCCGTCTGTTAACTGCGTTCATGCTTGCAATTCTGCTGTCAACTTCCATGTCTCTCACTCCGGTGTTCACCTTGAGAAGAGCCGGCGAAATATATCGGGCCACTTAATGAAAACCTTGGCGTTGCTTTTTCTGTATAAAATACACATGCACGTTTAGTATGTTGCAATTTTTAGTAGACATTAATTGAATGAGCTATTGCAGCTGTTAAATTATTTTTAAAAATTCATTTACTAGTATTGCAATTTCCATTAGTTGCTTTCAATGCATATTCCAGACTTCCTAAATCTATGAAGCTACTTGTGGAGTCTGACATCACCAGTCGGCTATAGTTTTCAAGAAGGAAGCTTCACCTTACTTTCGGATTAGTTCAAATCAGCAGGTATGTCGGATTGTCAACCTTGTCGATGTTGCACAACATACTCGCACTAGCATTTAATAGTCCCCCCCCCCCAACCGTGCACCTTAATGCACACTGTAATATATATCGCATGCATGCATATATAATTTCATCAGTGTCAGAGGGTTAAACCTCGAGGCTAGGATATCTCGTAGTATTTTTTAGCTACCATTTAATTAATCGAGCAAACTGGTTTCAACTTTGACAATTGATTGAATTTACAGATGGCTTGTTAACGTTCTCGGCAGATAAATAATTGGTAGGCATCTCCATAAAGAATTTATGATTCAAAATCAGAACTTTTAGAAATCTGTATGAAACGTCTAGCAAATGTTTAGTCAAAAAACCTTGGAGCACTTAGATTTTCCAACAAATAGATATGTCAGACGATTTTGTCGTGCTCCGTGTGATCGAGTTCAACTGCAATTTTAGTTGTCATAAATCATAATACATTTCATTATAAAAATGCATGATACTCGTTGACTGAAGATGATCTTTCCCTTATCTTGCTAAAAAGAGCAACCTAAAATCAGCAACAGATGGGAAGTGGTCAAAAAGATTGTTGTAGTTTCGGTTGCTAATACACACATTCCTTTTCGGGTACCAAGCCTAGTATCACTCCGTTTCGTGGGTTTGATACAAATGAAAGATGGAAGCACAGAAAGAAATGTTTTTGAAAATTATGTTAATTTTGCATCATTTCTTAAGTGCAAGCGCAAATTTGCTTTATTCTTCAAAATTATGCAGTCTAGCTATTAATTAAGCTATTAAGACGATTGCTAGAAGCTGCTGAAACGTTGCTGTAGATTGGTCTATTCCCATTCCCTGCAGTTCATATTTTGTGAACACTTCCAGAATTGAGATAACTAAGATCTCTTCTAAAAACTCTAATAACTTCTTTCAGGTAATCTTGCATCTGAATCATGCTGAATTTTATAGTGCATTTAAGAAGAGGAACAATTAATCCTAATGATCAATTAAGCGAACCTATGACTTTGTGTTGCTGATAGTCAACTCGAATTCCTGTCTTACTCATACATTGACTGTATTTTCTATATGGTTGTGTATGTACCTTACCTAACCTTTCGCGCTGTCGACTCTGATTTGACGGTAAGATATAGTCTGATTCAACTCCGCATTAGAGCAATTGTTCCAAAATCAAGATTCACTCTGATATGAGAAGCTAAGTAACGAAGCTTCAGAAAGACAATTTTTACAAGTTCGAAATTTTCTTAATAACTACTAAGGGTGTACAGATTAATCGGCCGATTTCTTGCCGATCAGAGGACTTCTGGAGATTTTTGTAAATTTTCGTTCCAATTTATCGACTGATAGAAAGACTAGATATCAAATTTTCAGTTAACTACTAATCTAGCGACTTTTTTTTATCATTCCGATGATTGAGAACAACTGAATTCCTCCATAACCTAGATTTTCTTAATATTAATAATTGCTGGCAAAAACTTTTTTTCGCATATCATAATGTATAAATAATTATACTTAGTATTTTTTCACCGATCTTGGTTAGAAGCGTTTTCGGTCCGAGCCCTTTAATCAATGCCCAGATAATTTGGTCCCGTTGCAGATTTAATTTTTCGGCCAGGGGCCGACTCGTGTTTTTTCAAACTTTATCCCAAGCTCGTCTTATTTAAAGTTAGTATAGCCATTTGAATATATTTGACAACTATGATTGGACACTCAATTATCATATTTTACATTATCAAGATTCACTCCAATATGTCTTGTTCAGAATAAAGGCATATGAGTATTCCAAAGCTAATTAACATAGCCATCAACTACATGTAAATGCAACTTTTGAAGTGTATATGTATGTTTTGCATATCCGTAGATACAACGTATTCAGAAATCGAAATATGAAAATGCAATTAAATTAAATCACAATTACGACTCGCGCCATCAAAGGAAAAGTCAATGTTGTCAATAACTCATCCCGACAATAAAATGCTTTGAAAATTCCGTCATCTCTCGCAGAAATATTTTGAAATGACTTAATCTTTCAGCATAGAGCGACCTGGTCTTTAAATCTATTATATACATAACTTTTAGGGAGGAGAGATTTTTTGCGTGTGTAAAGGAACTAACATCTTAGCCATTAATGCCTAATGATTTTGGTGTTTGCCATGATTGTAAATCGTACAAATTGTATTCGATTGCGCATCAACGCAATACATGTGTTGTGTATAGACATATCACGTTTTAGAAGGCGGCAAGGAAAATAATCTTGAGAACAAGCGACCGGATATGCATACAAAAATTCAGGAACAGGTCCAGCTTCCACTTTGGAAGAGCTGATATCTGCTTTTCAAATTCTTGGTAGTCCTTGGCCATGTCAAGACCTCGTCTCTGGTTGACTGAGACATGCAGCCACACGCTTTGCAGCTGACCAGCTGCTATTGTAGTCTTGTGGTGAAGTTCACACTAGTGCAACTAGAGCACCTGGGTTCGAATCATAGCGCAGAGTATCGGTCTACATGGCTACATTCATCTACGAGTGAAATTATCGTTTACCAAAGTGGAGTCCTGTAGTAGGTAATTACAAGTCACTTCAGACCCTTTCGACATAATAACAAGGGGGGGGGTTCTGTCCTTTCATGCTATCATTGATAAGAAAATTGATCGGTTCTTCCGTGTCTCTGTTACTTTAATGATGCTGATTATTGATGTGATTTTGGTTGGAATGTAATGCTTATTAGATTAATTACTTTTTATTTGATGTAATTTACTATCATTAAGTTTCCTTTAACTAAACCGGTATTTTCAGTATTGAAAACGTCGGTTTCAGATGTTTTTAAAAGAAATAATCAGCCGATTAATCGGCTACCTTAAACCGATTAAACGGTAATCGGTCGATTATCAAAATCACTAATCGGCGCACCCTGGCAATTCGAACTATAACGACAAAATCGTGTCTTGACAACTATCGAATGATTTGAAGCACCCATTATGCTAATACTGTAGAAGACGATATCGCACAACAATACTTATGCTAGCTCAAATAATCAAGCTGAGCGACTAAAATTGTGATTATAAGCAAAGGAATTAATCATCTTCGTAACAAAGAAAGCAGAAATTGCGTGCTGCTCCATTAGAACAAAGAAAGTATAAAACACTGGCAAACGGACGAAACAATTTTGTAATCTCCGGTCACAATTTTCTTATGCAGGTAAATTCATTGATGCATTGGCTATTTTTCATTGTGACTGTGAACTTCAGACTCCTATTAAGACAAACTTGTATCGATATTGATAAACTGCAAGGATATCACTTTTTAGAGCGCAAAGTATGGCTTTGAAATAATGCACAAAGTGCTTCTATAAAACCATGTTTAAATACTTGGTTTTAGAAACTGCTCCTTTGACAATTCAGTCATTAGATTGAAATTAGAAACTTGATCTCACTTAGAAAAAGACAACATGCGGTAATTGTGTCATGAGTAAATATAAATGCACAATCTATGACTATCAAATCCATCTAAACACCAGCGAAGAACAGTATGAAAGCTGACAGTATGCTATGAAGCACGTGATAATATGTTCATCTTGTGTCACTTGTCATTGCATGAAAGATCGAAAAATCTGAAAAAACAGCATTTCGATGAAACATGGTTTAACCCCGCTGATAAGGACTGGTAATACGTACGAGGGGCGTTCCAAAACTTTTAAGAGTAATTATCTTATGCCTCTGAAGTTTTGATATGTTCAACCCATTATCATCATTAATAAGCACAGAATACATGTGCAAAATTTCATCCCGATATCTTTATTAGTTACAAAGCTGCAAATATTTTAGTAATGTCACTACTTAAAATTTAGTGACGACCAAAAACAATATTTTGTCAAAAAAGAAAAATGGATATTTAAACAATTTTTATCAAAAAAGAAAAAGGGATACACGTTACAAACTAACAGTCTTCTTGTGGCAGAGCAACCTTCTCAATGTAGTCACCTTGCAACATGATGCACTTCTTCCAACGATCTTCAAGTTTGCGAATGGCAGACTTGAACCATTCAGGTGAGATGGACGCCAACACTGATCTCGTCTTCTGTTCCAGCTCCTCCCTTGTGTCGAAATGCATTCCACGAAGAATGCTTTTCATATGAGGAAATAAGGCATAATCCGATGGTGCCAGGTCTGGGCTGTATGGCGGATGCGGTGCGATGTCCCAACACAGATCATCTATCCTCTCCATCGTTTTCCGAGCGGTGTGGGGTCTGGCGTTGTCTTGATGGAGCAGGATCACTTTCGATTTCTTCCCTGGACGGCGATGTCGAAGATGGTGATGGACTTCTTGCAATACTCCACGGTAGTAATCCGCATTGATTGTAGTGGAGTCGGGAAGAAAGCCCAAGTGGATGATGCCTTGTTCATCCCAGAAAGCAGTCAACATGATCTTCTTTGCCATTGGAGAAGGCTTTGCTTTCACGGGGGGCGTGGAACCCTTCGTCAACCACTGCTTCGATGCTTCTTTGGTTTCGGGAGAGAAGTATGGCAGCCAAGTTTCATCAGTTGTCATGAAGCGTGCCCAGCATCCATCAGCTCCCTCGGTCTGAAGCGCCAGCACATTTTCTTGTGAGCATTCCACCCTTCGAGATAAGCCGAGCTTGATGGTGATTTGAGAAACTGTAGACCGTCGGTTTTCCATTATCACTTTCTCGACATTCGCGATTGCATGTTGGCTAGTGGCATCCGCTGGGCGACCCGATCGACTTTCATCGCTGATGTTCTGGCGACCTTCACGAAATTGTTTTGCCCATGCAAAAACCTGAGTTCCGTGACAAAGCAGATGAGCCAAGTTGATTGACTAGCCTCGAATGAATTTCTGTCGGTGTAGACCCCTCGAATGTCAAAAAGGCGATGATTGCGCGCTGGCTCTCCGGTTTCTGAATACTCGTATCTTCCATCGCGTGACTGTATCGACGATTGATTGAAAAATCATTAAGTCATTAACTTTAATGTGACAATTCGTGAATCATGAACATCGAACGCAGCTCAGTGAAATCCATGAGAAGAGTGCAATTCAATAACAAACTTTGCATCTAACTAAATCAGTCAACATTCTAAAGCAATAGAAGACATCAAAGTCGTGAGAAGAATTCATAAGAAAGAAAAGAAACAATAAATGATATGATCTTACGATTCTTAATAATCAATTTGGTCGTCACTAAATTTCAAGTAGTGACATTACTAAAATATTTGCAGCTTTGTAACCAATTAAGATATCGGGATGAAATTTTTTGTGCTTATTAATGATGATAATGGGTTCAACATACTTAAACTTCAGATGGATCAGATCATTACTCTCAAAGTTATGGACTCAGTCCGGATACTTTTGGAACGCCCCTCGTGCGTATATGAAATACCTACTTTAATGTTGAATATCATGCAGGTGTATCAAATATATGTTGAACATCGATCTTCGATCATATATTTGAATTCTATAACAATTTCACTTGTCCGGTACCGGATTTGAAAACTTTAATGAACTTAAAACTTAATTAATCCATGCGGAACCGGAGATGGGAAGAGAATCTTTGATCAAGCATATTTTTAACTATGGCATGTCTGTGTATCGGATTGAATATTTAGCGTGTCCTCAGATATCAGTGTCTTTTTGTAGCCAGGGCAGTCTATGGTGAAAATTGGCTCAATCAAAAACATTTGTGAACCTTGTTGCACAAACAAACTTGAAATTGTCTTTGGATGATTTCTGTGATTTCTATCTTGTACAAATGAGGCATTTCTGCAATTTTACCGCCATATGCGTAACTATTTGATATCCTTTGGAAACTGATGAAATATGACTTATCGTGGTGGTCGAAATACTACCACTGTCGAAATTTCGAGCCTTAGAACAGTCTAGTCTCAATTTGACGCATTCGACCGCTTCCCATCTGTAATCCAAGTGTAATGTGCTTGAATTTTGTAACATGCGATGTCTATTTTGAGACGGTAAGGGCCTAATGTTAACCAACACATAACAAACTGGGTCTAACTTTATTTTAACGGAAATAAAACATAAAACATAATCTGGAAGCCATTACAGATTACACAGTTACTTACAGCTAGATCTAATATTGTCTAAGGCTTGCTCCAAGATATTATTCAAATTTGACGTATTTGCTCAAATGGCTTGGTAAATTCAGTAAAAGCACATACAGTAATTAAGCAAGATCGAATAAAAGTATTAAAACATCATACTTCAGTCCATCGCCTTTATACAGTCTTGATCCGTAATTGAGTAGTGCACGAAAATGTAGTGGACTATCCCATAGTATCCATCAGTGAGGTTGCAGGCAAGAATCGAGGTCGAATATGGGCCTCACGTACGGCTTTGTAGAATGATTCAGACACACGAAAGAATAATTTTCCGCAGACTGTCCTGGGCTTTTCCTTAGTTATTTTTACATGTGACAGTCCTATTACAAATAGTAGTCCATCAGTGATGCCTATGGCCTATCCGTCATATGTGCTGCACGCACAACAACACTGCTGAGCATCTGGCTGTATCAGCATCCTTCGAACCAGTGAGTGGAAAGTACGCAAAATGTAAAAAAATGCAAGGTTCGATTGTCTATCAAGCATAGAAATATTTGGCATACAAATATTAGAGATCGCAACCTAGAAAATTCAGAGATTTAGCCGGAGTTCGAAAATTTCCATGAGCCCAATGGCGGCGTTCTGTCACATTCCTATTGACTGCATTTCATTCTAACGTTTTCATGTTGTTTAACAATGACTTTCATTGTCATCTTTATCATGGAACACACTTCTCATCTAATGATGCTAGATTCGATTATCGCTCAACTAGCACTAGTAAAGATCGTTGTAAAACTATTAATAAATCTAAAGGGTCAATGCAGCATTTTCAATGTTCTACTTTTGCAAATCTTGCGGCTTGAGTTCGTCGTCACTGACGCTATCAATGTTTTTTGGTTTCTTCCTTTTCGTATTCCGCCTCAACATCATTGTACACAATGTTTGCATTCAATCTGTAAAAAATCGAGAGCTAAATCAAAACTCGAAAATCAATTTTTACTACATGCCCTCTAATAGAACCCGCACTGAAGTTGCTATTAAATCAGTCAGAGATGCAGGGTTTACATTTAGGTAGGTACGCAAGTACATGATGATACAGTCACATGATTGGTGGTACAGAGGGATACTATGAATGCATGAATGCATCACTTTACGCTACTGGCAAACGGTAGTAAACAGTCAAATATAGCTTAACAAATGCATTTACATCTATTATATTTCTATCATATTTTTCCTTATATTTATGACTATTATAGTCTATGCGTGGTATAGTGGTATAGTCTATGCTAACAACAACAAATCTACATATTGACGAATATCAAGTTTATTTCTGAGTAAATTATTTCATGAAGCAGTAGACCTTCCTGCATGATGAGGTCAGCAGGGATTCAAAATGTTGTGATCCGACTACAAATTGGTTAGTGCCTCAAATTATATTGACAAAAATTATTAATGCAAAAAACTTGACCTTCAGCATGACGAATCTTGGCATGACGAATGGTTACCAATAGGGTCTGGTGAGTCAATTGTTGTTTCAACTGCCTCAAGTCAAAGAATGCATTGAAAATTGCTTGTGATCGGTTCGTGTGATGATTAAAATTGAAAAATGCTCAGTCAAACCGATGATTTCATTGATTTAATCCAATGCTCACTAAGTTAGCACCTAGGTGTTGTACATGTATTTCTTTTATCGTAGCGATACCAGTCATGCCTGGCTTCATACTTGTGCATATTAAGACATTGAGCTAAGGCTCTTGTTATATGATGGCCGATAACAAAATCCGTTGCAAAACAAGACGTAGTTTACATGAGGAAAGGATGCCAAGTTTCAGACACATAACGTCTGAATGATGAGAGAAGTTCACAAATAAATCATTCCCACCAATTTAGTAGCATTAACGATTATGACCTTACTATCATTTTTGATAAATATGCCCAATTGCATAATTATTGCTGCAGTGTGTGCTACTCTACATCATGAAATTGCCCACATGTAGGAAAAGATGAACCCTTAGTTCAGTGAAATTCTTTTATTCCACATATTCTATTTCCATGACATTCCATTTGTCTTCGGTTCTTAGTCATTTCACTTCATGCACATGCTGTTCATTCAATGCCATACCATATAAAATTCTCTTCAATTTCCCAAAACAAATCGTTTTGGAGTGACAAAATGGAACATTCAATTGACCAGCTATGGGAAAATATGAATTCTCAGTCGAAAGTTTTCTATTATCATAAATATATATACTAAGTAGATTAAATGACTGAAAATCAACCCAGACAAATATACGCCAGAAAAATTGAAATCTACTCTATACGCTTCAATGTGGATAATACTGAAACGCATATGAACCAATGCCTCGTGATCCAGTCTCACATCAATGTTAAAATCTATTACATCATTCACAAAATTGCAAATGATCTCATATTTAGGCACTTCGATCGCTTTTTTGATTTTTGGCTGATTATTACAACATTATTGATATTCTGTCCGTACAATATTGATAGCATATCAGTACTGAGGTGACTGATATCCTTTCAAAATGACAACCTCAATTGATTGTAATCAAGCATCAATGATCATGCAGACTTTGGCATATTTTCGCTTTTTGAAAATACTTTGTCAGCGACAGGACACTCACTATATCAAAGTAAAAAAAATCGTGACTGCACAGAAAACTTACTATTTCTGAATTACTGAGCGATCTATTCAAAAATTGTATCTTTGATATTTGTTTACCACATAGATAAGCTATGCCATGTTAGTTGGAATGAAACGGCACAGAAATCATGAGAAGATCATTCAATTATCATAATCGAGGATAGATGGAAGGAGCATTTCGTATGAAATCAATCATAGTCCATCGGATCAGTCCACATTATACAGCACCATAGCGCACAAAAGTACCGTCGGTCGAAATCACTCATGCCGCATTACAGACCCATCGTAATTTCCGTAAATAGATATTGCACATCCGCAAACAATGTAAACGCATTTTGTGTTCATATCAGGCAATTTATGAATTATCACGAGTCAGTGTCACAAGGGTATTTCTAGACATTATAGAACTCATAGATATTATAAATATATCTCTAGTTCAATTTCTCCGTGAGAGATTGGCGAATGTAACATGTACTATGCGGTTGTAGTAAATTCATCAATTTCTTAGTAAGATATGTATGAAATCATAAAGCTACAAAGAATTTCCAATTGTCATCTGAAACCGCGAATTTCTACACACATTATGGAATGGTGGTAGCCTACCTTGCTATCTTATACCAGCTTTATTGATGTCTCATAAGATTAAAGCACAAAAACAAAAGCAACAAAAGTGGTGTTAACACTTAAAAAGCAATGGAAAAATTGAAAGCAAAAAAGCTTCCATTATTTTTTTAAATTTCATTTTGAATAACTATCTGATGATACCGTATTCAGTAATTTTAGAAAGTTCACTTGATTACACTTGAGCATGATATGGAAGCTAATATCGGAAGTTAGTCGAAAATCATTATTTTTTAGTTCATTCGTCTTGTGTATTTGATAACACCGTTAAAGTAAAGACTCGAATATAAATTTCTGTCGAATACATGTTTGGCACACACTGAAAAGATGACATTATTGAAATGAAGTTAGTGATAAGCTCGTCTCAATCGACAAAACCACAAGCAGATTTAAATTTCGATTAAACATGCAGTACGAAGAGTTAGCTCACAAATATTACCTGATGATACATAATGTAACCTGTTAACAAGAAAATAGTGTGGTTAATATTTACTAAAACTAATTTCATGCACTATGCTACATCATCTCATTTCTATAATTTACCAGAAGAAAAAAATTGAGATTATACGCATGGACTTAACATTGCCGTGGGAGACCTCTCATCCGTTCCTCTTAAACGAAAGGTTCGATTTTGACACCATGTGCTATTACAAAGAGCTCGTCATCAAAGCGGATGAGAAAAGTATCATCGTTCAGCTCAAACACATTTCAAAAGTCAACATCTGGAAACACTAACAAATTATATCAAAACTACGGATAAAGAATAGAATTATTATAATATCTTTTCAAATATCATCTCGCTAAAGTATTGGTTATTTATGAGTAGACAGCGACAATTTAGGTGAATCACAGAAAATAAATTTTTTACCTAAATTACGGATATTTTGTAAAGACACCTAAATCACCTAAATATTGTCATTACGCCTAAAACTTGCTGTTTGATGAACTCATCTACTCACATTGGAAAGCATGGAGAAAATCGTGTCAACGAATTGCCTTTAAAATCGGAATAATAAAGACATTAATGAGTGATTCTGGGTAGTGCCACATGTTTCTGGTCATAGTTTCTTATTCTTTTATACACATTAATAGAGTTTATATTGCATTTGAAATACGAATAATTTTGATCTGTTTGACACATACAAAATTGTACATTTGAATTGTCAATACACAATTTGAAACATATATGTATAGGCCTACTTTGTTGCTAATGTTTGATCTGTGCAGTTGTTATAGCTTGAAATGAAATCGTTCCGAATCGCGATTAAATCTAGGACTTACTTGTCATTTTCTTTTCTCTAATTCTCTTTTAAGCTAATACGGAGATTATTGTCGCGGCATTTGTTTACAAATTAGTTACCGAAAAAAAGCACAATTCATGAACATTAACAAAAAAGACCATCGCTCTCAATGAATCTAGGTATTTCAATGGATTTTTGATTCACCTAAATAGGCAACCTAAATTTGCAAAATTATTCACCTGAAAAAAAACCTAAAATGACGTAAATTTTCACCTAAGATGTCGGTGTCTATTTATGAGGTTTAGGAGTGGATCTAAGATCAAGCAAATTAGATTATAATGCGCTAGCCAAAAAACACCAATGTGGGTTTCCCTTAAATGATTGAAGCTTCAACGTCACTACTCCCCCCATATTGAGGGATTGAAAGGTGCTGACAAAGTCAGGCTTTCTTGGAGCGTTGTGGTACTTTTAGTCCGGATGCCCTTCCTGCCGACTTCCAATGACACTTTCGGGGCTCGACCTCCGGACCAAAGGATCGCTAGGCCAAGCACTTAGCCACTGTGCCACGGAGACCCACAATCCCTTAAATATTGGACATTCAAAATTGAAACTGATGCGTGTTTTTTACATCTGAATTGATAGGCGATATATTCAGAGCTATGTAACACAGATTCAGAGCTTTAATAACTTATCACGTAAATAAGCATATTGCATGATATCTCAAGAAGTCCGCGCATTTTCGAGAATTGTTTCCAGACTCATTGACAACCCAATTCAAACAATGACATGGTCAATTAACCTCATTTCATATTTGAAAGTTTTCCATGCGCTCAAGTGCCATGCAGTACAAGAAGGACGCTCATACTGAAATGACCACGTGGGTCATGATCAACAATCCGTTCAGTCAATTGATCTAGCCAGTGCATTCAAACTTTTGAGAGTGAACGAGGTTTTTAGTTGTTCACTGGTGATCAACGGGACTGAGATAACGGGATTTCCGGATAACTGTCACTGAACTAAAAAATTTCCGCTCATGAAATGATGAGCGACCTAAGGAGGTGCCAGTACGTGAAAATCTGCCGATAACCGATATCGATAATTCATCGGTAAAAAATCAAATATCGGTCGATAAATCAGCAATGCTGATATAACAGTTCATAGCATATTCCTTGTACATGTACTCGTGCATGTAAACCAACGCACCCTCCAGACATTTAACTTCTTACAATACAAAACTAAACGTCTAGATACTTTATTTTTAGGACTTACATGCGTCGATATGTAATTTTTCACGTATTGACTGCAAAATATGGCCCAATCGAAACATTATCAAATAAAAAAGAACAGTTTAAGTCCAGTAAAGGTTCGTATACGCATCGTAATTCTCAAACCTATGAGGGAAATGTGTCCCCAAATCCTTTTTCGCTATTCAGACATTGACAGCAATTTATCAATGTTCGCGGTAGACAAAATCGCACCGTTTTTGCTTCTGTTCGTAAAGATATATAATAACATTATGCGTGAGAATAGACTAAAGATCATACCAGGTGACGTGTCAGAAGTGAGAAATTTCATTTTGTCCTTTTGCAAGTCCACTGCATAACGCATTATTCAAAAGCCAAATCTAACTTCTCCACCGTAGTCATATGACTGCGCCATCGTGGACCAGATTAAGTGGCTGTCTCTAGATCGGGTTTTGTACTTTGTTGGATCCAGCACTCTATGAAATCGAGCGATCAATGTTTACAGCTTTAGTCAAATGCTTCTTAACCATTTAGCAACCATTTTTTAATTTCAAATTTAAATGTAACTTCAAGAATAGAAACAATTTGAATAGGTCGATCAACGTCTATGCATAAAGCGATGAAGTTCATGGAGCCAAGACTTCAGCGCTGGCAAAAATTAAATTTTTGCAAAACATGCGTGCTATCGTACCGGAAATACCTTACATCACTCTACATAAAATGCGATAAAAAAGTAAATCAACTGGACTATATTACAATTAGAAATGTATCCACACAATTTCTTCGTCTGCTACATTCATGGTTCCCGAAATTTTTAATAACATTCCAGGACCTAAAAATTGCTAGAAATTGCAACAATTCTAGGAGGCAAATGTCTGATTGACCATATAGAAACAAGCATGTGCATGCATGCAGTTACTCCTGAGACAACATGACGAAACTTTAATACTGAAATTACACATGAACACCCGTAACAGTTTCACACGTGAAATAATGCCTGCTGAGTAGGAGTAGCGATAGTGGAAGGTAGAACGCCGTGTCTCCGTTCATATTCTTACATAAGGAGGAGTATTTCTCGTAGAAAATGATTACTACTACGAAATGATAATTAAACACTATTTCATGCAATTCCTCTTTTGCCGTTAAAAAGAAAGCCATTTCTTGAGGTTCAATAGTCCAAAAGAGGCGGTACGCGTTCATTGTACAGTGTACACTGCGCAGCACATTCATCTTTCAAATACTCAGATGAGTTAGGATTTCGCGATTCGAAATATTTTAAATCAACAATAAGTATTCATGATTTTGATACACTAGGTACCCAAAATTTCAATTTAACTGACAGGCAATCTCTATTGCATGACTCAGGTTTTCTAGTTAAGGACATTTAGTGTTCACTTCTCTAAATATGGAAATCCCCTTCTCTAGATGATGAGTTTTATTCTGATAACTTGACTAATATAAATGTCAATATGAGATTAAGTCATGCTATCGATATGCCCGTGTAAAGGTCTGAAAAGCATCCATAAATTCATTTAAGCAACATAAGTATTACATCGTCTTTGTAAAGAAGAATATGGATTATAATTGCAGACGCGAAAAAGTGTCTAATCATACGTAAATGTGTCTAAAATCTATATTGAACTGATGAGAAAAGGTACCTCAGAAGCAAAACATAGTTAATTTGCGGAAGACATAGCACTAGTTTTTCAGAAAGTACTTTTCCAAATAACAATTTGAAATAACACACCCCTTCACATTCCATGACTTTATCACATACGTCTCTAAATCTCGCAACTTTAAAGAGACTGAAAGTCAGAAAATTTCGAACCCAGTGTTCAGACGTTCAGTGCCTAATGCCCTCGACCAATAAAATTCATTGCGTCAGGAAATCAAAAATATCAACTCAATGTGATCCTTTGCTAGTGCTGAAAGATTTCTATCTTATTAATATTTTCGTACAGCATGCGCTCTTCAGTTTTCTTCTGTTTGTTAAGCAAACAACATCAGTTCGACAAAATTTCTGTAGATAAGATAATTTAATGACCAAAAACCTTGCACGCTTTCAATTAGCTAAAAGCAAAACTCACAAAAATCAAAGCACTTCCAAAACGAGAATGAATTCCTTTTGCTAAGCTGATCGACTTGACAACCGATTTTGTAAAGTGACGAAATATTGCCCAGTTAAATCATGTTTAGCGAATTGATCAATTTCATGATGTGCAGCAGTCAAATAATGGTTTGTAAATAACTGATAGTAAAATGTGGGTAAGCACTTTTCCTCCAAAATTAAGACGACATATAAGTCCATGTTGCGAAATTCCGGACTGAAAATGATAAAAGCTAAGTTTACAATGTATGACTTGAAATATCGTAGGAGATCTATAGACTACTTGGACCTTAATATACGAGTATAATGCATTTTAGATGAAAATGCTACGTGTTCATCACTTGCTTTAAAAATGTAAATTGTATTCAAAACTCATTATTGATAATCTTTCATAAGTTTAAATAACTGAAAGAGTGACAGATTGACTACTGTCTTTACAATTGTGTTCGCTTCATTCAATCTAACAAGGTTTCCAACTTTGAAGCAAACAGATTCCTAATTGTCACTCCCAGTATTTGAAAGTAATAATGATGTACGTGATTGTCGAGATAATCTTCTGTCTAGAGTTGCCTATAACAACCCAAGTGCAGACATGAAAAGACCGTTACCATGCGAATTCGCATTCAATGTTAATCACAACGACTGGGTTGTAAACCATACTCATGACACGCCTTCGGACCACTTGAAAACGAATTACAACAAGCAGGCTTACGTTTGACAGCAACAATGACAAACAATGGGAAATATCAGTGCATATTTCTAGTTCGTTCGTGCATAATGCACGTTCTGACAGTTTCCTTACTGGTAATAATTTTTAATTCAGACAAATTGCTTCATTTATGGATTGAAAAGTGGGTCAATATAAATGGATTGCACATCGACATTTGCCAAAAAAACAAAATTTAGCGTGTCTGTAAAGATATTATTTCAAAAAAGATTGAATTGATTTTAAAAATTCCGTCTTGTAAAGCTCAGTGTTGGTTATTGTGGATTATATTCGCAAATGAACAACCCGTCATCTGAAATGAATTTGAAATCATTACTTTCTCATTTCTTAATCGAACTTTTATACAGAATGTATTTTTCTGACTATTTTGAAATTATAGCCACTCATGATTTCAAAAGAACTTTTTATTAACTGGTTATTTACAATTTTATGAAAAGAGGTAGTGTAGACATTGAAAGTAACTCGACATGTGCACATCCAAACCAACAGAACAATAGTAAGATAGATAGTGAAGATATGTTGGAAATTAAGTCAGACAGCGAATGATCATGAATATCAGATTGGATAAAAAATTACTTTTACTGTATGGGACACGCGATTCATCTCGAAAGGGTTGAAAACAATGATTCGCCTGCTGATACAAAAGTGAAAAACATTTCTGTACTAGCAATCAACGACGATCACTATTTAGAATGCCTGAAGCTTTCAGCAAATCAGGGTGGTGGAATCCCATGTTTGAGATTCACAACACTATAGACAGATTGACCTTGACAAAAAGGCCGACTAAGTTCATTTTATGATCGGTAATTTTATGATAAAATTTCAGTTAAATGAAAACAAAATCAAACATTCGTTTGATAACTGCTGAACCACGCTACTCGAATTTTTATATTAATGAGCCTTTCAATAATTGATTACCTGGAAATTGAGTGAAATTGATTAATGATATGTGCTTTGTTAATCAACTTCAAGTGAATATAGCACGACTTGGAATACAAAATAATTCCACAAAAAAATGAGTTTTAACTATTCTAATGCTCACTTTGATACAGTTGCTTTAACCATGAATACCATGCAATTCCTCGCAAACACGTCCTCGCGAAGATTATCAGAGACCAGGTGCAGATCGATGAGATGCAATTCGGCTTTCTTGAAGGTAGGAGCACGACGGGTGCTATTTTCATCCTGAGACAACTGCAGGAAAAGAGTCTGGCATACAAGAAAGAGCTCTATGCCATATTTGTCGATTTAGAGAAAGCCTTCGACCGCGTCCCTCGCAGAGTACTTTGGTGGGCTATGCGCAAGCTAGGAGTAGAAGAATGGCTGATTGCTACGGTCAAAGCAACCTACGATAACACCAAGTCAGCAGTCAATCTCAATCATGGCATGAGTAAAGTCTTCTCAGTCAAGGTCGGTGTACATCAGGGCTCCGTGCTTAGTCCCCTCCTCTTCAACATCGTCATGGAAGCAGTGACACAAGACTTCCGTCAAGGATGCCCCCATGAGATCCTGTATGCTGATGACCTAGTTATAACATCTAACTAACTTGAAGATCTTAAAGACCGCTACTTTTGCTGGAAAGACCATTTAGAAGCAAATGGACTGAGAATAAAAGTAGCAAAGACGAAGGTTCTCATCAGCCAGCATGTTCAACATGAGCAAAAAGAAAAATGTCAGGGGAAATATCCATGTGGTGTCTACTACAAAGGTGTCGGACAAAACAGTGTGGAACTTGTAGGAAGTGGATCCATCAAAGATGCACGAGTCTCTCTGTTCTACAAGTGGATCCCAACTTCAAGTGTCGTCGCTGTAATGGAGAACTTCCAGCAACCGTGTCCCCACCTGCGAATATGAACATCGGCAATGAGTCCTACGAAGGGGTACAGGATTTTTGTTACCTCGGTGACGTCATCGACAGCAGAGGAGGATGTACTGGAGCGGTAACCGCACGTGTTAGATGCGCTTGGAAGAGCCTCCATAATCTGCTTCCAGTCCTCACGAGTAAGGGCATCTTTTTTGAAGCACAGAGGAGACGTCTTCAAGGCCTGTATAAGGAGTATTTTGACGTATGCCTCAGAGACCTGGCCTATGAGGGCAGAAGACCTAGCCCAACTTGTCAAAAATGAGAACTGCATGATCCGATGGATATGCCCTGCCGGACTCCGCGAGCGTTGTTCTACCCAAGAACTCAAGAACAAATTGAGACTACATGACCTAGAACTTGCAGTAAGACAAAACCGATTAAGATGGTTCGGACATCTCCCGCGAATGTCTGCGTCGAAATGGAACCGAAAAGTTCTCACCCATGAGATCCCGGGGAGAAACAACAGAAGAGGACAGAAGAAGAAGTGGTGGCAGAACGTGCAGAAGGACCTAGCTTCCCTGCGCCTCGACCCTGCCGTAGTCCAGAAGCGAGCAGAGTGGAGGAGACGAATCCATCCAAAAAGTTCTTAAGTAGTAAATGTGCAAATGTAACAAAAAATCGCTTCTCCCAGCTTGTTTGAATATTTAAATGGAATCAGGATTTGCGATTTATTTCAAAATGACTGAAAAAGCAACAGTTAAACAACTTCTTCCTTCATCAAGTTAATCTTCAACTCCCATGAATCCCATAAATGAAATAGAACGATATTGACAGTCCGACAAGTATCGTGTCTTCAATACTTCGGTGCCAGTAGCATAAAATGATCACTTTGCCACTATTTCATAATGCACACAAATTGGTGACTCAAAATCGCACTTATTTTCCCTTTCTAGCTCCATAAAAACCATTAGGGTTGAATATCCTGTCGGGTCCATCTTTTTATTGATTACTGTTTTCTTGCCACATTCAAATCTATTTTATCTTCAATTAAAAAATCCTAGATTTGTACATCCACGGTTTACTGGCATAAATGCAGTATGTCATAATAAAGGCACAATTAAACTTCATGTAAGTATTTTGCTTCTTTGTAATATATTATGATTAACTTACCCAAGAGTAAGTTACAGCTCCCTAAAGTTTGATGAAATTTTCGGTTTTTTTCCTAGAATGTTCTCCCTATCTTCGTTCTAGTATAACAAGCCATGTAGAGTCTTAACTTAGGTTAAGCGCTCCTCAGATATTGTTATTCATATCACTCAGGGATGATGTTAAAACATACAACTTAGGATCTGTCTACTAACTTAGGAAAATCCTAAGTCTTAAGAAAATCTTCAGCCAAATATTTCTTGATCGATGCAATTTACATAGCACGCGATCCATGTTCACTCAGTCACATATACTTTTGAGTGTATAAAATGCTAATGGACAAATAATAAATTGGTGGATATAATATTTAACAGTGACAAGATTGAGATGAAGAGATGAAAACGCATTGATAGGCCAGATAGAATTTGAGATAATCGTTGAGGAAAAAAGGGAATATTCAAATATAAACTGTGTTTTAAAGTTAGGAGAATATAATTGAAATTGAAAACAATTTTTGCTTGTTATTGAAATGACCAATCAATGTCTTTATAAATCAAATTTACATGATTGTGCATTAATTATATGCAGTTAATCCGCATCAGGTGCACTTATCAAAAATGGCTTATGTCAATCAAATAATTATTACCCCATTTTGGCTTTGATGAGTTACATAATTGTTCAATGGACCAGAACTTCAGTGTCAGGTCATTGAATGTTTTGAAAGTTTGCCGACAGTTCTCTATTTTGATTAAACGGTGAGGCTATTGTGAAGATGAAACCTAGGCGACAAGGACACTGTTCAGTTCGTCTAAGGACATGTCCAACTCATCTTAATCGGTTGCAGCACATGACTCTCTCTATCGGTGCACCTCGCACTTTTCTCGAATAGTCTTCATTTCATACGTGATCCAGTCTGGTGGCCCTCGATCATCCATCGCATCACTCGTCAAATTTTCTTGATGTGGGTTGATTCATTGATCACCATTCTGAACCGTTTAGAAAGGCTGAGCTGGTCTTATCACTAATGTATACAAGTCCGACTTCAACTTGGTTGGCGTCCTCTTGTCATGCATTACTCCTGGGCGATCTTGCTGTCATAATCATTTTGGATTCCTTGAGCTATTGTGGCCATCATCATCACAAACAGAAATGGACTGAGTGTTGAGCCCTGATGGAGCATCCCTCATCCATGTCCTTGGTGATCTCGATGTATTTCTCTGTTAACTTTCGTCTGTTGAAGCAGTTCCAAACTAGCTCTCTAGGTTCCGTGACGAAGGTCTTTTCGAAGTCAATAAATATCATGTGAAGTGGCGCCTGACCCTCTTAACGAGCAATATTCTTGCTGTAAGGCTGGAATCAGCAGTATTGCGGTTGGGGAGGAAACCAATGTGTCCTTCCGATATATCTATCAACTTGCGCAGTCAGTCGTCTATGGTGCGCTACCTTAATTTCAGGACGTGACTCAGTAGTCTTGCTCGTCGATGATTGCTACATTGCATGCTATCCTCCTTGCCTTTGAAAATTGAGGCAATGATGTATTTCCTCCACCGATGTGGTATTTTACCCCTGCATCAGCTCAATGAAATTTCCCGTTATATGAGTCATGCCAATTTACCCGATGATCTTAATAGCCTCATCTATTATACCGTCTAGACCACAAGTTCATCTTTCGGAGATAGTGATTGACCTCTATGTCCGTTGCCTCCTTCAAGGGTCTAGCAACCACAGGTGCTTCAGGTGGTTGTGTGCATGGCCTCCATTCAACGGTTTTGAGAATACTCTTGCCAACGCTCATTGTTCTCCTGTCAGATGTCACTCCGTGAATCTTTTAAAAAGCAACCTTCAAAATTTTCTTTTGGATTTTAGTCTCTTATCATTGCAATCTGAAAAATCTGCTCCTCAATCTCAGATGTGTTCAGTTGCTCGCATAAACGCTGTGTGGCTCTCTATTTTGTTTGGGCATCACTTTCTTCGTCTCCCTTTTCCTCTGCTTGCAGATCTGTCGATTTTCTTCCGTTAAGTTTAGCTGCCATGCCTTGAATAGGAAGTTTCGTTCTTTCGACAAATGCATTCTTGTACTTTTTCTCTCTACCACTTCTCACTTTCTCACGCCAACCGCTTCTAGTAATGCCCAGATGCTCCTCACCGCATCCTTTTAGAATATCAGAAAAAAGATAGGGCATTTTCTGGGTCCTGAAGTCGTCACCACTTGATTTTGTTTTCTGCAGTCCTCGGTTTGCCAGTAATCCCGATCGATCGCTTCACGTACATCATCAGAAGTCGATGTTGAGTTACTGCCGCTTCTGCCGGCACTACTTCACAGTCGATTATATATCCTCTGATTTACTTCAATTCAACATGTAGTATATTTGAGACATGTAGCGCCCGCTCTTGAGAGTGATGAGATGTTTCTCAGGTTTTGCAAACCATGTGTTAACTACAACGAAGTCAGCTGCCTCAGCGAAATCGATCAGCATGCTACCTTCTCCATTGCTTGCAAGGTAAGCTTTGTTTCCATATGCGGTTGAACTTCTTCTAGCTTCCCCACCTGCCCATTTATGTCACCTCCTACTATCATGGTTCCATTAGTATCCGTTGCTCCTTCAAAGTCTGTCACTTCTGCTTATCTTGATCACTTAATCCTTGTTGTGGTGCGTTACTCCCACTCAAATTACTAAAAAATCAGCTGCTCACTAAATTTTGTTCATATAAGAATTTAACTTGTCTCTAATCTTGCTAATATAAACGCCCGTTGTCTTTGTTTTTCAACCATGGAGTTGTGCTGATCTGGAACGCTCTGCCTGAACCAATAGTACTGCCTACTTTTCTTCTAGCTTTTAAATGTAACTTGTTAACTCGATTCGCAAATCCTTCTCAGTACTGTTCTTGTTTCTGAATTGCCTCTTTTACTTGTATTATCAAAGTTGTGAACATTTTGAATTTATACTGTTGAGAATACAATATATAAGCGCGGAAAACTTTATTTTCCAACTACAATAATTGTGAATACCGCCGTGTGGTCTTCGTGGCACAGTGGTCAGGTGCTTGGCCAAGCGATCTTTTGATCTAGAGGCCCGAAAGTGTAGTTGGAGGTCGGCAAGAAGGACAACCGGTGCTAAAAGTATCACAAGGCTTAAAAAGTCAACTTTCATTTTTTGAAAATTTTCTGAAAAGTGAAGGCAAGTCTTCATTTCTCATAATTTTATTACCACTTTGAAATCTCTCCATACCAAGGTATATACATGCAAATCAATTTTGAAATAAATCAAAGTTGATGTCGCTTCTGCAGCTGAGTTCTCTTTTAAGCAAAATTTCTTTGATGGACCTAAAGACAGACAGCGATTGAGATAATACACTGCTTGAGAATGTAGAGAAGTCATACAAATCAACCGCTAAGACAGCAAGAAAGGTAAAAAGAGAAAAGGCACAATACTCACGTGAACAGTTTCGGGCTCACAGCTATTATAAAAATCTCACTCATAAGTTCGTCTTAAGGTCGAAGCTCGGAACATCATTCGTTAAGTGTCGATATTAGAAGCAGGTGACTATCAGGAGACTAATTTTCATCTTCGACGAATCAAAATCTAGGAAAGAATAATTTTTCTACATATGAGAGACTGTTACCTTCTATCGATTCTGATTCTTTTTGGGAGGTGTTTGACGCCCGCGGACTTGAACTTGAGGTTGAGAGATGCGTAGTTCGACGGAGGCCAGGGGAATTGGACGGTGAAGAGGAGGAGAAAGGCAAAACTTTGACACCACCAATGGGCGGTCCGATTCTGCGTGTTGGCTCGGAAGCTGAGCTAAAATCTTCTGAAATAACATAAATGTGCATGTAATAAAAGTAAATTACTCCATAGAAATCGCACATGCAATTGGTCAATATCGTGTGTCAAGAATATGTCTAATTCTCTCGAATGGAGCCAATAGATGATGTAAGCAACACTATTGTATTATTAACAATCTTTAAAATTTCAGTGGATGAACAAATCGGCCACTGATGGAATGAAAATCACCTTTAAAAAGTGCACAATATACATTTTCTATTCGTTTCATAGTCGTTTTTTTTTGGACGCCTAAACTTGACCTGAACATCGCAGTATGTAGGCACAATTCAAATTTCAGTGAGCTTGCTTGATCTGTATAGCAGTGTGGCATTTCCATTATAGCTCACTTTGATACATGGCCCAATGTTATGGAAGAGAAATTTCAAAATTTAGTAGAGCATAGTAGGTCTTCCAAATCCCAACTCGATGCTTCGCAGCCACTGCAGATGGCGTTATAAAGTGGATGCCTAATGGATTTCATAATTTCCATGTTTTCGCAAATTTTGTTGAAAACCAACCGGTCTGCAGCCAGCTGGTCCACCAATTACAGTCCACTTCTTCTTGTCAAGAATCCAATCTGATGAACTATTCTTCATCGTGTGGTAACCAATTTATCCAACTGCTTTACCACTGACAGGTAGTCGTGCCTTTACTATTGTGAAACATTGCTTGTGCCCAATTAACTTGTAGATGTTACTTTGTAAAAGGCTGTGTGACTTCACATTTTACTGTATTAAGTTTTGTATTTCTCCATTTTCCTTACCAGTATTAGTATTACTGGGCATATCACATCATCGTCTAGACTTTTGCATTCGAAAGAAACTGTAACACGTTCTACGCCTTCCGTGGTCTTGTTTGTTCGCCTTCCGTAACATATTATCTAATATTGCTCATAACGTTTGTATATTTTGAGTAGTATCAATTTGAGAGAGAGGAGCCGTAAATTTTGAACAGAGTTTATTCAAATTTTCAATTTTTAATTTAAATTTCAAATTTTCAACAGTTTCAGCAAATTTCTTCCAATTCCACCCAACAAGCAACATATATTCTCATCCAAGGAAACACAAGTTAACAACAAACTTTTGCAGCTCAAAAAGAAGAATCAACTAACTGAAGCGGTGTACAAGCAACTCCGAAGTACTGGATGTCAACCTAGTCGCCTATACGGACTTCCCAAGGTGCACAAGTCCCAGAGTGATCCTCCGATGAGACCAATATTATCAATGACAGACTCTTACTGCAAAAATATTTGTCAGTGGCTTATTAATCACTTAAAAAAGTTCGTACCTAAATCGTACACGGTTAAAGACAGCTTCGAAGCTAAAGACAGGATTATGTCTTTAAATTCATCCGAATCTACGAACGTTTATATCACTAGTTTCGACGTGACTCAACTGTTCACCAATATTCCTTTTGAGGATACGATCAACCATATCATAAAAATAGTAGACTTTGACAACTTTCCGATCAATGCAGAGACATTAACAATTCTTTTGCGAATTGCTTGTACCAACGTGCCCTTCATATTCAATAACAAAAATTACTGTCAAATAGATGGCATGAGCATGGGATCTTCCCTATCTCCGATGATGGCTGAGTTTGCTTTAAACATTATTGAAGAGAAACTAGATATGCATATCCCCCAAAATGTACATAAGATATTTTGATGATGTCCTGGCTATTTCCAAAATCAAGCCGAAGCAAGTGCCTTCTTAAATTGTATGAACTCAATCCATCCGGCTATCCAGTTCACTACAGAGAAGCCTGAAGATAGTACTATCCAATTTCTCGACATGCTCGTGAAATTTAAAGACAGGTCAATCGGCACGAATTGGACTTTAAAGAAAACGATCAATCTGGTCTATACCCACAAAAAATCACACTGTCCAGATTCCTACAAAAAAAATACCATACAAGCTCTATTCAATAGATCACAAAGATTGACTAGTGACCCCCTTGACCGTGAGAACAATAAAAATATCGTTCGTGAAATCTTCGTACAAAATGGATATCACCCGAAGCAAATTGAAAGAATATTTGAAAAAAGTCCTAAAAGAAAAAATGAAAATGAAGACAGTGAAAAAGTAGATATGTACTGGAAATTACCCTTCATCGGTAGTACTTTGAGCGAAATAAAATCCAAGGTCAAGCAAATAAATAGAAGTTTGGAAAAAATCACGCTGAAAGTTGCCATCACCACCTTGAAAAGTCAAAACTTTGTAAAAAAATAAAGACGAAATTCCTTTTGACGAATGCTCTTCCCTCGTATACAAATACTCTTGTGAGCTATGCAATAAAAGTTACTTCGGAGGGACTCGTCGCCATTTGCACAAAAGAATTAACGAACACCTTAAAGGACGACCACCATCCGAAATTTCAATGCACGAGCATATACCAAAGAAAGAAAATTTCAAAATAATGATGAAAACGCCATACACTAAAATTACTGAATCGCTATACATCAAATCTTTCACTAATAAGAATCAACTGATGAACAACATACAATCAGAGCCACTTTTACTTTATTGATTTTCTAGTGATTGTAAAATTGTATAAAAACTAACTCTTTATTGTATTTTATCTCTATGCACTGATGATGGTGGCCACCGACGCCACAGAAACATGAGCAGTATCACTTTTGCTATCTCTTCGTGTCATCCATTGAGTATCATCTCATTGCCTTGTCGATTGTGTAAATCAAGTAACGTTGTCCATCGTGAAGTGTGCTCTCCTGTGTGATTCAATGTGCAGCTTTGTCATTTCGGCCGAACTTTCCTGACGAGAGTCCGCGAAAAATCTCGAGAGAAAAAATAACATCAATGTAATTAGTGCTATTTTCAATCTATATAGCTTTGATGTTCGAATTTCTGCACTTCGGCATGGATGATGATCACAGACAGTACGTGTGGTTCATTTTATTTCTGATTTGACAACAGATGATTATGCCGTAATAGCACTGTGACAAGAATCATGAAGATGGCGCTATTGACTTTATCTAGTAAGTTGGTTGTGATTGTGAATGAAGTTCATTAGTTGAAGCTTTCTCTACCGCTGAATCGGACACAATCAAAAAACCTGTGATCGGTTTGAATTTATTTTATGACTACCTGGGGCGACCGCACAGAAACACTGTTAGAAAAACAAATCACTAACATATCTCTCATCCATTGAAATCTACATTGTCACTAACAACTCAGTACCTAACACTGATTCTAATTATCCTGCGGTCGCCCCAGAGTAATTAGAAAGAGCATCACATTATAGTTCATCAACGAACTTTGGCGGAACATGAATATTGTTGATCACTACGGCTTCGCGTAAACACAACTTAGCGTCAACAAATTATACATAAGAACTCTGAGCTCAAACATAGCAGAGAATTTCTTTTTCGATGCTACTGACACACCATAGAGGAAGTATAGAATAGCAACTGTTCCATGCAATATAGCATTAATTAAATCCCCAATGTGCATACAGTTTCAATTTTATTAAATGAACTCGAGTTGAATGCAATTGGGTATTCACATCAAATGTGAGATATGCTAATTTTTGCACTTATGGAGAAATCTGCATGGATTTGACTGATAATGATAGCAATACAGAAGGAATGATAGTACTTTACAGATCCTCCGTGTTGACAGCCTTAAAGATGTAATGTTTGAAAAATTAGCAATTCGAAGGTTGCTATTACTTCAATGCTCAATCTCAACCTTCTCAGTAACAGTATTTTCTTGAGCGTGAAATATTTTCCTTCTAAGCCTGACGATGATATTACAATGGATATTAGAATTAATCGCCCACTCGCCCCTGGTCGTAACCACAAAGCTACGAGGAAACCATCATGCTGCAGCTGAATTTATCATGAAATCTAAAGCATAGATGTTCCCTATGAAACTATTCTATCATAAACTTCTCTATCATTATCTCTAGATGTTCGTCTAGAAAAATCCCGCTTCTAGACGGGGTTTCAACTGACATGAAGTAAAATCAATATCCCCTATCTTTGTCATATAGACTAAGTTACAAGTGAAAGCAATTGCAATTGATAGCCGCTCATCTCATGAAATGATTCCCCATAGAAATAATTCTTTAATGATTATTCAGAATTATAGCGCAGAATATTTTGAATTATGTGAAGTAGTACAACTGTTACAGAAATATACAAAATCATATACGCATGTTGATGTCACATTTTCATCTGCTACTGTAAATAGATCCTTCAAGCTGCGTCTGTCAGAATACAACTACATCTGAAACATGCATCTGGAAGCACTAGCATTGCATCAACTAGTTGGGTTCATTGTCTTATTTAAAGCAGGTGAAACCTCTCATTACAAATTAACTGCTGGAAGATACTTTAACCTGGGGAGAAATCGAGCGCTCTGTTATCACCGAAGGAGCTATTCATTCAACTGTCCATAATAAATTGTTGAGAATCTGTCGCACAGCAACACGCAAGCACTTGCAGGATGATCAATGAAATATCCTGAGAAATGAACATCAACTTATGGAGTAGTCATTTGTTCAGTAGATCATTTTCAGGCTCAAACTTTATGTCAACAATCTAGTAAAAATAACGCATGAGTATGAGGGAGTTACCAACAGCTATTGCATCACGAAAAGGTAACTTCACGATTTGATTGGAAAAGGCAATCCCCAACCGTTCATAAATAAGCTGACTGAGTCAACGAAATTTTCTGATCATCCTTCGTATTACTCAGATCTTATAATCCATAAAACAATTTGATATCAATTGAAAACAATTTGAAGGCGTCATGCTGTCATCACTGCAACTAAAAAAATCAGGATTAAAAAATCTTTAATGAAAAGTAATTCATTAACTAGTTCATTGAAAATCAATAACGAAACTTTCAAATTATTGCTATTACTACAAGTAGAATAAGAAAATTGTATCACTTTTTATGGGACTTAATTAAATTCCAAATAATTTCGACTATGTCTCTCAGAAGATCATCCGAGTGATACAGAGTGGCACCTCAACAAAAAGACATGTGTGTGAATAATATACAACACACTTGCAATTGTACAATGCATACGCACAAATATAGACCTTTGTCAATAATTCAGTTTGTAAAACCGATTGTTGTCAAAGTTCAACCGATAACCTAGGAACGGATCCAGTTTCAATGCTTGTTCCCTGATCTGATAATCTACTTGCCTCATAAATCCCACCAGATCATAATTCTATATTTTTGAGACATTATAATCACTTAACTTATACAGTAGCAATTCTATTGTCTTATAGAAAATATTAAATATAAATATTAGATATAGTAATGCAAATCTATGTATATTGTGTAATTTTATTGATATTACATCTTCAGTGAAATACTAGACATGACATTACAAATAGTATCAATTATAGATATATTAATGATATCTTTATTTAGTCTCACAAAACAAAAAATCACTCAGTGAGCACGAAGTACAGCACAAAAGAGAACGCATAAAATACAAGCTCCCTTTATGAGCTGACAGGGAGGATGAAGCTCAAGTTCTTACTCACTTTTTTAATCTATAAAACAGTGAAAGACCGTCAGTAACACGCCCTCGTCCACATACTGTCCATTACATATTTGATAAGTTGTGAGCTGAGGAGCAGGCACGAGCATATATCTAATAATACGAGTAGCAGTAAGCATGTTCGCTTCATACATACATTCGGTGGGTGTCCATTCAAAGCCATTATCCTAAAGAGCTACGTGCTCGTTCGTAATCTGAACAGTGGTTTCAAGCTGCCATAAACCTATGTTGTACGCAGTTTGTCCATCATTTCTCCAATGTAAATAATAACTTGGAGGGAGAATTATTTTGAATAAGGACACCCTTCGTTAACAGGTTAAAGAATTCATTAATTTGTCTTGTATACAATACAACGATGAGAAACTAGAAAGTGTAAAGAAGCGATAGGCTTGCGATTACGTAGAGTCCCATCAATATCAAATGTTGCTGCATTGTCAGAGCATTGTTTATTTATAACATGGACAAACCAATATGGTCGAAGATGAATTATGCAGGCGGTTAAGCATGAAAACATCGGATAACAGAAAATTCCCTTCCACCCCTATAATGCTACATATACACAGGAAAATGTTAGAAGACATATTACGCTATGTTTAAGTTCAGAATAATATAAATTAAAAAACTGAAATTAACCTTGTTTATACTCGCTGTTTATACGAGTTGTTATTTATCCCACCCTCATTCTTTTTGCGCTGAGTGTTTCGCAAGAATGCAGGGTATACCTATATTATTTCCCTTTCTCACTCAACCTGCGGCCTCAAAGCGGTGAAAGGGTGAAAACAGAGTCGCAATAAGGCTTTGTCGTCTGAAGCTCATGCTTCTTTGGGTTCTACCTTGTCGGCGGTTTGTGACCGTGCTCCGGCTAACTAGCAGGCTCTGGAATATTATTTTTATTTTACTGGTCATTGAATTTATTTATGTTTGATTAATTTTTCATTCTTCTTCTCCACGTTTGTTTATTTTAAATGTGTGGTAGGCTTCGGCCGTCCCAATTAACACCACCCCCTGGTTTGCGAGATATGAACAGTCATCAGATGTTTCATGTTGTTGAATCAGGTTTTTGGGCATGGCACTTATTTGGCTCATTTGTGATCGAACTTCCTTCCACTGCTCTCTTTTGCACTTCCCCATTTGTTGCAGGTTAAGGTGTGACAGATCCAACGTATTCACGGCATACGGGCGTCAGGTAGTTCGAGGGTCCCGAACCCACTGGTAATGCTTTGGGAGGCAGGCCCGGTCAACTGCTCGAAAAAAGGCGGTACAGTTCCACTGCCACGGACATGCGTGGGTAGCTTTACTGAGGGGTTTAGCCCGTGTAGCTGTATCCGGTTCCTCTGTGGCCTACCTGACTTGTACCCATTGTTACGGCAAAGGGGTTCTCATTTGGGTTTCTTCAAGCTTTTGCGACATGAACTGTGCCTATAAGTGTCTTTTTTGCGTATTATTTATTGCAGCTTTGTTGCTATTATTTACGTTTTTCTGATGCCTTCCAAAGTTTCTTGTATCACTTTGTTGTACAGAATAATTTTCGTTTATTTGATTGATATTCTATGAGAAATTATGAAAATGAGAAAGACACACAAGAAACGTAGTCAAGCCGTCAAGCTCAAAACCCCTCTCAGGATCAGCTTCAGCAACGTAAGAGGACTGAGGTCCAATTACGACAACATCAAGATCTTCCTGCAAGGTAAGTCACCAGATCTTCTAGCCCTGTCGGAAACCAGGTTAGATTCCAGTTTGTCATCAAGCGACGTTACCCCTGATGGATACATATTTCACCAGATGGATAAAGCACCTTGTCATGGTCTTGGAGTCTATGCCAAGACAAGCCTTCCCTTGAGAAGGCTTCGTAGCTCAGAGGATCCAAGGCATGAGTATCTTGCCTTCATTGCGCCGCTGCAGAAGACCACTCTTCTTCTATTTTTCCTATACCGCTCTCCATCAACTAATGCGGATATTTTCAATGTTCTTTCTGACAAGATCGATTCTCTTCTACAAGAGTATCCCAGCGCTGAAGTTGCCGGTTTTGGTGACTTCAACGTGCACAATGTTTACTGGCTTGTGCACTCACGCACCACCGATCTCTCCGGTCAGGCAGCCCAGGATTTCGCTGTCTCTCACAACCATTGTCAAATTGTCACTTGTCCTACCAGAGTGCCTGACCGAGCTGGGGATACTGGATATCTCCTTGACCTGTTTCTCACCTCAAATCCAACTTGTTTTTCACACAAGGTTACTTCTCCCCTCGGCACGTCTTTGCTCAACAAATTTGCTCCACACCGTTTGCACCCTTCCATAGAACAGTTTATCAATTCTCCAAAGCAGACTGGTGTGGCTTTCGCACTTTTCTTAGTCAAGTTCAAGCTGAGAATTTGATTCTGAGCGAGAACGTCCACAAGTCGGCGCAAGAACTGACAGAGTGGCTTCAGATAGGGATGTTGGCCTACATTCCTCACCGTACTTTCCAAATGAAGTTCCACTCACAACCTTGGTTTACACCAGAATGTGCAGCTGCAAGTTGCCAGCGCGACCACTTTTTCCATAAGTATAAGCGTGACAGCAGCGCTGGCAATCTTGAATTGTACAAAACCGCACGTAGACATTGCAAGGAAAACATACACCAGGCCAAAAGCCGCTACGCTTTGTATGTACGGAAATCCATTGCTACCCAAAAGCTTGGCTCTAAGGACTTCTGGAGGATTTACAACAGTGTCACCAATAGGAACAAATCCTCCATCCCAGCCGAAGTTAGTACTTCTATGGCGACAACCTCAGCAGACAAAGCCGAGCTTCTTTGCAAGGAGTTTGCGAAGAATTCGTTATTAGACGACGGAGGTAGAATTCCACCTCCAATTCCCACGCGCACTGATGAGACGGTTAGTCCTCCTTCAGTCACAGTCCGAAACGTCAAAAAGATCATCGCCGGTCTCGATAGCTCTAAGTCTAGTGGACCAGATGGCATCCCGGTTTCGGTCTTCAAGCATCTCTCACCTGAGCTTTCTCCACTTTTATCTAAACTGTTCAGTAGATGTGTATCCACCGGTGAGTTTCCCTCTTGTTGGAAAGTAGCTTCCGTGGTTCCAGTTCCAAAGAAAGGTTCTGACTCATCTCTTCCATCTAGTTACCGTCCTATCAGCCTGCTTCCAATTGCTGGCATGATTTTTGAAGCAGTGATTAACCAACATATTGTTAACTTCCTTGAAACTCAGAACCTTCTATCAGAAGAACAGTATGGCTTCAGGGACTCTCGATCAACTGCAGATCTTCTTTCATATGTCACTGAACATGTGAGTCGTGTCCTTGACAGACAAGGTGAGACGAGATCAGTTGCCTTGGATATTTCCAAGGCATTCGATAAAGTCTGGCATCAGGGACTCCTTATGAAGCTAAAGTCTTATGGAGTTGCTGATAAACTCCATAAACTTCTTGCTTCTTTCCTTAGTGACCGGCAGATATCTGTCGTCTTAGATGGCCAAAAGTCTTCCACCAAGTTTGTCAATGCAGGAGTTCCTCAAGGGTCAATTTTGGGACCCACTCTTTTTCTGCTGTACATCAACGACCTCCCAGACTGCCTAGTGAGTAAATTGGTGATGTATGCAGATGACACAACACTCTTCAATTCCAATGAGCGACTCGCTAAAAACACTCAGCAACGTCAGCAGCTATGCGACGTTCTTAATGAAGACTTACACAGGGTCTCAGAATGGGGCGCCAATTGGCTTGTTTCCTTCAATCCTTCAAAAACTCAGAGTATTCTGCACTCACGACTTAAAGGAGATGATGATCATAGCATTAAGATGTCAGATAATAGGATCAGAGAACAAGATTCCATCTCCTTCCTTGGATTGGCGGTTACGAAGGACTTGTCATGGAGACCGTACATCCAATCCATTAGCAAGCAGGCAGCTCAACGCATTGGTAGTCTCTATCGTGCCAGCAGCTATCTTCCACAACAGACTGTCTGCCATCTTTACAAGTCCACTATTCGTCCTCTGATGGAGTATTGTGTCATCTGTGGGCAGGCGCCCCACAAACGCATCTTAACCTCCTTGAACGGGTTGAGAAACGTGTCAAGAATCTCATGGGTGAAAAACTTGCTAGCAAGTTGCAGCCGCTCTCCGTCAGACGGGATGTTGCTTCACTCAGTCAGTGCGTAACACCACACGTGGTTGACCAGTTATCCGCATTAGAAAAGACAGGTCTGTTTGTAATTGTATTTGACTGATAGCAGATTGGGATTTAGATAAGTTACAAAGTTTGAAGTATATTTTTAGACGCTAATGTCATAAGTAAAAACGCAGTAGTTTTTTTCTCTCAGTTTTTAGTTAGGCCTGTAGTATTATTATTTTTCTTTATGATCTACCGGAGGTTAGCCTCAACCAATTTAATAATCTTCTACAGGTACTATTTTGGTAGGAGCAGCTCTGCAGTAAATGAGTGCGTACCCAAACCTAAGATCTTCTCTAGAAGCACACGCAGAGCTAGTGCACTCACATGCTATAATGTGAGCTTAGAACGCGCACGTACTGTGAGTCGCTCGAAAAGCTTTTTTGTTCGCACGGCACAGCTTTGGAATCAGCTTCCCCAGACCACTTTCCCTGATCAATACAATCTTGATACTTTCAAGAGGCGTGCGAATAGGTTTCTGATGGGGACAGCTTAATCAGATTAGAATATCTGTTTTTTTTAAATTTTATTTATTTAAAATAATACAATTTATTACTTTTCATTGAGTAACCCCTACCTTCGTTCATGTCTCATAGCTGTGCTAGGGGTGAAAATTCAATTAAAAAAAATTTAAAGTCTTTAAATATAGGAAAGCAAATGCATCGCCATGCGTGTGGAATTGGCATTAATCACACATTACCAACATTAATAAGAAATGCATGTGTGTATATCGCAGTTAAACACATGCGTATAGGCATTAAATAGCCAAGCCTTTTTTGCGCATATGGTATAAGCTTACAACACTTGCTTGATTAATTACTTAGAATTGTGTGTATTGAAATATTTCCCGCGTTTCTGGTATTGTCGTGACCGCAGCAGAGAACAAAATCTTTACCACTTGAAGACGCTCCAGATGGTTCCATAAAACCACAAATGATGAATAACCACAAATTGTTTTTAAAAGATGTATCGCTACTCATTTGCAAAACTTCATCATCAGCGATATCACTGCAAGCGAAATATGTTACCTTGACATAGTCTGCGTGAACGTAGGGTGAATTTATTTTACAATAAACGTGGCGATTGCATAATTGAGAGAGATTTTTCTTTCGACTTCATCAACGATACAATACCATCGCCTCATATGCATCATGAAACTGTCACATGGAAACGAAACAAATTTATGAAGTCATGAAAATTTCATACAGATGTTGTGCAAGCATGTACATTCACTAGGTTGTATCAATTAAGATTCGAAGAAATTTTATAGAAATAGTGGGCTGAATCATAGTCATTAAGAGCACTTGAAATCCAAGAAATTCTGCTCATTAAACTTAGAGGCAAATAATCACAAAATGGCATCCCAGGGTTATTTGGCTATTTCGCTGAAATTTAAGGGCGATTCCCGGGCCTCAACAAAATTCCCAGCCTGATTGAAGCATGTTTGATCCTTGTAATGAATAATTTTCATTATGAAAATATCATGATACTCAAGAGAAATTGCTGACTGAATTGAACCGCATGCACTTCGCAGTTTTCTACTGTTTCACATGAGATGAGAAAGCTTTAAGCATCCAGACGTCAATCTAATTTTTCATATGAGGAAACACCTCAGAACATTCGGATTAATGCCCGTAAAAGGCATGCAAAGGATGATAGATATCTGGAAAAACCTGACATTTTAAACAGATGACGTCAATAACACTAAGTCGTCAATCAATTTTTATGCGTTTAGCATAATTAAATCCAGATTTCCAACCATTAGGACTCATCATTGTGATTTGAACTACAGAGCTTTGTCTGATGGCGCTGACAGAGAACAAAAGCTTTTGTTCTTCATCTATTCAACAAAATCAGTTTAAACTCCAGACATCCGAGGGAGCCTTGGAGATATTAATTGTTTTCGTAAACAATTCAAACAATTTGAGTCTGATGACTTGCTTTTCAGTGGTATCATAGTGTAAAACGCTTGTTTCAGATGTGAGAAAAATGGAATATGAAAATCATGAAGGATTTAAGGAACATTGCGGAAAATGAAATTGTTTGGTGGTTTTACACATATGGCAGGGAATAGTGAATTATATTTACTGGGAAGAACAGATACCCTGATATATGTATATCCAAACTCAGACAAATATCTGCTTTGACTATTCAACACCTGAAAAAAGCGATTAGGTGAGGAATTAATTTGAAATGGATCCCATTAGGTATGATCAAACAACTTAAATGCATGCATGCAAGCGCAGTGTGGCAGGTTTGCATTGATGTCAGTCTAGCGTTGTTTCGTGCCAGTACCTATGTCATACCTGAGCAGCTCTTCATTCTTTTAAGGCATCATTTGTTTTACTCGCGTATCTGGTCCAACGTGCTTTTACTCACTTGTTAGTTGTCAAGATAATCAGCAGCAATACACTGCTGTGCTGCTGCAGCAGAAGAAAACATTCTATCTTACTCGATGATAAGAGAAATATAAAGACTATCACATAAAACGATGGATAGTAAAACCACGCTAGAATGACAAGAGCAATGTTGGAAGATGTGCGTGAACTAATGATTATTCAGAGGTTTACTCAAATATTTCTTCAGGTTTACGGAACTCGTGACAGCATATTAAAGATGACAAGATTAGGAAAAGCCAAGTGTGTGGTGGCAGGTATGAAACATCACAACACGACGTAATCGCATGTAATTTTAATATGAGATTAAGTATTCTAATACGGATCATGTATTATATATTTCAGTCCCATGACCAAGGTTATCTTCAGTTTATGTATCGTCGTTAGGATGACATACAGACATAAGTCGAAACTTTCGATTTTCAGTTTTTTTCTTGAAAATGCTTGCTATGGATTTGTCTATATTACATCAGAATATTATGGATCAAATCAAAATGCTTACAAAGATATCGGACTTCAGCTTGTCAATATAACAATATCATTGATAAAGAATTGATTTCTTTAAAAACCTCTTCTGTGAAGATCGACTTGCGTCTGCAAAATCTGCATGTTATCCCACCGACGGTATGACAACAAACAATCTTGAATTTTAACAAAAGTGCGGAAATATCGATGGTTCAAGAGATGAAGCACTTTAAAAAAGTGAAGAAAAATTTCCAAAGAAGCATTGATAGCACGTACGGAAATATACGGACTAGGAAGTCGTTGAAAGATACCTCATCACATATATAAAAAGTCATTAAGTTCTTCAACTTCAGCCTTTGAATTCATTTGCGGATTATGTTTCTTAAGATGGATAGCATCTCGATTAAAGTTTGCTTCATTCGGATCAAGGTACATGACATCAATTTTATAATTATTGTTGTTAACATCCTTGTTTGTGTTTGAAAACTGACGAGTTCTATGGACTACTTTCCCTCTGTTACACATTTCATCGCTCTTGATGGGACATGTTTTCACTTTGCTCAATTGCAAATTCAATTTCTCATTCGTGAAACTCAATTTCTCATTCGCGAAACTCAATTTCACATTCGCGAAACTCTATTTCTCATTCGTGAAATTCTATTTCTCATTCGCGAAATTCAATTTCTCATTCGTGAAACTCTATTTCACACATTATTTTTTAGGTAATGTTTTCTCCTTTTTAATGCATCTGAATCCTTTCCTAGCCACCAAAGTTAGCGTTGCCTGCTTCAAATGGACTTTAACGCACATATGTCATTACTTTAAAGATGTCACATCGATCTGTAGTGGCTCTAACTTCTAAAAATGTACTTAGAAAAGCGCGCCAATAATCAATTAAGTGCAATTTATGTACTGTAAATTATTTGATTACTTATCCATCTTTAGTTATCACACTGAAATATAAGCGCTGAACATTAACAAATATATATGATAAGTTACATATGTTATAAATACAAGATATTGAGGCCACTTTTTTTGTGTAAATTAATAATTTAGCAGTGTTCGTTGTTATCTATCAATATCTTATACTTGAAACAATCTTTCCCGCGTAATCATGATCTCGATTGCAAAATAAGCATGTAATTACAAAAACAATATTAATAACAATTTTTACAGAATAATCGTGTCATTATCAGAAGATTCACAAGTCAGATAAATTATCACCCCGAATGACATGTGGATAGTATTTCTCGACTTGATTGGAAAAACCCAATAGTTTATTACCTGTCAATGTATCTTTTGTTTCCATGGCGATGCTCTCTAGAGTTTGCATCCGGAATTCAGCGATCGTTGGACCATTTGGTTATATATATATTTATTTCAATCGAAATCGAACAAAATTCGACAATAGCGAAGAATCGCTTTATCGACGAAAGAAAGTTGGTAAAAAAGTCAAGTCGTACATTGCAAAAAATCATCAAGTTTTGTCTGGAAGACAGTCACGGACGGGCTCTCAATTATTGAAGACGGTAACTGGTTCCAAATCTTGACGGCTCTGTTTGCAAGGAAATAGGATCTCGGTCTGCAATTTTTGACTAGCTGCTGCCGATACCGAAAAGCGTGTCCACGTGTTGTAACGCTTGACTCGCCGGGACCATTCAGATGAAGAGGCTGGAGCGGATAAACCCATGTCAATTTGAAAAGGCCGTGATGAATCTTGTAAAGCAGCAAAAGATCTGATCTTATCCGACGATCACTGAGGCTTCTCAAATTCAGTTTTTGAAGACGTTGTTCGTATGTCAAGCCTCTCAAACTCGCAACTTGTCGTGTTGCCCTTCTCTGAACTCTTTCGAGTCTTTGAATATCTTCAACATTGTAAGGATTCCAAACCTGAACACAATACTCAAGCAGAGGTCTGGCATGTGCGATGTATATTGTCATTAGTGACGCTTCTGTTAGGTATCTGAACGTGCGCCTGTACATCCCGAGGCACTTGTTTGCTTTGGCAACGACAGATTCCACTTGTAGCCTCCACTTCAGATCCGCAGTCAGAATTACTCCTGGATCATTGACAGACCTGCTCTCTTTAATGAATTTTTTAACTGTAGTAGGGCCTTCTTGGGCAGCAATTTCATACTGAAAATGAGGGTTAGATCGTCCAAAGTGAACAACTTCACATTTATATGAGTTCAATTGCATCTGCCAACTATCAGTCTATCTGTTTACATTATCGATTTCATGCTGGATATCATGTAAATTAGAATCTCTCGTAACTTTTATGATCAACTTCAAATCATCCGCATAAAGTTTGCAGTTGCTCTTGCAGACTAGAGGTAAGTCGTTTATGAATAGCAAAAATAGGACGGGACCCAAAACAGAGCCATGTGGAACTCCGCTCGTAACCATTGTCCAGTCTGAGGTATATTCAATGACAACACGCTGCCTTCTCTTGTACAAAAATGCTTCGATCCATCGCAAAAGATTATCCCTCAAACCATATCGAGAGTTTAAACGCCAACAAGTCGTGGGAAACCTTGTCAAATGCCTTCGCAAAATCAAAATAGATGACATCTACTGACTCCCTTTTATGCATTGCCTCTGTTAAAACATCCATTGTTTCCATGAGATTGCTCATGCAGCCTCTTTGAGGAAGAAATTCATGCTGATTTACCGAAAGAAGCGAGTTATCAATTAGATAGCGCAAAACGAAATCACGAATGATGCTCTCGAGTACTTTACAAGGAATACAAGTTAGAGAAATTGGTCGGAAATTATTGAGCTTAGACGTTTTCTGTCTTTTCTGAGGGGCTTTACGTTGGCATCTCTCCAAAGCGAAGGAATATTCCCCATGTCCAGGGATCGTCTAAATATGTGAAATAGTGGTGTAGCAAGACCATTGGCTGCGGCACGAAGAACATACGAGGACACATTATCAATTACAGGGGATTTATAAGAATTCAATTTTTGTAGTTTGTTGACCACATCATCAATAGAAAAGTTGATATCAGATAGCCGATCAAAAGTTTGCATTGCGAAGTCGGGACGAACATCGTTAACTGAAGCAGTAAAAGCTGTAGAGAAATACTCATTTAAAGCTCTTGCTATGTCATTGCTATCAGTCAGAATCTCGTCTCTGTCATTTGTTAGGTATTGAATGCCGTTATTGCCAGTTTGCTTGGATCTCACGTATTTATGAAAGAGTTTTGGGTTATGCTTTGCTTCTCCGGCTAGGTTAATCTCATAGACTCGAATTGCACAAGCTACTTCCTTTTTAACTTTTGCTCTGATTTGTCGAAAGGAAATCAGCAAGGCTTCAGATTTACCAGATGCCAGAAATCGCTTCCAGATCTTATGTTTTTCGCGTATCAATTCTTTGACTTCTTTTGTCATCCAAGGAGGGCGAGTTCTCGTTGTTTCATCGCCAGTGAAATGAGGTATGTAAAGTTCGGACGCCAATTGATAATTGCTGAGAAATATGCGATAGCACTCATCCACGGATTTATCATTAAACTCATTTTCCGAATTTTTTTCACCAAAAAAGTCAGCAAGTTTGTCATAGTTTCCTCTTTTAAAGTTGTAGAAACGTCTTACTGTATTCAATGGCTTCTTCACACACTCAATACGATAATTCCACAGTAGAACATGATGACCCTTTCGAACACCTCCAAGAGGTGGCTGATGCTGTACATCACATACGCGCTCACAGTCATTAGTGATGACCAAGTCTAAAATGTTGGCATTGGTGTCATCGTTTAGCTGAAATGTAGGATACTTGATATGCTGCATCATGAAACAGTCCTCAAACGCATCGACAAATGAAATTATTTCATCAGAAGTAATATCTGAAATGTTTGAAATATTACCATCGGACCATGGTTGTCGTATATAGTTCAAAATTTCGGGCATTCTTTCTCGTAATTTTCTCTTCATTGCCGATTTAAATACACTCCATGCCAGCTCGATTGGATTTAAGTGGAGCCAACCGAAAAACTTGAACATTTTCATCCACGCGCACCACATCCTCAGCTCTACTGTGAGCAGGAGCATTGTCGATCACAAATATAGGATTGTCAATGCCTTGAACGTCGCATAAGTCGATCAGTCCACGAAACCATTCATTGAAATTTTCCAACTTGAATGAACCACGCCTAATTGTAAAATTGAGCAACTGTGAACTCGACATAGCTGCAATACAGTGTAAGTTACTGCCTTTCGAGTTGGGTGTAACTACACAAGAGCGCGATCCGATCTTCGAACGGCCCTCGGTACGACGACAAAATAAATTAAAATTTGTTTCATCCAACCAAATTATCGTTCGACCACTCGATCTTGCTTCAATGAGACGTTCAACATAAACCATGCGACGAGCTTTGTTTTCCTCGCTGTTGACATTGTGAACAAGAGGTCTCAACTTCTTCAGGGAGATGAGTTCACAATCCAACCAATTTTTGATAGTGTTCTTGCTTACGATGACGTGAAATTGTTGCTGAATACGGTCAACACACATTTGCAAAGTTATCGTTGGTTCGTCTTCAATCCATGTTATCAAATTTTCCATCAGCTCAGGTGTCTTCTTTGTTATTTTGATCCACCTTTCGGCTTTGGCTTCTCTTGTTGATTCTTAATCCATTCGTATGCGATTCTGGTGTTTACATCCAATGCACGGCACATCAACTTCCAGTCTCCTTCATCTTCATAACATTTCATGATCTTTTCTCGAACTGTTTGACTGATGCGGTTGTATCGTCGTTGTCGAGGCATCTTCGGAATAGATGTGAGTGGAATTATGAGTGCGAAGAATGAACGGCTATAGTTATATTCTATAGCCAATCCCTTCGTAACCATGGCGGAAGAGACATTATTTCATCAGCAGAGACATAGAAATCTGATCTAAGTTCAGGCGTATATTGTCGGCACATCAGCACGTCATAGAAATAGAAAATTTTATTGAATAGAATGGAAATCAGAAAATAGTAAAGTAGTGATACAGGTTATAGATTGGTTGCTATCGTTTAAAGTCATCATTGTACAAGGAAATCATTCGAAAAGAAGAGGTTCTCGATCTTATAGATAATCGGGAGTGAGGAACAGTTAGTCGACCAGAAGGTAAGCGTGTAAGAATGATGTGCTTCAGAACATGATTTTCACTACTCAAAATATTGTCGAAAAGGTTTAGGGATGAAGTCATAACTCTGGCGGATTGAGGGGAATTCCGAGCAAACACAATCTTTCCCACAAATGAGTCTGTGACAACGACGTTGAAATGTCTCGAAAGGCTTGAGTTCATTTTCACTTAATCCACAGAAGACTGGACAACTGTACTCCATCACGGATCTAATGGTCGCACGATAAACATCGATCATTTCAGACCTACTGAGTAAGCCTCGTAGACGACGTAGTCCGTAAAGTCTTTGGGAACATGCCTGAGTTACCCTCTGAATGTGATCTTTCCAGGAACATCTGTCGTTGAAGGTGAGACCCAGGTAAGTTACTTTCGTGGTAAGAGTCAGCGGCGCACTTTCACGTAAGTTTTCAGAAATACAGCGTGATACCAGCAAATGTTTAGATTTTGATAAATTCAGTCTCATACGGTTCTCGGTACACCAATTCGATATGTGTGAGATAACTTGGTTGGCGTCAGAAAAGTCAGAGATAAAAGGAATAATCACTGCGATATCATCAGAGTACTTCAGCAATGTACAATGGCAAAGTTCAGCGGGTAAAAACAGATCATTCATGTAGAAAATGAAAAGTAACGGACCCAATAGTGAGCCCTGTGGTACACCACTACAGACGGAGACAGAGTCACTGTAAACAGACTTCAATCTAACACGCTGAGTACGATTCGAAAGATACGACATTAGCCAGGTGACAAATCCAGTGGGAATAATACCTCCGAAGTGGGTGCTATGTCTTATTAATTTCCACAAAAGGTGATTATGAGAGATCTGATCGAATGCCTTTGATAGGTCAAAAAATAATGCACTCGCACCTTTGTATAAGTTCGAGTCGAGAACTTCGGTAAGTCCGTCGCAAAACTCAATCAGGGCACACGTGGTTGACGATTTGGGGCGAAATCCAAATTGGTCTTGAGCAATGTAAGATAATATTTTAGGTTTTAAGTCGGAAAGAATAGCTTTTTCCAGTAGCTTTGCAGGAATGGACAACAATGTAATTGGGCGCAAAGAGTCAAGACTCGAAAAAGATGATTTGGGAATCGGTATCACGATACCTTCTTTCCAGTACATAGGCACGGTTCTCTCTATGATACACGTATTAATCAAATGAGTTATGGGAGCAGCTAGTATGTGAGCAGCAGTGGAGTATAAGAAAGGGGAGATGCCATCGCTACCAGAAGCTTTATTCACCTTTAGAGACAATAGCTGTTTGCAAGTCCAGTTGACCTCGACGAGGGAACACCAAACATGAGCACCATCATCAATATTGTAAAAAAAGTCAGTCAAATCCTCATCGTCGTCGTTAGCTTCGTTGAAACTTGACGCAAATCTGCTGTTGATGTTATTAACTAATTCTTCAATAGGGCAGTCGAAGGTATCAGGAAAACTGGGCTTGTTAGATCTGCCATTTAGGTAATTTACCGCTTTCCATAACCCTTTAGGCGATGATGTTGTTCCATCAATCCATCTTCGTTTGGCGTCTTGAATTTTCTCACGAATTTTACATTTGAGGTATTTGTAGCGACACCAATCACGTTGCTTAAAAGCACTCCATCGCTGCGATATTAGGTCTTTAAATAAGGTGCTATCCAAGGCTTATCGCGATTGGAGAGAGGAACTTGCTTTGTAGGAATTGTAGATACGGCATTATTGAGGGCAGAATAAAAGTACTCAACTTTCTCATCAATACTACGATAATGATATAGTACAGAAAAATCAACTTCCGACAAAGTACTCAAAAATTTTGAGACGTTTACAAAACTTAAGTCCCGAAAAGTTATAAACTGAGTATTGTCGAAACAAGTTTGGGAGGATCCACGACAGTAAATTGAACTGTGATCAGAATTACATATAGGAGGTTCAACGAAACACTTCAAAAGTTGGGTAATATCATTAGAAGCCAATACATTATCTAGGATGTTGTTACCACGCATTGGCTGTTTAACAAGACTTTCTAAATTCAAAATACGGCATATGTTCGAAAAGTCATACTGGTTTAGATCACCGTTTACAACAGAATGAAAGGTAGGAAAACGTGAGAGACAGATGTTTGAATTTGAATATTTGTTTGAATAAAATTGTCTATTTCTTGACGTTTCACAATTGATATCATTGGAGGTAAATATAACGTTACAAATAATAAACGACTAGATGGAATAATCAACCAGACCGACTCAAAACAATCGGGATGATCATTTGGAAAATATCGTTCGACAAACAGAGAATTCTTCACATATATGCATACACCCCCACCAATTCTGTTGGGACGATCCATACGATGAATCGAAAAGTTATGAACAGAAACTACAGAATCAGGAATGTTACTGGATAGCCAAGTATCCGTGATACAAATCAAACTAACGTCTGAGTGAGATGCTTTTAACAATTCGAGTTCGTCAATCTTATTAAAAAGAGAGCGTGTATTAGCAACAATAAATGAGGGGACAGTACTCAAGTAGTTCTTCGCACAATCAAGTCAGTCTATGGGAAATAACTGTCGGAGAGGATATTCTTTATCTATTTCTTCATCATTCAAAAACAGTTTGCCTCTACGAATTCTGACGTTCGCCTGTGGATGCTGTTGAGCAAGCTCTTTCCGTCTTACTCTTAGCCTGGCGGCTTCTTTTCTGTCAAGAAAAGGCCTGTCAGCACTCAAATACACATTCTGATAATGAACATTATTTTGCAATTGCTTGGAATTAGTCAAAATCGTGTTCCTGTCATGTCTGCTAACAGTGATTATTTTAATCAACCTGCTTTTCCCTTTGTTACCAACTCGTTCAGCCATCAAAATTTTTACATCGACGTTCATGGCACTCAAAAGGTTATTTACCTTTGACTCCGTAACCAGCACCGTTTCGTCAGGATCTTCTGGTAATCCTTTGACGACGATATTGTTTGCAAGAGCTTTCCGTTCCATCCTCAGCCTTTCGGATTCAAGATTAATGACGTAAGATTTTATATTCTCTATATCTTTGTCATGCACTACAATTTTTTTCATATCATTAATTTCTTCCTTTAAGACTTTAATAACGTCGTTCACTATGTTAGTTCTAAGTTCTAAGTCCAGGAAACCGAAGCAATCACCAAAATACCGAAAATGAGAGAGAGAGCTGTGAGACGATACAACCGCACACAACTGCACACAATATCATAGTGATGCGATTGGGCGGATATCATCACTCGTGTGATTTTGATGGTCTTCCCGAAGATTTTTACAAGTTAAAGTCACAACAAGTCGCAATGACATCTTCAAAGTGATTATTGGCGCGCTTTTCTAAGTACTTTTTTAGAAGTTAGAGCCACTACAGATCGATGTGACATCTTTAAAGTAATGACATATGTGCGTTAAAGTCCATTTGAAGCAGGCAACGCTAACTTTGGTGACTAGGAAAGGATTCAGATGCATTAAAAAGGAGAAAACATTATCTTAAAAATAATGTGTGAAATAGAGTTTCACGAATGAGAAATTGAATTTCACGAAAGAGAAATTGGATTTCGCGAATGAGAAATTGGATTTCGCGAATGAGAAATTGAGTTTCACGAATGAGAAATTGAGTTTCACGAATGAGAAATTGAATTTCACGAAAGAGAAATTGGATTTCGCGAATGAGAAATTGGATTGGAATTGGTATAGATATTGCTTCCTTATTTTAAATGATTTGTCAAGCATCGGGATTTGTAACAAAAGCGGACGTCCATGCCTTCTGTTCAGAATGTTCTTTAACTTCATTATTGATTTCGTCGCTGATGAATGATAATTTCAGAAAATGGAATAATTTAGGGTCATATTTCTTTTTCTGCTTGATGATTTTGAGCTTTAATACAAAACCATTGGAGCAGGCATTTGTGGTTGTACTGCCCTTCTCATTCACTGTTCGATCACATGATTATGAACATCGTCTTTCATACAAATCATTACACATATCAACCGCTTCCCCCATAATTCCGTCGTCCTTTAGACAATGGTCTAAAAATTGGAAACACTATTCAAAAACCTGAAAAGCTAGAGCGGATTGTCTTTTAAATGATATGCGAGAATTTTCCATGATCCTTCAAATGCGATAGCAGACCTGCCAACATTGAAACATGAAAATCCGGGACAAATTTTATTACCGTAACTACCCGCGTATAGGACGATACCATGTATAGGACGCAGTGGATATTTGACCCCAAAAGCGATGGAAAGACTGTGTGCCTGCGCATAGGACGCATCCTAATTTTAATCCTTAATTTCCATTATTTTTTATAGAAACGGTGTCATTAAGTTAAGTCATCTCCATTCAATTGCTACGATCGCAGTGTGTGCTGATTCATGACTCATTCATCCTGTCAGTCAAAAATATTGATATATTGATAAATATTGACAAATATTGCAAGTATGAAATGTTTATAGGAAATTTTTGATTTTTGATAAATGCATTATTTTTATAATAAATGTGTCCATGGATAAGACGCACCTGGGCTTTTAGGTCAACTTCTGAAGAAAAAAGTGCGTCCTATATGCGGGTATTTACGGTATTACCAAAAATGGTCGAGTAGCAACCCCATTTCATCAGCTTTTCAACTCCATTTATGATTTGGAATCAAAAGTAGAAAAATATCACTTATAAATGATAAATACGTCTATTTCATAACAGCAAGGCAACTGTGGACCATAAAAAATGTTAAACTGAAGGTCTACAAGACTTGGCGAATTTTGTCGATTATGATCCCGGCTACATAATGATTAATAAAAGACATCAGCGTGAAAAGACAATGCCACTAAGAAATCCGCAAACTTCATCATCATGCATGTTTCCTTATTTTAGGATTGCGCGCGCAGCGCAAATTTTTGAAATATGCGTTCTTAAACGATCTAGAATTCATCTTAGGTTAGTAAATTCAAAATCCGGAACAGCATTTTAACTTTTCCCAGGACAACTCCAAAATCCGGAACAGTTGGCAGGTCTGCGATAGCAGACCAGTCGATGGAAGATCATTTTGCAGCAAAAAATTCAAAGTTAAGGAAAACTCTCCAAAAGTTATGACGAAAATTATTTTCAGCTAAAATGAAATTTTGCACGACATTTCGACGTCCAGCATCTCCTGACGGTCGATGGTAACGGACCACCATGATATCTGTATGATATTTCGGCTAAAGTATTAAATAATTACATCACTAGGCTAATCGTTTCTTTTTTCATCGTGTTTTAGGCAGCAACTTGTAGAAAATGCTACCAAACCTGCATGTAATGTTAATATGATGAATCTACAATTAGCATCGTTCGAATATTCTGTAATTTAATTCTGAGATTTTTTTCTGTGAATTCTGTGTTTTTTTTCTGTGAATGCAATGCGGCATGTGTCAGAGATGGAGGCGATCCAATATTTCGAAACGGAACGGAACTGCCGGTAATCAGTCTACAGCAAAACTAAACACTTGAACTGCAGAGGAAAGGTGTCCATCTCTGGCATGCACCTATGATTTGTGATTCTATTTTGCATTATTCATGCATTTCTCGCATTCGTGATCAGCATCGAAAGTTCATCAAGGAAAACGCTCACAAAATAAAAGTTGTTGGGATTTTTATTACCATTACCTCCATAATTGTGTTAAACGAGGACAGAATAAAAGATCGATCAATAAACTTTCATTGCACATTGCGGATTTTTATCACTTTGTATTTACCATTAAAATAGCAACATTGGAAATCGGAGCGCCATAATTTATGTTCTCAAAAATCAGTTGGCGAGAAACAGCTCATCTCCAGAAAATTCAGTTCATTTTGTCAGTGATTCTGATCTATTAGTGCTACTCAATATTTGATTAATAAGTAGCACCCAAATGCCACTAAATGCCAATAGGCAATATAAGACAATGCGTATAAAAAAACAACAATGGAAGGACGTGAATCGGGCTACTTCAGAAAAGCAGAAACCGAGCAGCCTATTCAAGGTTCGACCCCGAAGTCGAGACTTCATACACATCCAGAACATTCTCTCAAAGGCAGTTAAGTGTCTTGGTTGGTAGCATTACATAATTTGGTCGTTTAATTGGGAAAAGTTCACATAAACCAAAGTAGCTATCGGGTGACCCCGGTTAGATAATATCCATGTAAATTGTGCAAGTACAAGTACAACATTCCCTCGAGTGGAAACATCAGCCATTATTATCAGTAACTGCTGCTGGTGGGAGCGACTACTGGTCGAGGGTGGTTAATTTTACTTTTGGTTGGGCGACACACTGAAGAGACTACCATCATACACGAATATTTACGAATATATGTGCCTCATTCGAGTGGCCCACACTTTCTACGACAATATGAGGAAGCTGACGATCGATGATGCACTAATGATGGTCGGGGTATCGCCTAATGCGGTCACTATTGATAAGTTCCATCAGACGCATGGAACTCTTGAATGTTATGCACATTATGCATTTATGCAAAATTCTAAGTTCTATAAATGTGCCACCGTTGTAATGTAACATATACCCGGAAGACAATACTGAATGAAAATTGAACAAATTAAATATCGGCATGGTCAACAAATTTCGAACTCAGTGGTATACCACACTCACAAAATTAGAATTGCTCAAAAGAGCACACTGTGTGAAAGTTGAATATGTTGTACAACAATGTATATGTTCCGTAGTAATGGCATTTCAATTTACTGTCGGCCATGTGCATTAATGGAACTTAGCCGGTAGAAAAATTACCGATCTTATGTTCACCCGAGTTTTGAGTGACACCAAATCCGACAGTATATTGATCACCCTTTAACAGACAGGCTCGGTAAGAAAAGTATTGCTCAACAAGTAATGTATTGTTTCTATGCTTGGTCAATGGAATTTTTCGTTTAACAGTTCGAAAAGAATATCACGAGAAATTTTGAGAGAAATCAAACTCATACTTGAAATCAACTTGTTACTTGTAAGCATTTCTAAAATGACAATGACCCAAGGAAACCAATGCAGCAGTGGTTTTGGTGATAAAAAAAGATAAAGCCATGAGAAATCGTGGCATCATTTCAAATATCAACTAATGAGATAGCAGACGAAAGATAATGAATCCACGGAAATCAAATGCGTTGGAGAGATGCATGTAATCATATGTACTTATTATAAAGCTGCGGACATATACTTTTCATCAAAAGTCTTTACACCCACAAAAAACAAAGAGTTTACGAGCTATAAAATAAAAGTTTTTACGAACTACCGCATAAAAAGTAGCATTAAGTGGGAAAGCTCATCGATGGTGGACAAACATATCCCGTCTTAGCTGTCATTGGTTATATGAATTGGATAACGCTGGCCAGAAACAATGTGCAAATGAAAAATTGCAATGTGGAAATAAAGTTCTGTCTAATCGGCACGAGATGCGCACACTGCCTGGAGTTGAAATGACACTGTCGCAGCGGGAACTCATGGACCGAATGATTCGCCGAATGCAGTCCTGGGAAATGTTGTTCTATTCAACTTGCATAGAAAATTTCAAATCAGCAAGATTTCGAATACGTCGTCTTGCGATACGCCTAGCTAGCTCATCACATACAATAAAATTGAGATCGTGACTCCTACTTGGCCACTCCATGTGAGCATAGTCATAGTTTTGCTGGTGGAATGATTTGCGGCAGCGATGAAGGCGAGCATTATCATCCTGCAGGATAAATCCCGGATCGATAGCACTTAACTCACAGGAATAGCGGCGGTATACAAAACCTCGCGATTCTTTTCACCATTCAAAGAATCCCTCAATGCCGAAAGATTGCATTTACCCTTCCAGGCTACAGCTGCCCAGACAATTACTTATCTACCAGCACCATCTCGAACCTCTTGATTTTGAACGTCACCCAATTCGGAGAATCGATTGTTTTTTTTTCTCCAAACACTCTCAAGAGACCATCAGTACACCGTACAGAGAAGACACTTTCGTCAGTGAGGACCTAACGTCATATTTGAAAGCCAGATCGTGAGCGATACTGGCATACCCAATGGAAACGAGCAAGTTTAAGAACATCAGTCACTGGAAGAAATTTGAGCGGACGGTAACTGGGATGACCGGCGTCATGAAGACACTTAGATGATCGAATTCTTTTCTCAAAAAGAAGCCTGCGATTCAAGAATGCTTGTGAAATGATTCGCTTACACGGTGGAGATAGTAGCAGAAGAAACCTCATCATCAAGAGAAAAGGTCTGCCGGATCTATCTTTTACTGAACGGGTCTCCCTATTGATACCTAACGGAAGATTTCAGAACATTCAAGCATGCAGCGATTCGATTATGCGACCAATTAGCATCAATGCTGACAATGGCCCATCGGATCTCATCACTTGACTCGTGTAACAGGATTGCTGACAAAGGTCTGACTACATTAGTTCGCATTTTTATTGTTACACATATTTGCCTTTGAATGGTATTAACAACAAATCAACTAAGCTTAATGAAACTATTGTTGTTGTCTTAGTGAAGAATGATGAAAAATTGTTTTTCTCTTCGGGAAGAATAAACTACCTTCCATGTTGCAGATTTCTTCTACTGCTTCTTGGGGTGCAAAGACTTTTGACAGCAGTATAGCTTGCGCTTTGCACTGACGCCTAGACTTCTAACCGAGTATGAATTCTCAGGTACATCCCGGGCCCGCTTTATCGCAAATATCCACGCCGGTCTTCTCGATATGGCCCACTCGGCCTGTAATTAATGTATTAGATAAATATGGGATATTCCGCATAAATTACGTCCAAAATATACATTCATGACTGACGTTTCTCAATTTGTGATTTTTGAGTTAATTGTTCACCAAAAGCTATGAATGACCGGCAATATTCAATTTTTGTTCATAGAGAAGTAGCCAAACATTCAATTAAATAGACCAATCGACTCAAATCATTATCTCATGTTGGCATATAACATTAAAACGCACCCAGTCAGCACTATTGAATTATGTTTCTAAATTTAGTTATCGATGACTATAATTTCAAGACTCCCAATTTTTGCTTACACTCTAATACGAGAATAATGGTCGAATTCCACAACGCACGCTTATTGGGTTGTATCATTTTATCCCATCATTTCTAGATTGCGATGTGGGGTGCCCTTGTTTCAAGTGATTCGTGCGCTTGTGCCTAAGAGCGCAACTGGAATGTGCAAATATACACATTTAAGCCTCAACAGTCAACAGTGTGATTTGCATTAAAATATTTTTATTAGTAATTTTCCAATTTATTGACTTCTACATATTCGCGAGCAAATGGAAAAGAATTCTCAGACCCGCTACGGGCATATTTCTACTCAAATGTATCAGTCACAATCCCGGCCCACTTTCAAGTCTGCAAACGCCTCTAAATCATAGTACTTACTCAAATTGCATAGAATTCTATGCAGGGTGCATACGCTTTTTGAAAAAAAATTCCTGAATTTTCTCTGAATTTGATCGAAAAAATGATATAGTACCCAAAAAAGGATGACATCAGTTGATGTCAATCGTAGTTAATCGATTAACTGCATAATTTATTGTCTGATAACTGAATGAAGATAACTGCTTAACAGTTTATAACAGTTTAAACAAACCAAGTACGTCATATCATGATCATCATATTTCCTCATCTCTATCAAATCATTAGTTAAACATTTGAAAGACAACGTTAACGCTTGAAAGGAGTAATAAACGATGTCGGCACTGATAAAACTATCGTTCAAGATCAAACAGATCGAATCTTTATTCATAAAAACAAAAAAACAAGAACCTATTTGTTTTTCAATCTACTAGCAATCAAGAAGACAGATAACAAATAACTATATGTAACAATAAGAAGAAAGTAACAGCAATTAGCATTTACGAATAGAGGTGACTTAGGACAGTTTAGAAATAGTTGCTTCAATTTGTTCATTTATGTTCTCTGTGTCACTTATCAATTTCTGTCATTTGTTTTCAGTGCCTCTAATTCTGACAACGATTTTTGTTTTTCCTTCGTTAATTCTAGCACTTGTTGCGTTTGCTTCCACGATGACTCCAGAGAAATAACACGTACAGCACACTTGTGATGCTGATAACAAAATGACATCAAATATAGTCTTAGCGCATGCATCTATAAACTTTTGACATTAAGTAGTTGTTAGTAGTTTGGGACATTGACTTTAACACTACTAAACTAATCATATTAATTTTTCAAATTCTCTGAATTTTCCCTGAAACGTACACACGCTGTTTATTTCCAAATTAAAAACTACCATCAACTACAGGAATTTGTACTTTATGAAGATTGGATAAGTCTGAAAACATGGAGGAGATAACCTGCAGGTACACCAGAAGCAGTTAAATCATGAATTAATTCATACGATGTTCGGTGCAAAGGAAAGATCGTTCGCAGACACCTAAAACTTCTTTAACATCTTAAACTAAAACAAATTGTAGGGAAAAATTCTCGGGAAATCCCAAAAACGCATTTTCTTTCAACCCCCACTTTACGGATTATGTCTTCGAAGCAGCACTAGATTCAAAAGTCTTAAAGCAAAATTCAGGTATTTTTGGAATTAAAAGACAGGGACGTACTTTTACATTTTCTGCAATCAGCGCAGATTTGAACTGAAACGAGTTTTTAATAATCAATAGTGTGCTCGAAATTGAAAATTTTCTGGCGATAAATTTACCAAAAATGATGTTTGATTTTTTAAGGAGGCAACCAATTAGATGGTTGAAAAGTGGATGCTGTTGGTCATAATGTATGATACAATTTATTGGAATTATGCGAAGCTCTGGAAATCAGGATTTGCCAGATATGGTAACGTTGGTTTGATCAAATCAACAAACTTAGGATGTAGGTTGGGAAGATGCAAGAGGATATGCATTGACCTCATGGTCACCCGAAACATTCACTATGCTTTGCAGTTGATCGATGGAGAAGCACAAATCTCGATGGAAACGGAGCACCAGAATCAGAATTCAGGCACAAAAATATGAGAGATAAGATGTATATCATGATAATGATCCCACTCACTGGTTGTCACTGACTAACTAAAATCAACAGCAGAATGTAATGTAAATAAGATCTGTGCTACTCACCGATATGTCCACTTTGTTTGGAATCACCATACGATAAGCATTTTCCATTGGGTTTCTCTGTCTGCGAACAACTGATGCGGCTGCTGTCTTCACGTGACGCTATCGACAAGTCAGCTGCAACGAAAGTGTTGGATTTAATTACTGGAAATCCGAATGAACCCAAAATATTTTTAGTAACTGCCAGCATACGCATATGAAAAATATTACTGCTTCTACACATGTTTTATTCTACAATGATTTCACATATTTGGTAGAAGTATTGAAGTCAAAAAAATAAGGAATAGTGATGATATCCGCTTCATAAGATGCGGACAATGCTCGGTCACTAGTGTACCAATAAGAGGAGCTTGAGTGCATTTGCACAAATTCGTCAAAGAGTAAAACCAAAGTATCAGAAAAGGGCCAATTTTTACCACACTCCTGAAAATTTTCTAAGAGAAGTAATGATAGCACTAGATATTTTGAAAAATACTCGTAGTGGTCAATACAATATACATGCATAAAATGTTTCGTAGAGAATAGAAAAACAATGCGTGAAGTAACATCACATCTTTAAAAAAAAGTAACACTAACTCGTAGTAAATGAGTGCTTTACCCTAACCTTCGATTACTGCCTGCTGTCTGATCATGTGAAGTGAATACTTCTCTAGCAAAAATTATTTCTGCTGAATGAAACACGCACCGTGGAAAATCAAAAGGGCAATCTACATCCACCACAGCCAAGGCAAAATCTATAATTGAGATGGCGGATTTCTATTCAGTGGCGACATGTTTGCAATCAACTTTTATCTCGTCTTAGTCAAGGAGTATCATTCTCCTTGGTCTTTGGGCATTTGCAGATCTTATTTAATTGCATTCATAAGTAGCAACATGTAGTCATTTACTGACCATTCAGTTTTTAATGCATGCTTGCTGCCTCGACAATTTCACTCGGTGTAAATGAGGTAGCGGTGGTATTTCTTTCGGAAAGATACTTACCTAGCTTGAATTATGAACAACCCGCTTTGGAACAGCAGATTTGGTCTGGTCAAAATAACGCAATTCAATGTTATCCATATCTAAATCACTGTCAATTTCAGTAAACGAATCAGTGACGAGTCAGTTTTTCTAATAGAGAAATTTTAGATAAAGTTTTCTAACTTTATAGGTCTATTGGAATTCGGAGTAGAAATTGTTTTTAGGTATTATTCTGACTTTAAAATCATCAATAAATGTTAAAAGTCTGATAAATGCCCTTTAAGTGGACAAGTTTTCTAAATTATAGACACTAGAAAGATTTTCGAAAAGTTACATGCATAATAACAACCATAAATTTGATACACTTTCACTGCAGTGGCGATCTCATTCAAGCAGAAAGAAAACTAGAAGGCAGCGATTACAACAACTGATAAAGCAGCAAAACAACGTGATATATAATTGATATTCAATAATTCATATTCAACATTCATCCCTGTTGTTATTAGAGAGATTTCCGTTTTCAGACTGATATCAGCATTTTCTCTCGATAGCGACTGTGACTAGTGTCTGGATACGAAACGTATGTCGGATAGTGATTTGTGTCACTTAAATAATTTTAGCATTGCATTTTTCATGTGACTGGTTTTGATTCATTTTCTGGATTTGTAGATTCGGCGATGTCTACATAAACTGGTTTGTATTCTTATTATACCTGCATGTCTGTTTTTCTCTGGTGCAGTCAACTAGCACCAAATTAACATCCGATCAATTTCTAACTGGAATGTTAACGATAATTCATGCTTTGCATGCATATCCCGCAAAATTAAGGATTTTATGTCACCTTTTTCAACCGATTTTCGGCAGAAATCAAGTAATAACGTGATCATGCATACCGGTGGCATGTGAAATACATTTGATGTAACAAAATAAAATGTTTTCACATTAAAACCGGTTTCTTGAGTTTTGGGTTGTCTTGGGTTTTCACATCTGGTTCACCCTGGCTCCTACAACCGACGATTCAATGATACAGGGTTTATTCAAATAGTTCATATTCTGTGTCAATATGATCTACAACAGATTTAATAGAGTGTGTACTCATGTTGCAAGAGATTTTGGGAATGAAATGCCGTCTATGATGCAAAAAATACGTTTCAAAGCTTCCTACGGACCTTAACAGAAGTGCGGAGGTATCTGTATATCATTTATTTTATCAATGTGCAGTCTACACAAGTCTAATCGAAGACAATAGAGACGAACACCGAACCGCAGGGCAATGTTGATTTCTTTGAAGTTTAGAGTGACAGCACGTGTGAGCGGACGTCACTGAGATGCAACCACATAGTAAAACCGGATTGCACTGGCATTTCACAAAAAACCTGCTACAATTTATTGTCATCTTTCCGGGGATCTTTGTTGATATTTGATGTGAATAGTAATCAAAGATGGTGCACTGTTTTTCAACTGTCACCGGTGTAAAAGTCGACCAGTTGCAATATCATTTCTAGACATGGTTCCCGTAACCAAAGAGATTCGATGGTGGATTGTCGCTTTACACGAGGCTACTGACATGATTAATATAACGAGCAAGTGAATTGAAAAAAATGAGAAATTATCCGAGCGTGTTTTCATGTTAGCGTTCTATTGTCAGCGATACCTCTTCATGTCCTATCGATTACCTTCAAGTTGTTACTATACCACTTTCTTTGAGCCACTTCGCAGTGTTTGTTATTATAAAAGTCACTGTAGTCATGAAGGCATGAATCTCTGACGATTGGAAACGAATCTGAAGCGCACTTAGACAATTTCTCAATGTCTATTCATTTAACTGTTATACTGAAGTTATAAATAATATTGCCCACTCCCCCATCAGGAGATCGAGCGGTGTTGACATAATCAGATTTGCCACACCGTTGAGGTACTTTTAGTTTGGACTGTGGATGCCCTTATTGCCGACCTCCAGTGACACTCTCGGGCATCGACCACACGACCAAAACATCGGTAGGTCAAGCACTGAACCACAGTGCCACGGAGACAGCTATATTGCAGATGAGAATTAATTCATTACTTCGCTAAGATTTAACTCATTTATCAATGTGAATTCAATGTCATATCTCCAAAAAAATCAAAATTTTGATTACGTAACCCTCACCGATAATGCCTCTACCGTCATCACAGACGACTTATCATTTTGATAACGTACTATGATCGCAGAAAATTTGTAAAATTTGCAGTATTTATTTTAATACACAGTGGAATGGTTTGAACTATTTTAAATTTCATAATTCTGCTTACTAAATTTTTAGAGAGATAGTAGCAGGCAAAAGATCCTGTTGGCATTTAAGAATTTTTCATGAAGAATTGAACCTTTAATTTTCGAACAGACCAGACTTCATTATTTCACTTATATAAAATCAAATATTTGCTTGTCAAAAGATAATGACTCACTTTGTGAATGATTACTCTCATCAATTACTATTTTTAGAAATTCTACTTGGGGAATATTGATGTTGTGGAAGAAATTATGAAGGGATGAATATGAAATTCAATCAGTTAATAAACACCGCAGATATGAAATACGAAGAAAATTGAAAGCGGCAAAATACTCAAACTTATTGTTCCACGATTACAGATAATTCATAATAGCATTGATGCGATGTCTGGATCGCTTATAAATATCCACCTCCATCAAGATAAGTTCAAATGAAATTTATGAATTATACATTCGTCAAACACTTAATGGGAATAATCATGAAGAGGCTTCATACAAGAATGAAACTGACTATCCGGATGTCAACAATTCCTGTGACAATTACAGTAGAGAGAAAAGTAGACAGATTCATGTAATATGAAGTTTAATTCCGATTCCTGCCCAGTGACAGGTGAAGCACGATAATAATAATTTGCAGCTTTACCTCTATTCAAATGATAATACTTGTACTAATTATCCTCTATAACAGCATTCCATCAAAAATAACTGTTCAGTCATGTCCTTCGAGTAATACCGATATTTCAACTTGATTGATTATCTTCAATGGCATCAAATACGCTGAGATGATCATTGCGGTTTACTTAGTTCATCTGCATATATTAACTATGTGCTTATTAAACTGCTTTGATGACATATGGATATAATTCCTAAAACTTCGAATAATAGAAGTAACTTGTAACTATGTCCTGATTCCTAAAGTCAAAATTACACATGTAGACGTACACGTACATTAACATAATGCATGAATATGAAAAATGACAATGACAATGCCTTCGACTAAGTAAGAGCCTTTTTAGACAAAATGCACACGCACGTGCAGTAGTAAACCACAATATTAGAGACATTTCTAGGTGACTAATGTGATTTCTTTAAACTAATGACAATAGTGTCAAAATTTGGTGAGAGAATTCAATCCTTTTAATCACAACGGAAAACATTTATGGCAAATTTTAAACAAGATTGAGGGAGAGAGAGATCAGTAGGAGCTCTGCTATCGTCAACTTACATCCCATTGTATCTCCAGGTGCAGTATCTCCGACAACCTCATAGCTAGAATACTGAAATCCGCTTCGAAAAACTCCTTTTAACTGTTTGATCAAGGAAAACGATGTCATACTTCAGCAATCCAAATACAATACTAATAAGACAAACATATTTCCGAAAGTCCTGTCTCGCGCCGTCTGTAACCATCAGCTGATTGCTAAACTTCACAACGTGAAAACGACAGGAGTGACGACTTCATATTGTAAGGGAATATATCTAGTTTACAAATCAATAAATGTACACCTCTAGAAAGTGACGAATGATCGATTTGACGTAAGAACCCATAAAGATTATTTCCTTCACACAACCCTCGTTACCACGAGTGCACGCGACCTGTTGTGAAGGAATATCATAATCAATCGAATCACTATGGTTGATTGATTGAAAGTTCCATGCCTAAATCACATTTATTCATTTTCTCTCTGTCTCTCTCTCAGCTGAGTGATCCTCTTGAGAGATGCATCATTCAATTATAGTCTATATTGATAAATAAGTATTTTTAATATTTTTTTCTTTTGAATTTTACACTTTTTATTCAATTTGATAACTTCGTTGCACAAACGAAATTTTTGATGTTCGATAGATAGAGCATGCCTGAAATGGCTTAGAAAACTGGCAAGTTTGACAAAAAGGAGTGCGATGAAGTGCATAAAAGATGCGCACATGCATGAAACCTGGTCCTAAGTTCCAACCAACCATACATCAGGCCCTTTCGACCTCCAATCTGACCGAAGTAGTTCAATCACTTCGTCGTTCGAATTGAATATCTAAGCAGAATGACTCATTCTCACCATTGTTGCAAAAGGACCCACAGGATTATGAATAAAAGTGATGCTTTAACTATGTAATACAGGTGCGCACTGCGCAGCGGCCCGAACCTGACCAGACCATTTTCAACCCGAGTCCGAACCGATTCTGTCATCTCTAAAAGTTAAGCTTACCTCGATCAACACTACCACCTTCAGCCTGAAACCTATCTTCAGGATTTAACCCGAATGCCACCTGAACATATTTTATCATAATGCTTACCAGGATATGTAATTTTATGTTTGTTGTGTAGAGAATTGTTTAGGGAGATGTCTTTGAAAATAGATTTGAAATATCACTGCCACATATCGATATATATACAGAATGTATTTACTATTATTAATTATAAATAATTATTATATCCAGTGGTGGGTATCACTAACGAAGAATTTTGCTCCGCCAACACACTAACAACCGCTAATCGTTAGTCCAATAAATCTGGAAAGCGGTTAGCGGAGTTAAATTGATCCGCTTACTTCCGCTGAAAATACTACAAAAGCTGATGCTCGATCGCATAACATTATCGTCTAACAGGGTTCCTTTGCATTACAGTGAAATTATCAGGTCCCGATATTGTTGCAGTAAAATGATCTGGCTTGCTAGTATAGCCTACGTAAATAAAATGGTCATATCAGGATTGTGTGTTATTAAGAGTAAAACGATATATCATGCATGTATATACATTCCATAAACTCCAATAAGTTCGATAAAACTCTACAAAAATTACAGAAGAAAAGTTGTAAATTGTAAATCACAGTCAGAGTTGAATATAAAAAGATGACGGTAATTGACCATTTGTCACAATCATATCTCGAAATTGTCATCCGATAATGAGGATCGCTTGGCCTTCTGGACATCATTCTAGAGAAGAGGCGTTCGCCCACCACACTTGACGGCACCGTTGCGTCAAAGACTGCTTGATAAACAAATTGACGAGGACCCATTCTCCGAATTGTTTCATTCGTCATATCAAGGTGTGGTCAGGAAGGTAGTGTAAATCAGGATTTCATTTAACAATAGCAACCGCGTCCAGGCGACCTCTGAAAATCGAATACACAATTCGAGGCCAGAGGCATTGAATTTTATTTATCATTTCCTTGGCTTGCACACGGTGCCAAAAAAGTCCTCCTCATCATCCTCATTATTACAGGGACTTCAGCTGTTATTATCGTCTTTAAACTCGGAGGCTGCGGCATTCTCTATGCATTGATGAATGCTATTATGAAATGTGTTCTTATACTTTTGCAGCGTACATGCAGATACATGTAAATCTACATGTAGTAGGAAATCCTGAGGCTAATGACACTCCTGATCATCCAAGAGGGAATCAAATCTTCTTGTTAATGGCATCCACTATAGCATTACGAAATCGAAGTCGCTTTAACTTCACGTCTTTCAACTTTGTGGATGTTGCCGAAACGATTGGCAGAGACCTATCCAGATGGGCTTGGTATCCAGATGAATGCTTTGGATTCCAGAATGTGCATTTCTTCAAAAATTCGGTTTCTGACTTTGGAATTAAGTAACTTCAATTGAGTCATCATTATATGAACAGCTCCCTGCCTCGTACAGAGCATCGCACCACTAATCCTCACTAGCTAAGGTTTCTAATATATCCTCTGATTGCTTTTTTGAGAAGGAAAGCATCAAGGCCCTGAATTGCAATTCACCATGGATACACATGAAATTCCGATGATAACCCAAAACATAGATGTTCATCAACTCTTATTCGATCGGGATTCAATTGAATATTCTCGACATTGAAGAATAACGCTTAACGGTTGGGAGTGATTTATGGTAGACTGCTTTGAGCGAGTACGTGTCAGCGCATGAGTTTTCAAAGCAAGGTGCATCTGTCATTTTATCAGTTTAGCCTTGCTCTTGCACCCTTTTGGTTTCTATTCTACCATAGAAAAAGCACTGAAACAATGTAGCAATATGGACCAGGATGGATATTCATAATAGACAATATATCCGACATTGCGCAGTGCCCGAGACATTATTGTGTATTATGGACCGACATTAGGCTCTACATGATAATGTAGAAATGGAGCTTGTAATAGAGGTCTGATTGCTTATAATCTTTGCCGCACATCAAATTCTGGTCCGCACGAAGAAATCTACACATAGGGTGGGTAGCAACGTTAAAAGTGTGCATTGTAATGGCAAAACTGTTATTGTACGAAATATTAACACAGTTGTGTGACTTTTGAGTGCAACTACGCATTGCTATTTTATGATAAGTACGACAGCAACAACAACAATAAACAGTACAACAACTTCAATAAACAGTACGTCTTGAGCTAGTTCAAAAGATTCTCAATAGAAAAACGTGTGAAGGAGCAAATATAACATACCATGATTATCTTTATCATCTGAGTATTTTAAATTTGAAGCCATTAGAATATAGACGACTATGTTGACCTTTCTTTCTTGTACAGAGTCTATTATCATCACATTTTTTCAAACCATGTGTTTTTTTAGTTATGATGCCCGTGCTTCCCACCGAAATAGTAGTCAAATCAAACCTTTTTGACGTGAAAACAAAATCTCTAAAAAAAGTTTTTTCCTGATGTGCGATTCACGTGTGGAATTCTTGAGTGACAATGCTGTGAAGGCCCCGTCTTTCGTTGAATTTAAAAGACGCATAAATGATGTTGATTTAAGCATTGTGCATGCAAAAGATTTTATTATTTCACACTTCCATCTAAGTTCTCTAACGACCACCGCATTGCGCTTTCTGGATGCTTCATTCAAAACAAAAATAATTTGACTTATCGCTTATGAAAAAATCAGTTAAACTGAATAGAAAATACTATCTATTATGATATTAATGCCTTACTGATCCATAATGTATCATCACGATTGTAAATTGCATTAATGATCACCTGCTTAATTATATAGACGACATTGGACATCCGTTGTTATTTAGTTTCTAAATGAATTATCAACCCGCAGTGAATGATGTGTCCTGCGTTGCCTTTGCTTGGCTCTACATTCCGCTTGCAAGCAACGTCAGTAGATGTAAAATTCCCCATGACCTCTGATTGTGTGATATAACACGATAAGCTTCAAAATAGGGATGGCTATGAAAATGACAATTTCTCTCATCACAAACTGGAACAATGGCATTTCAAAACTGATCATTTTAGATTTCACATATCTAATACCGGGCATCATCAGAGCATTTAAATTCTAAAATTGGATTTTCAATATTTAGTTATACCACAAATCGTGTAACATGATTCCCACTGAGCGATTAACTTGCAGGATTTCATACAGCCACCTGATAATACATTTAATTATCAACAGTTCATTATTGAAGCGCCTCAAAAACGTAGCCATCAAAACACATTGCGCGAAACTTACAATAATTGCATTTCATTATCAGAGCCAAGACTTCAATCTGTAAGTGCACTGCGTAACAAGAAGAATTTAATTATCAATAATAGAATTCAATCCTACTTCGTGGAGAACATCTAAGATACTGGGTGAAACTATTCAACAATATACTTTTTTCGGCTAATGCTAGTAACATGTAAAACAAGCATATCAAAGCACTAATGATGTTGGATGAAAATAGGGCTCTATTCGAAGCCTTCCTTCGGACTCTTCCAACAACTCAGCAGATCTTTCGAGGTACTTGACATAAAGTTACATAACTGAATGGCATGGCCTTCATAATTGAGTCACTATCATTGTCATCAATGAAAGTTCATACTCTATCATGCATAATTAAGGGCACATCAATCCCTCATGTTTTTGAGGAGACATCTGTCATCAATCCTAGTTGCTTCCTTCAGTTATAAAAGTAAACATCCCCTACGAAATCTAAAGAATTTTTCCTATTTTTTGTCCACGTGATTAGGAGTTACAGTTAGTCTAGCCTACATTATTTTTGATTTCTATACCATTACTGTTATTTTTAAGTTGAAAACATCCACTAGAAGTGTGATTATGAGACACCTACTAGTAAGACGCTTATCATGAGACACAGTCTATTTAGATATCAAAATTGTTATGCCCTATTTATCAATGCTTAGGAATGCACCATTGTAAATCAGAAAATTCTATAATTTCGCAAACAAGGCATAAATAGTCTTGAGATTCTATTGTTACTACAGTATTGAGAAATTCTTCTGCCATCGAGTAAGTCTTGAAAATGAAATACCTTCTATTAAAACGTCATTACATTCCGTGAGATATTTGAAAGAGTCCATCTTTAAGGACGGCTGGTAGTCTGCTGTCCTTCTTTATTTTCTGGTGCTAGCAACCACGAACCAGCATCCGCAGATTTTTCATTGAAATCTATCTATAATGGTTCCGGATTCGCGAAGCAATATTCTAGCAAATTCGGATAAATGGCATTGCTCAGCTATTATTTCATCTAAATCTGATTTGCAGCAATTTGTTGGTTACTCTTTAAAAAAACTTTAAAGACACAATTTAAATAAAAATTGTGACATAATCAAATAATCATGCGCTTGAATAGCTGTACCAAGCATCGTTTGTAAAAATAAATGACTTCATCACACATTCTTGATTAATTTATCTTTAAGAAAAGTAGCACCGTGGGGCGTGGCCAATAATATCAACGGATGACATTTATCGGATATTCCTAAGATCAGGGTTGCATTTGGAGGTCGGAACTCATATGGTGTATTGCACCATCCGTTGACCAATACTATATTTGAAAATGCGGTTCACAAATAAATTCAACAATTTTAGAAACTGCATCATTTCATCGATTCACACGAATATTTTTGGGCAACAAAATCCAATGTTTCAGAGATAGCATGCAGTTTTATACCGAGGACTCATCAACAAGAGTAGCAAATTGGTTAAATTGAACTCTTTGTGACTCCCTATTTCGGCAATCAATACTTAACCGACCTCCCTTGTCGCATTACGAAAGCAACACATCTAATTGCATTCAAACATTTTCTGAAAACAGAACTTTTTCTTTGATCATTTTCAGAACATTTTTCTTATCCTTTTCATGTACTGTCTAGTCTATATGTTATCTAGGTGGTCTTGATTCTAAGTAAGTGCAAATTTAATCATGCTCGCTATACCAGTTAATAAACAGATAGTCAAACTATCGCTGCGCAAAAACTCCTGTTCAAAATCAGCATACGGAGGAATCAATAATATCTAATTTCAGAAAACCAGTCAATTCCGTATCTTAGGACCCAAGTTTTTTTGTCATTGGAGCATACATCTAAGGCACATCATTAAAACAGGTCGAATGGTTTCGCTGCAGAGATCTTGCATGTCAAAAAAAATACATGTCCAATGGATATCAATTCCCAAATCGATATTTTGCGATAGAGTGTAATGGCAATGGTCTACGAGATTGCTCAAATTCATTCCAAAATATAAAGTCGATAAATCAGTGTTCGAGTTTGTTTGAAGATCGCGATTATCTTCGGAGTAATAAAGCGCATAATTGTAGCCGAAGAAATAAGTGGATAATAATGTTGAAAGACGGTAAGAAATGGATACTTATAAACAATAAACAAATAATTGTGGTGGTAAGCGGGGATGCACTGCATCTCAATATCGCATACAATATCACTATCAATATCCCATACAAGAACCACCCACGAATGTTCAGCTGCGACACAGCAAACATGAAATTATTAACAGTCATATTCATTGTCAGTTGTAAGTTGCATATTTATGTTTACGAAGTATCTGTTTAATAACATTTTATTGACATCAGATACTGTAAACGGGTATTTCATTAATTACAAACACTTTCAAACTGGCCTCATTGTGAACTAATCAAACCTCGACATGATAGCTCCAGTGATGTCTGCGTGCGCGGGTAGTAAATTCAACGTCGCAGTTACAAGGATATCGCTTCTTACTGCGTACATCAAATGACTGGTATCATGGGAAATTGCTTTATCCAATTTCTAGCAGTCAATTACTCAACTCTAGACCAGCCCAAGTGCTGTGGAGCACAATGCCCACCACTAAAGATGAGCGACCCCACCCCGAAACTCGATCCCGAATAAAAGGGGTTTGGGTCGACTTCTGCTAGGTCAATTGTTAAGTCGGGTCGGTTAAGATTATGCCTCCTATCACATACCCGAGAAAACTCGAACTCGGGTTTTTCGGGAATCTGTTAATACTGATAAACATTTATTTCACAGAAATTTTGGCAGTTCATTTTCCTAGGTAGTGTGCTGGTATGTGTCAATGATTTGAACTATACTTTGGCTAACAACATTTTCATAACAAGATAATAAGGGGTACTATGATTTCTTGCCTGTATATATTCATTTTGACATTTGTTATAACGTATCTACATTTAGTTTAAAATGATGGAGGCACTTCCATTATATTCAAAAAACAACAAAAAGATTATGAAATCAAATCTTTGCCACATTACATGGAGCTGTCGACAATTAAAACCTTCTGACAGAAAAGCATACTTAGAGAAAATGTGAAAGCTGGTATCATGGCTGATGATCAGTAATAATTGAAAAAGCTCAGGTTGGTTACTTCTTTCGATAATTCTCTCACGTTGTACCATTCATTAATTGTTTATAAAAAAATTGCATGCCTGAGTGGTTAAGAACGAGTGAGCAATCTACTCGTACTTCACAATTCCACTCACTCATTCTCGCAAGAATTATGTCATTTATATCAGTGTAGTAAGCATATCATCTGATGCTATCAATGCTACTGTTAACCATGAGGTAATCGGTTATGTGGCACGATGATCAACACCATGGTCCATTAATCATGTGGTAATATGTGTACCGTCTCCTTGCAAAATCGAACAAGCTAATTCAAATAATACATCGAAATAAAATAAAATTATACCTCATCTATGTCTCATATGTCAAGTGCTACACTACATGCACTTACATAGTTAATATAAATTGATATAGAAGCATAATAATATAAATTTTTATAAAAATTGATAGATAATCTAACCACCAATACAATCCTATGATTTCATAGAATTTTATAGTAGTTTATTTTTTTTGCTAGTAGTAGAGTAATTTATTCATTGAAATTCTCATTATTGTTGATACATTTTCATCAACTTTTCTAGAATTAGGCGGTGGGATACTTAGCTCAGACCATTACACGAGCGCATAATTGAGTGTTGACGCCCATCCTGATAACTACGTATGGTACTCTAAGTCGATTTCAATCTGGAACGAAGCTCTATAACCATGCAGATTCCAGCATAACGACTATTTTCAGATCTCATGAGCATTATCATAAAAACATCATGGATGCTTTTTCGGATATGATCTGGTAGGGTCGGACTGAGTTGCGTTCGGGTCGGGATTTAATATCTTCTTGTCAGGTTTGGGTAAAATATCACGACCAGTGGTCCTACGCGGCAAATTTCCATTTTTTACGCAGGTCGAGTAAATTTACGCAGGTAGTCTATTGCGAATATCTGATTAATGAAAAAACTTAAACAGTCTACATAGAATTTCAATGCGATTATTACCTTCACGTCTGAATTCGATGAATTTATGTATAGACTTTATATGTGAGAAAACTGTATCCACAAAAGAATGTGAAAATAACCTGTTAATTATAAAAGAAAATGTTGTTAATAAAAGAAAATTCGTGTGATTTATAGGTCACAATAAGCCCTTAAATTTTCAACTACTCAGACCACATTAGAGGATAGAATTCTATAAAAAATTCTGTAACTTTCTCCAAAAAATTGATGTTTTGAGCATCTATTGGAAATTGTGATAACATGCGGGATAGGGGCTTTTCAGAACACTTAACTCTTACCTTGAAACCAATGCTATTGGGAATGCCGACCAGTTAGAAATTATGTACTCGAAGACAGATGTGCATTTTATCTCCCCACCTATTCATCATCTACTACTCACAGAATATCATGAGAAAGGCACCACATGGTTTTGAAAGGAGTGTCTCCGTTGGTGGACACCATATAACAAACTTTAGATATGCTGATAACATAGCTCATAGCGGGCAGTATGAGGGAATTGTAGGAATTGGTGGACAGAGCAAGAATTGAAAGCGAAAGAACCGGCTTACTACTTAATGCAAAGAAAACGAAAACTCAAAGTAGGGAGATGAATGGAAATGTTAGTGATATGGTCATCAAAGACAAAATCAACAGTCAACCTGCTGAAAATGTTGTACATGTCACAGTCACACATGACTGTCATTTTCACAGCCAATTATGACAACAGTAAGAAAACTGACATTCATTGGACATGTCCTGTGTAGCACCAGCTATGATAAAGCTCTGCTTAGTAAAATGGTGCATGGACCAATGGGAAGGTGGCGACCGAAAACCCGCCACTGAGACGAACTGATTAACCACGCTTACATGGAGCCGATGGAGAACCATGGTGCGGAGGGCCAAATCTGGTCGCGAACGACCAATCCATCAATGAGATGTTGGATAGACGATTTGCTTTGATCAGTTATCGCATGATAACGTCAAGAAAATGCTGCGAGTATGTCTGACTGGATTGGGAAGCCATGCTAAATACAAGTCAAATAGAGACTTTTGAAGATACGTGGAAATTACATATAGTTTGCTAGAATCTCAGCTATATATTGAACACGAAAAAACAGTAGTTGCTCATCCAAATAAACGAATGCACAAAAAATACTGTGAGGCATGATAATCTATCCGTATTTTGACTTGGTGTGCACTAATTGTAGCATGAAATTGACAGCATTACATTATAAATCTGTTGAAAGCAGTGTTTATAGGCTATTGCTATTATTCATGTGATAATTACATACATGTAGATACATTCGCGGATGACCATGATAACCATAACTTCATTTTGTACTTTGTCAATGGTTCATAAGTCAATTGAATTTATTTAGATACACAGACTTGTTGGAAATTGACAAAGGAAGCTTGATTTTCAAAAAGTACCGTGCTTTTGAATTAAAAATCAAATTTTTGACGTTCCCATGCGTTTATCAGAAATACTACAAGTTAGGCAACACTAGAATCGCAGCTATTATAGTTTTGGAGCAATATCAAAAAATGTCTAGGAGAATCCTGGATCTCTCTGGGTGAAAGAGGGTTAAGTCTCGCTACGTTCTGAGAATAGAAACAATAAATCAAATCAAATTCGATTTCCAGAAAGCTTCTATCTTTATTCAAATGAGCAAAAAGTACAATCAATGCCATTGTTTCAAGATGTCAAGACGTTGCGGTTAAATAATTATACAAGAATAATCAAAAATTCAAATCACGCGGCGCTTCCATTTTTTATATCATTAACGAAGAAGAATCGCGATTAACGCAGCTGCGTAAATTTACTCAGTCGTAGGACCACTAATCTCGGCCCAACCCAACCTCCGGTTCGGATTGTCTTTTGCTTAGAATCGTGATCAAAATTTATGTAATCCGACACGACGCTCATCTTAACCTACCACGGAAATACTGAATACATAACTTATAAAATCAGATGATTTCAGAATACAAAAAATATTTAGATATACAATGAATGTAAAAACTAGATTTTTATTTTACTTTGATTTGAATGTGAATAATAGCTGTGATGACGTTTGATTTTGTTATGCGATTAATTCAATTGATAAGATAATCTGAGCACTCGCATCGTAATACGGATTTAGTTTTAGTTTAAATCATATATAGTTCGACAAAGATTTAGCTATTGAATTGCCGTTTAAAAATAAGTTGTTAATATGACATATATCGTAATTAATTAAAGATGCCGCAAATGTCATTATTCAGTAGTATGTTTTAGATCATCTTTATATCAGCTTATCTTTTAATCAGCTTTATAGAGCTTTTTTTCGACAATTTTTTTCACGTGTATCAGTAGAGTGAAACCTTAGCAGCATTTGAAGCATTAAATGAAGAATAAACAGCAACAACGATGATACACAATTCTAATACACTAGAACTATAGAATGATGTGCCCATTGATTTCCAGTACCCACAACGAAACTAATAAATTTAAAAAAGTGACCTTAAGCAAAGTACAAAATGAAAGTGGGACAAATTAATCATCTTTGCACTTCCGATTGATCCGTTTTTCATTCGTTAGAGAGCAAACGTCGATCAGCGAAGCGTGAATTGATGTACTTTAACCAAGTCAATGTGCATTCAGACAAATATTTCGAAAAGATCATATCAACCATAACAAAATAGTTTCGCTATTACATCTAAAAGATTCTAAAAGATGCATTTAATTTTGGAGTTCGTGCGACGGCACTGTCTATCGATGTGCATAGGTCTAATAGAGTCTTTACTGAAACAGATTAATGGTTTTTAACGTTTAAGTTGCTGATTCAAGCCCTCGCATTAGTGATGAACTCAAGATTTCGGATGCTTTCGGGTTTGCCAAAAGGAGAAGTTATGTCGAAGGGTGGAATTCTGACGTGAATATGACTCCAGGGTCCTGCAGAGTAACTGATCAACTTCAACTATCAATAGGAATGGTAACTGGACAATTAGTAAAAACTATATGAATTTTCTAAAAGATTGACTATTTAACCAGTTATACAAGAATTAATAATACATAATCGCAGGTGGAAACTCCACGCTATGGCTGGATCTCTTGTTTATGGTGTTTTTTTTGTTGACTCTATTGTCAACACTTATAGTGAGCTAAATAACGTGGCAATGAGGTGTTGAACAGAGGCACAGACATAGGGGTTTTAGCAAGTTATGTGAACAACATAAAAATGTCAGTCATCTTGATAACGATCAGATAGTCTTATCACGTAATCTTCCATCAAGGTTAGATGTTATTCATAATATCAAGTTTACATTGATTTGAAATTGTTGCTTTAATTGTCGATGAATTTCTTAATCACCATGTTTTTGGGTCTTCTAAAATTCATTATTGATGCGGAATACATGTAGCCTACATTCAACATTATTACAATACAATACTAGAATTATAATACAAGAACCAACATGCAAGATACAAGATGCCAATAGTGAATAATTCAGGGTCATTTCACATGGAATCGACCTGTGGCTAATGGCAAAGGCTCTCAGATTTCATCGAAACTTTCATGGCAGGCTATTTCGGGAAGAAACCACCATTTCTAAAGTGGTTCGTTCTATTTCCACGTACTTTGGTTTCTGCAGATTTTAAAAAAGTGAAAGTTACAAAAATACATGTGAAAAATTCGCATAAATGATATTTTTCAATGTGTCTATCACTGGATTGAGAAATACTCTGGGCCTGATACTTAACATGCTAACTAACATGCATCACGCAAGCAAGTATACATAACTTGCTAGTAGCCATATTTATTTGAAATTAGAATCTTTGGCCATTTCCAGCCCGTATTACAGCCATTGGACCAACTTTTTTCGACCAAAGCTAGTGTGTGACAAGGTCATTAATATCCTACTGGCATATGCTGACATGTACTGTGCGCTCTGGAAAGAGATGCATCATTTTTAAAAAGTCGTTTTACAATGCATCTACTTCTAAATATTATGAGTTGCAAGAGCAAACATGCCCCCACCAAAAAAAGCCATACTAGATTAAAAGATGGTAGCACCTCTACATATGCAAGGCGTTTTCGACTACCGAGACCATCTGTGATCGAGACAGTTGACTAAACTCTCATAACAAGGTTGGCTCCTTGGAGTACGAGCTCCTAACCGTTCTTTGACGAGGTTACTACCACCAGGGTTGGTCAAAACCCACCCGGTCAGAAAAAAACCCGATTTCACCCGCCCGGCGGGCGAAATCGGGCGGGTTGTGGGTGAAATGGATTTTTTCCTTTTATGTCATTTTTTTTCGATGCTTCTAATTAAAATTAAGATACAATCATTTTTCTTTTTTATTTTTATTGCCTCTTTCTTCTCTGCAAATTATCAAATGTATAGAGGGAAGAAGGGGGGCAGGGTGCGTGCAAAATTAAAATTTGAAAATTCAATTCTACATTTTGACGGGCAATTTGATTTTGATTGCAAGACGGTAGTCTTGTAGTTATTTTAGATTTAATAACTTGTCGTTTAGTTCTTTTTAATTCCTTTGATATCTTTATTGACTTAAGTAAAGTGTGATTACGAACCGAAAAAAAAGTGTCTCAACCTGCACGGAACCTGCCCCTTAGTGGGGGCAAATCGTGCAAATCCCATAGGGGGTTTCTCATATTTTACGCAATAAAGAACTTTTATTCTACAAAAACACTGAATACATTAAATTCAAGAAATTGGAATGTGATATCTGCAAAACTCAGATCTGTTTATATAATGTAGTTCTCCTCTGCTGGAAATAGACATAAAATACAAATAATAGGCATTTAGCACTCTTTTACGTAAAATGCTTCCAAAAAAGCGACACTGAACTTTGCGTCCGTGTTCACTCCCGTCATAACAGGATTTCTCAAACAAGACAACTTATGTCGGTCAGTTCAAACGGCCAAATAATCATTCTCAGATATTTTGAATAGTGTATTTCATTTCGTCGACGTTTCATAACTCGTCGACACTCGTCTCGTCCGTCAACCGATTGTTTGAGTGGCGCGACCAAATCAGCGGAAGCGGCGACACTTCTTTCTAGTTCTACAAAGTCTCTACTCTTCTTTCTAGTTCTACCGCGAATCGAAACAAGGTCCACGATCCTGGGTTGGTCGTCTGCTGTCATCACTCTGGTCACTTATCCGATTCGAAAGAAGGTGGTGTCAGCACCTTGGCACTGGTACCTCTCCTTGGCACTGGGGATTTTCTTTCTCTTTGACTTTGCGGGATTTTCTTTTTCTTGTCAGCCAACTTCTCCTCGAGTCCCTTTCTTCAGCGTGCTTTTCGTTGGGCACTTCTCTTGACTTCAGAAATTGGACAACTTCGAAAGTGCCCCACCTGTGTGTGTTATAATCGCCCCCCCCCCCATTGACTTTGCATGTGCCCAAATGGACCTTTGTGCACGAAAAAGAGTATTTCAAATAATGTTATTATGGAACCAAAATGGCACATCAAGTTGAACTCGTAACGCAAAAATGATCTGGAATGAACCAAAGCAAAAGTTCAGGAGCACGAAAAAACAAAAAAATGAAAAAAAATTAAAAAAAAAAAAAAATGATTTTTGTGAAATTACTAAGCGTTTTTTGCACGGTATCAGTGATATTGGTCAGTCATAAGCTGGGATGTACAGTAAGGGGATAATATCGCAAAGGAATAAGTTAATGCGATGAGTAAAATGCACACAAACCCATTTCACAATGTGCCCAAATGAAACGTGCCCCCACCACGCCCCTGATTGCTCACTCCTACATGTTTCTTACTAAAATTTTTAATATTGAAAAGGAAAACCGAATAAAATGTCATGTCCGAACCGTTCTCCGCGCATGAAATTTAACGCAAGAATTGATATGATGCCATAGTCCGCCTATGCTCGCCGGACATCAGCCAGCCAGGATTGTCACGAGCGGGACTGTACCAGGATTTGTGTGAGATGATGGGGATTCGGGGTGAGATGGACGCATACTGGTTGACGTGCTGGACATTTTGTCTTTGGGTGGTGGTCTTGTGGTCGCATGTCTTGGTGTAGATGACGAAGTCACGAGCTCTTTGCGTTTCGTCACTGCAAGCGGTTGTGATGTATTCGTTGTTGACAGCGCTCAGATCTAAGTTTATTTCAGCAAAGCATTTGTAGTAGATGAGGAAAAGAAAGCAATTCTTCCAAAAGTGAATGTGTGCGGAAAGAGGAAATATCCCAGAATCTGTTCTAGTCATATATAAAATACAAGTGGGTCAGTATTTTTCAGATGTTACATTCACATAAACATGGTATACGTCTTGTTGTGTGGCCTCTGTACTAATCGGTCTTCTTGTGTGTGCAGTATTTCTTTTTCAAAGTTTTTTTATCAAATTCCGCATTATCTTTGAAATGGTTAAATAATAACAACTAAAGAAAAAATTTTATCAGTGGTTAAAATCACAACAAAAAGGCTTGCTTTAATCCGGTCATCATATACTTTAAAAGTGATCTTTCATTCAACAAAAACTCAAGGCTGTAATACTTCAGTTGTTCGACGAAGACGCGTGCTTAAAACGTGATGCTGTTCTCGCGAGCATCGAGAAAGAACAGACTATCGCATTTTATCCTCGAATTTATAAAAGCATCAATGGGTACCTAAACGTTTTAGAATGCGGAACCTTTACTGAAATTGAGCTTGACAATAATAAACGTAGTAGAATGATGAACTTAATGTAATGATTCTGTAATTTTTTTCCGAAATGTGGAATTTTTGATCTTCATAAATGTATCGTCTTGGTATTTACACCCCATCAATTTAAAAATGATCTGGCTTTGAAAATTTATTTTTACATCCGATATATTTGTAGTTCGGGGAACTGAAAAGAATAAAATTGAATGCTAACGCTGCTTGATGCTCTGTTTGAAACATCTCTAACGGAATAGCGATCATTGATCGGGAATTTAGCCCGATAATTTTGCTCAATTTCTCGCTGTGAAACAGAAGATATTCAATTGCACCAAGTTATGGGGTATAAATGGTTAACAATTAGATGCTGTGAAACACAAAATGGTTATGAACCAGGTGTGACTGATGGTATTGTCTGCCCTATTCTCCAACATATTGACATTAATAATTGAATATATGTTGCTACAAAATGGTGAATTTGAAACACTAAGGAATTTTTCAGTGACATTATATTTGACAAAACGCAAGAAATGAATCTGATTTTTATTATCAAAGTTGATCCGTATGATTTGCAATTTTACGTGAAGCCAATCACTACTCAGGTACGGTAAGCTGTATTGTGAGATTGTTGATTTTATGCTGGTAAAACAATCTAGGCAGCAAATTCGTAAAGCAGTTATGTTTAGAGGATTTTGGTTCTATTCTTCTCCCTGATCATCAGTGTTTTTACTTGCATGTGATGTGACCATGTATTGGTGTTATAGGTCCTTAACATTATAATAGCGGTCCTGGTCTGTTGATGACATGTTTATAAATGACCATCAACCTATTTTTGCGTAATTTTTGAAGTCAGTTGACTTTTATTAAATGTTGTTTTAAACCACCAAAAAATGACATGCGAATAAATTTGCCAAATCTTCTGATTTTATGAAATTTTTGCGCAATATTCTTCATTTTCATGCCATGTTTTTTAATTGGGATTTAAATAACTACCACAACAAGAGACTCAAGTATTCGCTGGTAGGCTTGGAGTCAATGAGCTTGCTTCATAGTCAAGATCAAATAACAGGTAGATCGTCATGGCATAGCTTCACGACTGCTTCCTGGTTCGGGAGTATCTGTCGATCTGACCGTAGTGATGGACTAGTGGACTCGATTTTAAAGGTGTAGGGAATTTAGCTAGGTTTCGGGATTTGGAACAGATTATAAAGGCCAATTTCTATTTCGTTTTCATTAGCTCAATCAATGCTAGCCGTATCCCTGATCCCTGCTCCGCACTTGTTCTCACCTTATTCATCATCGTTGAAGCGTAGGAGAGTTGCAAAGTTTCGTGATGACGTCATCTCGGACAACTTTCCAATGGGAGAGTGGTTCAACATGCATGCAGAATTTGGGCTGACACTGTCTCCATTATTTTGGGAAGTTGAAATGACCTGCCTCGACCACACAAAGCTCACACATTTTCAACCGAAACAGACATGAGTGACGGAGGCTAGTTGCATGCATCATTCATCAATTGGAATGTCGGATTTTAATTTTCAATTTTTATCGAATTGGAGATGAATCTCATTCAATAAATGTGATGATCTGTGCTGTATTATGTAAACCATATTGTTCATAAATATATTGTAACTCGAGCGAAGTCTTCTTATTTGATGAAGTATTTGCGCAGGTTTATAGACATAAGTTAAATTTTCATAAAATGTAATGTGATTTTGGGATGAAAATACTCATGAATGGGTCTGTCCATACAAATAACATTTTCAAGCATTAAAGCATAACCATAAACTTTCGAAAATAAGGCAAATATGCTGAAATGTCAACGAAATTAATGTAACATATAATTCTTATCACAACCTTTTCCCAGAAGTTCGACGACTTACATTCCATCTTTTTGAAGCTTTCCTCTGCGTCATGTATTCATGAACTACATCTTGGTCTACATTCAGGTTATTGTCAATGACCGCCAACATAGCTCTCATTTTGTGAAAAATATAAGGGAAATTCAACTTTATTGGCACATATTTCAACAGTGTTGTGGAATGATTCGAGAGAAGATGTATAGACATATGATGCCAATTAGAAGTGCTCGGTATTGAAAGATTCTACACTGACATGATGCAGAACCAGCCGAAAAAAATAGTTTCGAGTTCAATGACGGCAAAAACCACACTCGCAGAGTAATTGAATCACAGAATAAAGTCAGCTGTTGGTTCAATGGATCAGGGCTGTCATCATCGGGTAAAGGGTAAAGTCATTTGGCATGTTCTCCTAGCAAATGAGGCATCCGACGAAAAAGAGACATCGAGGTATGATCGGCTAGCGTTCAATTTCTCTACAACATTGCTTGCCGTTTTTTAAATTTCGCAAGCATCTTTGATTGTTTTCCAAAATTCAAGGTAGGAACAGCTGTCGCTTTGAAGTGAAAAAAGATTGTTTCCTGTTATATACATGAGCTAATGGAGCATATTGTAGATTTTCACTTCATCTTTTTCAGTAAATGATGCAGCATACCCGAGAATATGTTGACGGAGCAAAACAGGCTCTTCCAATTTTATCACTCCATAATTTTCACATTTTCTTGTCTGGTGGGAATTTACAGAAATACGCAGTCTCAGGGCACATTTGAACGCCTGGCTGTAACTTCCCTCTCTGAAGCACCTAGTAGCGTATGATTCTATCTTCCGTACGTCTGTCCGTAGTGACGACATCAGCAATTCTGTTTTCGCCTGTTGAGCGCAAAGGACGTTACTTGGCATAACGACAGGTGTTAAGAGTCAAGATATCGACAAAGCAGAAACTCTACCTTCAAGCATAAGCGAAAGAAAGTAAAATGCCAATAATATCAATTGGCTTAACCAAGATATTTTTGGGCTCATATAGATTCTATGTACTTTTGTGCTTGTTTCGGATGCAGCGAATTTCGGCCACAACGAAATATTTTGCAAGGTCCCTTGAAAATGTCATAACCTAAAACTCAGCTGTTTGATTAAATAAAAATGAACGAGATTCCACACAAGAAATGACTAGAAATCAGACGCTAATATTTTTCATAACATGAATTGAAAATACGTATGCAAGTGATAAATGAATTCATTTAGAAAAGTGAAGGTCCTAAATATGGTATAGTAAATTTTGTGAATATGCTTGTTTACTCAATTTCTCCTTCATTATCTACGTCAGAGAGCGTTAACATGTTGACGACTAAAGATTAAATTATTAAGAGAATAAACTCGAACAAAGCAATTGCAGCGATTATTTGACGTTATGCATAGGAATTAAGGAACTTACATTTACAACTCAACAGAGCAGCTGTGTGACAAGTGGTGTCATGTACAATCCAAGAATTTCTGCTTTGGTTATTGACTATAGAAATGACTATCCGGTGAAATAAACATCATGCATTTTGAGTACATGCTAATTTAACAAAGTTGTGAATAGTGCCAAATTGAAAAAGCCCATAATCCAAGCCATAAAGATGTATGTATAATAGGAATTTTATGCGATAGCGTTTGTATAAAACAAAACAGTGACAAACTAAGCCGGCAAGGTCGATCTTGGACAAGCAAAACGGAAATACATTCAATCTGAAGGATCATTCTGTCATCTCTTGACATAGTAAAATACTCGCTCTTCGCAAAAGCTGAACGTTATTGCACAATTTCATCTGCTATTTCTTTTAATACCGTCTTTTCTCTAAAAAAAGCTCCACAGCGCTTATTAGATAAAACGCAGTTGCAGCAGCTTATGTGGAGATTTTAAGAAGTAAGAACGTAGTATATATCTCCTAAAACCTTCGGCCGAGTGGAAGTGTCTACACCGTTGATGCTCGGTTGATTGCTGATGATCTCTCAGTACTCGCATCACAATACGGTTTTTGTATTTATTTAAATCATTTTAATAAGGACTTAACTATTAAATTGATACCTAAAAATAAGCTGCTATTATTTCATTACAACTTGCCTCTTGGAACATAGATTGGATATGAATGTACTGTACCTGTATTGATACATATTGTAATTAATTCAAGATGCCGTTAATGTAATCATTCAGTAGCCTTAGCTGCTAGATAATGCAGCGTAATTTGATGTAGAACTTTTCCCGAAGATTTTGTTTCTTATCCTGAGCACATGTTTCGAAAATATACATTAACACGACTTTTTATGTCGACGGTATCAGACAGAATGAATATACCACAATGGAATCATTCAGTGACTCAACAAGGAATCATGATATCTAGTCTACTCTTTTCATTTCTCATTAAACTCGACTGAGGGAAAAATGAAAGAAGTCGCTTCACAGCTGTTGCCAACTATGCCGGCATGAAGCGAGCATATGGATATGTGCTACACTGAAAATTTAACAGGATTTTTGCCATTTTCATTATTTCGAGAAATAAGATTGTTGCTGCAGTTTTAGTAAGATAATCATTTAGAGACCTTAAGTTTCAGGAACTCGAACAGGGAGATGTTGAACGATTAAAAGTCTAGTTTCACTGTTCAGTTGACGAAGCTCGAGTCTAAACCACATCACTAGTATGATATTACATTTGTGGAATGTTATATATCCCGCACCAGCATCGGAACTTGAACGAAGCGAGTGACCTTTTAGCGGTAAAATTCGAGGCGGTAGAATTTAGTATTATCTACACACAGCAAAGGCTACGATTTGGTACAGTACATTCAGTTGAACGACTACAATACTGGTATGGAAGAATTCAGAGTAGAATAGGGCCATTGAAATGACGTGATTTCCCATGGACCATGCACACTGACATCACTTTCGTGTCGCGGAGAAAATAACACCAAGGAATTTGAAATGTTCAACATTAGACAAAAACATAGAATCAGACACATAAAACATAACTAACTCTAAAAATTAGACCCTTCCTTTTTTGTATCCATGATCATGTTGCCCGTTGGCCAACGAAATATTTTGGGTGAATAACAATAAAGCTAACATCAAAATTGTGGCCCTTTCTCTAAATATTTTTTATGAAATATAGAATATTTTATTTTGTGCCGAATACTGCAATACCAATTAATCATAATCCATATCAGTTTTTACACACATCAAAAACACGAGCAGTTATTGCTACATATCGAAGTTTTATCAATGTGACGCATGGTTTTTAACACCCCGCTTAAACATTGTATTGAAACCCTTTTGAAGCAGGTGTGGAAACATAGGAAAAACCCACCAGTTTAAACAGATCACCCTGTTTAATCATGTCACATGTATTAATATCGACGAATTTTGCATCATGTTATATAAATTCTATTACCCCTGATACAAAACGTTTTAGCCCGCAGCTACTGGCAAATAGCGGTACGTCCACACACTCGCCACACGATAGGACGCAGCAAGACAATTTGCCAATGCAATGCTAAAAATTGTAAGCTGCCCTACATCGCATGAGGCTGTTGAGCGCAAATTCAGTTTGGCGGAACTGTACCAAACAGCACAAAGAAATAGACTGAGGAAGTGGATTCAAGCCAGTAGTGCTGCACTTGCTTCCGCGACTGATGATAATAATGAGCAGTGGTCGGATTGAGAATTTTCGTGCCCACCCCACGAAATTCGTGCCCCTGCAGTGCCACCAGCTGAAAGAACTTACTGCTTCACATGTATGGCTATGAATCGCATTGTAATTGAATTGCATAATCTTCATATTGCATTTTTGAACCTGTAAATGCACATTTCCTGCATATACGAGTACATGCACAATGTACATGCAATAGAAACAGGTCAACTGAAAATATGCCAAAATGCATAGAAATGCACTTCGTATTTAGCTACAAGTGCGAGCATTATTCGCAGTACGCATATTACGTGGAGAAGTTTATAAAAATCATTTCTTATTAGGAACAGTATTATCATCGTCACTGTGAAGGTCAACACTGATCCTTCTTTTCATGAACTTTTGAAATAGTCTGTCTGATTCCAGATTTTTCTCATCCATTAGTTTCAACATTTTATTCAACAGAATCTTCAGATATGCATCCGCATCCTTCAGACTTTTCGGAGTCTCGTCATATCTTCCTGACATGAGTCTTTTCGTTTTATCATCTCTGATTCTCTGTTCATTTTGCAATGTTGGCTTTTAAGTTTGTTTGTACTACTTCAAGCCTTTTATAGGCCTTGTTGCTGATCGCCTGCTGCTGATCGCAAAAGATGTTAAAGGAACCGAAACAAAATGTAGGCAATTGATCAGTTTGCTGATGAGACCCGCGCATCTTTGTTGGGTAAACTCGGCTAATTCGGAGGCGCCTATATTTTGGAGGTATTTAATTTGATCAAATAATTTTCTTACTTTAAGAAATCTGATATTCTACACTTCATGCATGGATACCTAACATGTAGTATGTAGGCCTACGTCAATCGTTAGAATGATCAAATATTCTACAGCTGAAGTGATGTTACACGATATTCTTTATATAGATAACCATAGATGTGACAAAAATTCACTGTTCATGCATACGTATCGTGGTAAAGTCAACATTTTTCTCAACATTTTATGATACAAATCCGACAGACAACTATGTATTGACTGAACATTTGCTGCAAGTTAGAAAGTCAATGCAAATCAACCTAGATCAAAATACACCTGTTAGATATTAAGCCAATTTATTGAAAAGCAAGTATTTTTTCATTATTTGGCTTACGATGGATCGGTAGACACGCATTGCTGCTGCCAAGAAGGCAATTACAGTCAGCAGAATATCAATCTATAAAGCCTCCAGGCAATACGGCATTCTCGAGACTACATTGAGGAGACATGTCAAAACTTCTGTCAATCCGAATCCTGGAAACCCACAATCTCTAATCGGCATCCAAGAGCGGGAGTTAATTAAGTATTCGACGGACATGGCTCGCTTAGGGTTCGGATTAAAAACAATTGATATGATTCGTTTTGCGAATACTATGGCTGGAAATGGCGGTCCTCTTTCAAAAGACGTGACAATATTTCAGTGAGAGCGCTCGAGCCAGTAGCCCACTATCGAGAAACGATTACGAAGGAGCCGAACTGCATCTGGAAGATAAGTCTCATTCATAGGCCGAAACAATCTGGATGGAACTAGACTTCAAATGGCGGGAGGATCTAGGCGCCCGGTGGCAATCAAGAATACATTATATTCATGGATTATTGTGCTAATAATTTCTTTTCTGAATTTATGAGATTTTCAGGTGAGCTTCAGATTATCGACACAAGCCTACTACTCATTGACAGCATCAATTATCAAGAAAAATTAATGGCAAAACCTTCTTGACATGTTGAATGAAGAAAGAATTAATTATAATACCAATCTCATGGTAATTCCTTTGACGTATGCACTATATGCTCAAATACTGCCACCAAATTCCAAGAGTAGGCTATAGCATAGAATTAGAATTAATTAGAGTCTACAGCCAAATTACCCGAGTCATCTATCATTTTCTGATTGATTTTCTTCTGTACGTAAATGAAACAATGGTGTGTTGGTGGTTCCCTGAACAAACCTGAGGAATAAATATAGCTCGATCAAATGACGTATACCTATTTATTTCGTTTGATTTTATTGAAAAAAAATTGAAAGAGATTTGATTTCCAGAATCAGCAACGAAATAAGTTGTTTTGATACATACAATGAATATTAATGCATGAAGCATACATTAATACAGAAATTCAGGTGATTCTCAAAAAAGATGGGCACGAATTTCAAGAGGTCCAATTTTCGTGCCCACACTCATTTTTCGTGTATTCGTGCCCGGGCACGAATTCGTGCCCGAATCCGTCCACTAAATGAGGATTTTAATTTTTTATGATATTATTTGCTAAAGTGTGGTAATTCAGTGGATGAAATAATGTTTTGAGAAAAGAGTTGTTACTAGTATATCTAGTACTTGCATGTGACTATTCGATTTTCTCTTAGTGTAAGTGCAAGATATCACTGATGTCAGAAAAAGTACAAGAATTGCTCACCAACAAATTCTATTGGTCAATTAAATCACATGGTTTAAGAAAAAGTAGCAAAAAACTGCTCAAGGTTTCGTTTCACAGTCACATATTCATGAAACTCGGGTGTGATGTTTTTGAGGATATGCTTCCTAGTCTTTTTGTTCACTTTTCCTTAAGCCAAGTTATTTCGTCAACAAATTTGTTGAAGAGCAATTCCAGTATTTCTATCCGACAAATTTTATCCGGTTAAAATTCAATTTATGAAATCTATATATCGAACATTTTAAATATATTCAATATATTACTACATATAGGTCATTCCACATCAAAACGTCAAATTTCGGGAAAAGTGAGTGGCGAAGGTTATCAGATTTTCTTGAAATTCACATAATTTCATTATTTGGGTCTATCTAGATGAAATCCAAAATATTTCGGAAAAATTCTATCGGGAAGGTCACTTGCGTGGCCTTGACTTATTAAAAATTCGAATTCTTCTATTTTTAGAGAATTTATGAAAAATCATTGTGCAAATGTTTACCTATAATCATATAAGCTTCTAATTATCCTTCTTGACGCGACTCTAATAGTATCCGAGAACTTCTTGCACAAGTATTTTCTGGCGAGAGACACTTATGATCTGTTTAACGCCTTCACGTGTTGATGAAAGCAGGAAGTCTTTCCCTATTCATTTCCTAGGTCTGTGTCTGTGATTAAGCTGTGTCTGTAGATAATTAAGCAATTCGGTCAGAGGCTACCTTTTACCTCTCAATGAATTTAGAGAATTCAACTGCCTTTAAAATAAAAAAGGGAAAATGTGAAGCGTGTGCCAACATATAACTGTTTAGAATTACAATCAAAACTCTTTAATTCAAACCATGAGTTAAGACCTTAGAGGCCATAATCAACGAGTCTTAATATAAGATGCCTTTGATAACACAAATTGAGAGGATGACCAAGGCTGGGTTAGACAACATAGGTGGAACATATAATGCATCGGAGTTCGAATTAATGAATTTCGAAAATAGATGAATAGTATCTGTTAATTACAAATCGCATACTACTTTTAAATTTGTTAGTAGCAGCACAAAAAACGAACTAATTTTACCACATTTTCAAATTTAAAAAAATCATACTTCTGGGCAGAAAAAGTTACTTCTGATTACAGTTTCAGATAGATAATGTGAAGCGTAAAGCACTCGACCGATCAGGATTGACGTAGCTGCTGCGAGAAATTGTCAGGACTGAGTCAAAGATGTCAAAAATTAAATATTTTTCATATAATTTGAGATTCAAAAGCCACTTTCCCGATCCGTGGTGATTTTTTAAATATTTTTTTACAATTATTTGGATGTATTTGTAGTTGCTTGTGGAAGAAGTGACCGTAAAATCACTTTCACATTTTTTAAGATATGTTTGAAAATTCGATTTTTTCGAAAATTTTCTGAAATTTTTACTTTTTTTGAGGCCCACAGAAATTTTCTGGCATCGAAAAAGTTATGAATTCCGCTTGGAACATCTATGGCTGGGTATCAATTAAGCAGTCCAAGAAGAATTTTCTTCAACTTTGCTGCGAGATCGGTGATGTAAGCCATCAAAGATGCATATGATTTATCATAAATTCTCTAAAAATAGAAGAATTTGAATTTTTAATAAGTCAAGGCCACGCAAGTGACCTTCCCGATAGAATTTTTCCGAAATATTTTGGATTTCATCAAGATAGACCCAAATGATGAAATTATGTGAATTTCAAGAAAATCTGAGAACCTTCGCCACTCACTTTTCCCGAAATTTGACGTTTTGATGTGGAATGACCCATATAATAACTATAAATATGGCAATTATAGCAATGAAGAATGATTATGATAGTGTCATGCTAATTAAATTGTACAAAAGGGGAATTTTTAAATCATTTGGATCAACTGAATTTTGGCATATACATTTACATTGTACGTATGTGAAATCCGAATCACATTGAAAATTGGTATTTGCACTTTCATCTTCAATACGGTGTCTATAACTGCCACAGTAAAATTATTATTCCACATGTGATGATTTCGTAATTACATTACATTGTAAATAAAAGTCGCACAACATTTTCAACGAAAGTCAAATTCATTGCTGACAACTTGTGGAGACGAAGATTGATATAAAATTGCATTTTTGAAAAAAATGTGTGCTTGGTCAATGCTTTATGAAAGTTCATTAAATAATTACATGAATATTAGATTTGTTCACCGGATATCAGAGGGCGCCTCAGTTTAAAGTAGGGTTTAAACAAGTTTAATAGGTGAAACCTGGCTAAGCCTTTATCCAAGTCAGCAGATACCACCCTGAGTTTTATGCTCTGTTTTGACAAGTAGGCATAACTTATAACGCAACTTTCTTCGGTTCCTTCGGTTCCAACTGCTGAGATTAGATTTAAGAAATAAATTGAAAATTTCGAAAAAGCCAAAAATATCAAACGATCAGTTGCAGTTGCCAAAATTACACCGGTGTAGACAATGCAAGACATTAATGTAACCAAAATAATTATGAACTAACGTATTACCTGCAGGAAATCGTAGATTCGCATCCGTAGGACAAAGCTCCTCTTTACAGATACCAGACTCCTCAGACACGATGTTCTTTTCACTCTTTCGTTTTCTTAACCATTTCCAGGGTTTGAAAATTCGACTGAAGGCTTGCATTCGAGTAGGTGGAGATTTACTCAATGAGCCACTTCGGATTCCATGTCCCAGCTCCATATCCCCACAATTCTCATCTTCAGGAGTTGCTGAAAATTAATTAAGTATATTATAATGCCCATGAATGTGAAGTTTTCCAAACGTGTATGTAATAGTGAATCTTTACAGGCATTTAGAATGTTATGCTTGCGACATAGAGGATCAACAAAATGTTCATTAAAATTGATGTCTTATTGTATTTAATTCTCATAAACATGTTTACTATGCTTGTTTATCAGGAACCCTTAATGAGAAAATTATTGAGACTCTATGAGCAAACAATGTTTTTCATATTTATAGGTCGACTTTGATTTGCTTGATACCAGTGTTAGTGAAGACCGACAGCAATCTCATTCAATGATATTTGTAGTCTTATCGAAGTAAGCTTTGAAACCCCCTTCATTGCACGCCGAATGCGCCCTTCTCACAATTTAGATGCAATCACATTTTCATCTTGATGTGGAGGACGAAAGCATCAAAAAGGTGGAAGCGCAGTCGAAGTGAAAAAGGTGGAAGCGCAGTCGAAGTGAAGAAAAGCAGAGGTTTCTATCAACGCATTTTCTTTCCAGTGAGACGTTTTAGACTGTTTATGCGATGCATCACAAAGCTTCCATGCAAACGATCGAGTGTGGCCTCCTTATTGAAACTTAGTCAATAGTTACACCGAGTAGCATGCATGATACGCTCCTGATTTTGGAGCAATTGCCCATTTATGTTGAAATCGTAGGAGTTTTCATAACTATTAGTTGTTTATGGCAAAATAGATGATAGGATGTTTTGAAAGGTGTTGTGTAGTGTCGCCATCCAGAACGTTTGTTTTTATGTAGATTCTTCGTAATCAAAGCTTAAGGGAAGAATGCGAACCTATACGCAAAGCAGTTCCGTCGGTATACGATGAAAGGCGAGGAAGCAAAGAAGAGAAAGAAAATAATGGATAACGAATTATTTAAAACTAGGTCTAAGCAATTCACACATGTAAATCAAAAAAAGTTGACGAACACCAATTACAGTTTCATGACAAAATAATAAAATTCTATGTAAATATTCAATATTTCGGCATGCGCCTTAATCATGAATTAAGAAAAGAAAGAGTTCTTTCTTCTCTGAGTAATACTGTATAACTGGCAAGAGCTAAATACTGATAAGACGATGCTTAAGAAAAGCAGGATAACAGAACGGGAATATGATGACATGGCCCTCTCTCTAGGACATTAACAGAATGATAACTGGCCCTTCACAGGAAGACGAAGTGATGATGGGGAACACAAAAAAAGAGGACCAAATGGGTCTCTTTGTTGAACCCCTTCTAATAATGGGATGACGTATAATGAAAAGCATAAATTTGATGGCAATCGGTAACACTGATCAATGCAGTTGTAAATCTTGGGCATGTGTTCTTTAACCTATTTCAGCAGAACATTACGACTGACTGAGTTGAAGGCATTTCTTAAAACAGCCCTTTGCAAGAAATCCGAATTTCGAAATCGAACATAATTTTTGCATGCATGAATTGCAACTTCGCAGCCAGGCTGGACTACGAAACTGTCCGTATCAGATCCAACACACATGAACATATATGGCCAATTCAATAACTTGCGCTCGATACTTAGGAGTCGCTTTCCTAACGATTATCATGTCTCTTAAATGTATTAATGATTCCAACACTTATGTATGTGCAACTCATTGACATAACTAATGAAACCAACTACTATCATAGACTTGAATTGAAGTTTGTTTCATTTATTATAAGGTTTAAGGCAATATCTCGCTTTCTATGTATCACCATTCAACTTGTTATGAAAAGAGGAATGATTCACATGTGACAGTATAATTTCAAAATTAGATGTCGATAGGCTATCCACAATTACAGTTGCAAGTTGAACGTAACTATCGTCTGCTGAAGCTCAGATTTAATTTGATGAAATGGCACACGGTCGAATTACCACAGGTGCAATAATTGGAATGATGCGCTGCGGACGAAGTTTCGTAATTATTGCCAAAGAACTAAAATTTGATATGGTCATTATATAGAACTGGTGATGTCGTTGGAAAACAGAAGACAGTTTGGAGATGAAGAAAGGATCAGGAAGACAAAGAGCATCTTCCAAACGAACCGATGCGCGGTTAGTTTTAGCCTCCTAGAGGAAGATTTGTCTGTTCAAAGACTAATTGCATTCTGGAAGGTTGCTGAGAACGCAAACTGCAGCATCGGAACTGCATGTTGGGACCGTAGACTGAGAGGCATACAGTCTCTGGACGACCAACTGTAAGAATTCCGCTGAGCATAGAGCATCGAAGGAGACAAGTTGCGTGGTTTGAAGACCATCACTTTTGGAATGATCAACAATGGCAGAAAGTCGTGTGGACGGATTCAAGGGTAAACTCCTGATTTCAATAATGGCCGCGTTCATGTCAGTCGTCTTCCACGTGAGCGTATTGCTCCAAGTAGTGTTTAAGAACACGACAGATAATGGCCGTGAGAGAGAGAGAGTAATAAATTGGCGAGGCATTTGGTGTGATCGAATAACGGCGGCAGTCGTCACGATAGATTTCTTGAAAAAGTTGTGTTGCCAGTTGTTGCCCCACTGGCTTTGGCAGAATATCTTGCCTCCAAACACGGCAACGCAAGGCCACATCATTCTTCCGCTGTTAACAACTTAAAATGGAACTTATGTAAATTCTTGCTTGGCCTCCACGTTCACCTGACTTATTGCCAATCGAACTTATCTGTGATGAGATTGGGCTGAGAGTGAGAGAGCGGCGACACCAACTCAGGTTTATCTGTAGTTTTTGTAAGTGGCAAATTGCGTACATTAGGCCTACTTCATATCAAAATTAAGTGAAAGAACATTTCATTTCATTTAAGATACTTGACAGACCTTGTTTGATCAACTTACTTGAGACTGTTTGCTGCTGGAAACAAATAATTTCGATAGCGCATTGGATCATTTCATGTTGAAAGGTGTATCTCTCATTGGAAAAAAGCAGTTCACAGCTGAAAGGATTTACGCAGAGGTCTATCATTTTTCCTGACCTAAACAGCATGATGTTAGGCTGAGTTTAGCAATAGCCGATGCTGCTGAAGTCAAGTATGTATTCCGAAATTTTCGTGTGCACATGACATGGACATTTTTGAAAATTGTAGGCTCTACTAACTCCCTTCTTCCCCTGACACGGTCTCTGTACAGACCAAAATTTGGGAACAGATATTTGATTTCAACAGCATCGGATATCTTTTAAATTAGACCTTGAAGTTTTTGGTTTTGATACAGCACTTTTTACAGCGGTCACCTCAGGGATCGCAATTCACCCAAGAAAAAATCGGAAAATCAGGAAAACCCTGGGTTTGAATGCATAAATTTGAAATATTTACATTAGACTAATTTCGCAAAAAAAGGAAAAAACGGAAAATTGCGATCCCTGGGTCACCTACATATGACCATTAAATTTCCCATCTCTGCGACCAGCATCGCTAACTACTGAGATAAAATTTCTAGTATGATCATTCTATCCCTTCTGTTTTTATGACTCTGGATTATTGCAATGGATGTTATCCTGATATCATACCAAGTTTTTAAGCTTTCAAATGTTTGCACCATTTGAATTTCATGAATTTTTTTGCAGATCTTTCTTTCAGATGAAGAATAAGAGCGGCTGCTCCACTCTTATCCGAAGGTGTAGAAATATTTGATATCTACTTGACTTAATTACGACGCTCGTAAAGAAAAGATTATCATTTTCTTTTGTAGTGTATGTTATATTAGTTTCTCAAGGGATCGTGGTATTTTTTCGACGCCTAGGAATTATTCATTCCATGTTGTCGCATTGATTATAGTTCACTATCATGAATAAGTCTGAGTGGCCTACACCATCTCAAAAGTTCCTTCAATGCAATTGGTTATCTTTTATAGAACAGGGCTAGTCTATATTATCCTAGTTTCTCATGTGCTGTCAGATGTCACCATCTGAAAGTTGCTCATTTATTGCTCAACCAGGGGTCAAAATTCTTGGAAGTGTTCATCGATCGATTATCAAAAATTATGTAGAGCATGTCGCCCAAGAATGAAAATATTCTCTGATTTGTCTAAATGCTATGGATTGCATCTAATTCCACACATTCAAGACGACGATAAACATAAGTGACGCAACGAGCGCAACGGCATCTTTGTGCTGGATGCAAAATTCTAACAATAATTACAACTAACGTGGCATAATAAACGCACATTAGTCATCCAAAAAATCTGAAACTGATGTTCTTATAAGGATTATTGAGTGGTTTGAAAAATGCTGAGTATTGCAAGTATAATGCGAAAAAATAGATCATTTTGCTTCACTCGCTTCCGATCTTACTTCGATAGGTTACTTGGATGGGGCTTTACTTCGATAGGTTATAACTTGGATTAAATGAAGCATTTGTCACAATTACTGTTTACCAAATTGGTAAGCTAGGTTGATAGACGATTGTTGATACAAAATCATTTAAATAGATGCATGTACATCTTCTTTAATATTCATCCGAAAAAAATTGTAAAATCACTTCACCTCTAGCGTTGGACAATGCCAGATCAAAAATTGTTGGCGATGTAGAAATGATACGGTAACTAATCAGCACAATATAGTGCATTAGTTGCTCTAGAACTAATACCGTACTAGTTCGATGTTTAATTCAATTTCAAGATCTTAGAAAAACGGTTACATCACTAAAAAACAAATAGGAAAACACATAGATTAAATCTATTACATAAAAGTGTTGTTTAATCAACCCCGAGAGTATTTCAAGCAGTTGAATGATAAGAACATCAAGGTCTATGTGATGACCAAGTCACTCTGCTGTTTAAAATCTATGTATCGGAAAAGGAATCATGCAAACGAAGTTCATCGAAGAAATACACGGCCCTGTCAGCAAAGTAAGAATCCCATTCCATCCTAACTAACATCATGGTCACTGGTCAATCTCAATCAATAATTGCGTTCTTTTTCCTCATTCAAATTTGTCTATAGGTGAGACTCAAAAAGAAAAGTGGAAAATTTTCATCAAAAAAAAAAGTTTGTCAAACCTTTAAATAAATGATCTTTTCCTTCAGTATTGTTCGTGTTAAAATGGTGATGGTTTGTTTTTACTGTTGAAGTCTGAAAATAATCAATGCATCTTTGTTGAGTCTACAAGAATGGCAAGTGCTCATATTTCAGAAGATCAAAAGCCTATACTTACAGTACCGGTAGTTGACGAATTATTGTTGTCGCATTTCCAAACTTTTGATCAGAAAATTTGCATGAAAAATTCAGCAAATAGCCAAGAAGCATGAAAGAATGACAATTTCCAGAAAGATGTGGCAAGTATGAAAGCATGACGGCTGCGACCCCTGCAGATTTGTGCTGTTTCAAAATTTTCATTATCAATAGGCATTGCAAGATATTTGCACATAATGCTGTAAAATGTGCATATGATCTAACATAAAAATTCGGCATCAAGTTATTTGATCAAACAATTGGAATGATTTGTTTTCAAGTATAACCTCACTGCATTGAGGAAAGGCTTAAGCTATTTCTTAAATTCTGAACACGTTCTTTAGAGGACAAAACATTGTTCAAGAATGCGCCAAGGACTACGCATTCATTGAAGTAGTGCTAAGCAAAGAAATTTTAATTTCACTTGAAGACATTCATGCAGAACGATTAAGTGTTCCGTGGGTTATGTGAGAAGGACAGACGCTAATTTGCACATATATCTCCTGAAGCTGTTCTAGATAGTAACTGAAGAACTTTGGGAAATCTGCTGACTTAAACTGCAATGATTTCTGCAGCATGGCGTCAGCTGATCAGTCAAGAAGTTGTATATAGTCAAATGTTTCGGATATGTGAAAACAAGATGTTTACAAACATTGAAAAATTTCCGCAAGTGCATTACCTTCTTCTGAAACGTCTACCGCTGCCTTCGTAGCATCTAAAGCATTTGCAAGGCCAGAATCTGGCGCACTGCAACTCCTATTCATTACAAGAAGGCCCCTTTATCTTTGACCGCCAACATTGAAATAATTAATTAAAATCAGAGGCAAATGATTCGAACATGTCATCGATGCGTACAAACAAAACATGGCTATATACAAGTGACTAGATGAGTTATCGTCTATAATAAGTTTGTCCCTGAGCCCATGCAGCTTGCTGCTACATTCATCGCACGTCGTGTAATACGCCCCACTTCATGGTGAATTCATGGATAGTCTTCGTCGCCAGAGCTTTACAGGCTTGATTTGCCATCTTTCTTTTGCTTTTTCATCCACTCCGGCAGTATTTTTTGGCACTATCGTGTAGGGTGTCTATGGGTGTCTGCTTGATTGTGATCATTGACATGATCCATTGTCATTCTTACGCTTTGAGTAATTCCTCGTAGTTGGAAAGAGATCTGCGGCTTTTATTTATAAAAAGTTCAACTTTTTGCCAGTTTTTTTTAACCTGTAGAGGACGGGTTGATGAATTTCATCATTCTCTAAAGTTCCGACAACGAGCTGTGCTCGTCCCATTTTACAATAGGACAACTAGCAAATTCAATCAACTCGTGACCTGAGATAAAGTAACAAGGACGAACTGTGTTCGTCCTCCGTCCTCAACAGGTTAAGAGTGCAATGTCAAGTGAAGTGTGAAGCACGCGCTTAGGTTGAATGCAGGTTGAATGCAGGTCGCACACGGTCGCTCATCAAAGATAATCACTCTTGATCTTTGGCACTTTGTGAATAATTTGAAAGTCACAGGAGCAAGTTCTTCTGATCGGTTCTGACCAAATGTCTTAGGTTCTCACGAAATGTGATCTAATGCCCATCGTTTTTATGGTGATTGGAGTCTCCGCATTGCAACTGCCACCACAAAGTAAATCAGGTAATTGCCTATTTGAAAGTCAGATCTCAAGAGCGCCTAGGTTTTTACATGGATTTTACCTCTAGTAATTTGGTCACTTTCCTAAACACAAGAAAAATGCATCTACCTAATGAATATATTGGTGATTGATAATTCATGTCCACTTTGCATGGCACAATCAAATTTCATGCAGCATGCGCTGCTCTCTTGGCATCATAAGTGCGTTTCGGGTTGTTGACTTTAGATCATGGCACATAATCTTTCATCGATTTATCAAGATATTTAAATATTACTTTCGAGATTCAGTGTCAATCATCTTTTAGCTTCACGTGTTTTTTTATTGCACAATTTCATGTTGGTTGATAAATGCTGACAGCCACATATTTTCGATACACCAGCTTTGTTATGGAAACTCAAAAATTATCTTTCGACCGAATAATGGCATTCATAATCACCGAAAGATCAAGATTATCTTGGACATATCTCATTGCTTTCTATAACACTTAATAATATGATCTTGCGTGCATAATTTTTCTGAATGAAGTTACGTGCTTCACGTGAATATATTCAGTTTGCACGTGGTAGTGTGTCTGGATGTGCTATTAGGCAGTGGCCTCGTAGCAGCTATTATCGTTAGATGTGGTTTAGGCATGCACTTGTGTTTTTATGTACATTTGGAAATCCACATACATGTTAAACTTCATTTACCCCATATATTACAACTGTCCGTTGTATCGAATCATTTTTTCATTAATTAACTACTTGAGAGAGTCTACGGTTGTCATTGTATGCAGATGGCATGGTTGTCAGTCAGCATATGTTGAGAAAATTAACAACGGCAGCTTTTACTACTAGTAATTTGGAAAGGATTAGCGTGAATTATCACTGAGGTTACTAGCAACCCAAATATTTCGTGTAGATCTTTTTGTTGGACATAGATGTTGACCGATGTTTATCATAGTCCAAAGGCTTCTTATTACTGAATGTGTAGGCCCACGCTTAATTTTTTGGAGGAATTTTAATCGTGATTTTTTACATCCTTATACATTCACTGAATATACAGGAAAACATGTTGAACAACAGCATGATCCCCAATTCATTTCAAAATTCTATCCCCAACTTTCGTAGGTCAGTTCATTCCAAAAGTCCTTCCGTGATTAACCTCTAACTGAACGCTGACAAACTCCTTTGAAGAATTAATGTGTTGTTGCTTTGTTGAAACAGCATGTGGACTTTTCTACAGACTGATGCAAAACTTACGTAAATTTCGTCAGGTAAATGTGCAAGCAAAAAAGAAATAAGGACAAGTATTGGTAATGAAGCGTGAAATATGACAATGACAAAAATAGCCACAATAGAAACAATAGCAAGGCTACCAACGATGACACTCGGGAGAACTGGGCATGATCACGATAATCTCTGTGACAAACTTGAATTGAAAAATGAGAGCTTGGATGAAATGGCAGTGATAAATTTGACAGAATCTTTGGGAGATGAAAATTGAAAGTTAAACTTTTGATCATCACTAAAAATAAGAAGACTAATTATTTTGATAAATTCAGCGAACAGAAAAATGTTGACTGTGAACAGCATTTTTTGAAATAAGTTCATGAAGAGTTTTTCCTTGCCGAAAAAGTTTTCACTTGCTTCATGCAGCCTCCTCAGCCTTCTTTTCAGATGCCTGATAATTGTTTGGCCTGACTTAATTTAATAGTGCTGATGGATCACAATGAAAGCTGGTCCTTCCTTTGCAAGTACGGAGATGGATTCATGGAAAATTCATGGAAAATTCCTACAGCTATGCAGGAGATTATATATCGGAATTCTTAGCGAATGAGAAACACTTTCTTCTTTAAAGGTGTAGCTCAGTCAAATTTTCAACTTTATCTCAATGCCGTCATTGCATGATTAGTCAATTTTGCTAGCTTTGACGCACTTCTAATGCCTTAGTGAACCGCAATGATTAAGTTAAGGAGACGAGGATGACGTCATATATGCCAGTGATGTACACCAATGTTAGCATGCTTCGCGACGAATCAGCTTTACGAAAAAAAGGATAAACACACAAGCAGAAAAAGAACAGGGAGCAATGTTCTTCATTGACAGGAATTTGCTTGTTTATTTTTCCTGAACACATAAAAAAATCAAATCTCCAAAATGACACAGCGTTGCACATGCAGGTGTAACTAACAAATCTGACGATCCTCTTTCGACCCTAGAGGGACTGCTAAAAAATAACTGAAAATTGATAAATATTTCAGACTAATTTGGCATGACATGGTGCACTTTTCATGGATAAAGGCGCATCGCTGACGAATGTGTCAGAACGTCCGTACGTTAGTTATGGAATTGCCCTTTAGTCATTTTTCTGAGCCTATGAGCGCAATGATCTGCAGTTATGGTAAAATAACTGATGATGCAACTGTCATAGCGCTTCTGATTGTTAAATCTACGTAAAATTAGTGATTGGATTAAAGACTTAGGGATGTGATTTTTGGAATAAATTGATCCGCGTGAAGCTGGGAATTACCGATAGCATATGCAGGGTGTCAACTCGATCATATATTCCTATATTTGTCCTATATTTTTTCATTTATCCTATATATCCTATATTTATCCTATATTTCGTTGAAAGGTCCTATATTATCCTATATTTCTAAATTGAAAACCAATCATAATGGAGTTAAGGCATTTATTCACGATTTATGTAAGTATTAATGAATGAATTGAGCCTTGATGTACGTATAATTACTCACATACTCGTACTTGTAGGATGAATGATATTATAAAAATTATTCTAATCGATGTTTGAATGCAAATATTGAAGATGTCATAATATCGTAAGCTGTAAATAAATTTACATATAGAATGGCTGATAACAGGAGGTAATTTCTCATAGTTAATGAAAACAATTGCGACTCTCTTTAACTGTTTATTGCCGAAAAATGAAATTTCCTGAAAATATAATTTTCTTTTTTCTGCAATTACAGGAAATGAAATCGCCCAGTGCAGGCTCGGAGCTGTGACGAATAAGTCTGCTGCTGCACCCTTGCATGTCGTAAAAGGCGACTGATAGGACTAAATTTTCATAATCCCATTAAAATATAGAATCAGTGTGATTGCAGGTAGGGAATTTAATATAGGTTATGTTATGTCGCTATATATCCAATTCAGTCATAAAATACTGATTGAACATAAAATTTCTATTCATTCGAACAATCTTGAACGATTTAGGCCAGTATGTAACATAAGATTTCATATGCATTATATTTGTCATGTATGTGCCTTTGGTCGATGCATGTACGTACATGTGTGCTTACAAAATGCTTTCTTTGTAGAAACCGGTTTGGTATACAAAACTCTACCCGAATAAGTCCACGCGATGCCGAAAGCAAAGACAAAGTTTCAGGAACACTGGTTGAAAGAAAAGGATAGACATGGCCATTTATTAAGCAAATGGTGCGTTCGAGGGAAAGATGAACATCATGTGTCTTGCCTGTAACAATCAAATTGGTTGCGATAATGCAGGTTTATCACAAGTAAAGCAACATGCTGAAACTCAAGGACACGTGAAACTCTTCAAATCAACATCTGATTATGTTCAAATAAGGATCAAACTTCAACCTCAATCTAGTTCCTCTACAAAGTCAAGTTTGGGCATCAGTATAATTAACGACGACGTCACAGCGGCTGAAGTAATTTGGGCAGGAAAGAGTGCAGTTTCGAACTATAGTTTCAGGTCATCCGATGGAATTGCTGAAACTTTCCAAGCAATGTTTAAATGTCCAATAGCGGAAAAGATGACATTAAGTAGGACAAAAATGTCATACCTGTATTCTGACGGCCTTGGTCCAGTATTTAGAGAAGAGATGGTAGCCGATTTAGTTTCGTCAGGAGGCGCTTTCTCTTTACAATATGATGAAACAACAAATGTTCAAGTGAAAAAACAGATGGACCTTTTACTGCGATACTGGTCAACGCAGCACAACGAAGTTTGGTGCCGCTATTATAAGTCTCTATTTTTTGGTCATGCCCGTGGAGAAGTTGTCGCTGAAGCATTAATGAAAGTCGATGAAGTTTGATAATGTGCCAATAAGTAAGATGGTCGCTCTCGGAAGTGATGGCCCAAATATAGATAAAACAATATGGAGAGAAATGGAAAAAAGAGTGAAAGACGAGGGCAATAATGGATTGATAGATATCGGTACATGTAATGTTCATGTTATACACAATGCCTTTGCTAAGGGACTATCCGAGTATGGCGGCGATGTTGAGCAGCTAGCCGTGGACTTGTTCAGCTTGTTCAAATACTCTGCAGCAAGAAGAGAAGATTTCAAAGAAATCCAACTCGATTTGGAACTCGAAATTCAGATGTTCCATCAACATACTAACACACGCTGGTTGTCAATCGGTCCAAGTATTCGACGGATCCTCGATCAATGGACTGGAATATGTCAATTCATTGATTCATTGCAGAAAGATTCGAAAAGCACTCCGAAGAGTATTGCCTTTAGAAGAACAGCCACGGCCCTTGGACCACTGAAGCAGGCAACACATGTTCAGTTGCACTTTTTGGATTGTACTGTGAAGATTTTCGAAGAATTTTTGAGATCTTTTCAGTCAAAAGAGCCAATGGTTCATCGATTATATGATGATATGTGCGCACTTCTGAAAACTTTGTTGCTTCGATTCATCAAACCTGAAAAGCTGAAGGGAAAAGATGGAGTTGATTTAGCTTCTGTCGATCTTTCTAGGTCTCACCAACTTTCTGATGATGATATTTCAATCGGAGAACCCGCCAGAAAAGCTCTAGTAAAGCTAACAATGGACTAGCTCGGTATGCGGGATTGTTTTTGTGCAATAGCATCATATCTGAAAACCAGGCTTCCCCTCGACAACAGAATTTTAAAATGTCTCGGATTCCTCAATCCACAGAAGACAAATATCGCCAATGTTGAAGATATCGCTCACGTGGCTCGAAAATTTCACTTGTCTGACTCAAACATCGCGACAGTCAAGGATGAATGGAAAGTATTATGCTTGGGTGATGACATGAAATTTTTTTTACGGATTTTACGTCACTTTTTACCCCTACTGGGGCCTTGGACGGTGCTGACTTAAGTCAGACTTTGTTTGGAGCGTTGTGGTGCTTTGTAGTCCGGATGCCCTTCCTGCCGACTTCCAATGACACTTTCCGGGTTCGACCTCTGGACCATGAGATCGCTAGTCCAAGTACGCAACCACTGTGCCACGGACACCACTTTCTCATTAACTATTCTCATCCATTAATCGCGTGGACCATTTCTGTCAAGAAATTTTTATGTTAAAGCGGTCCGATGGTCAGCCCAAATATCCTTGTCTGACTGATGTAATCAAAACCGCCTTGGTTATTCCACATGGAAATGCAGATGTGGAAAGGGGATTATCTGTAAATAATTCATTTGTAACCGCAGGGCGATCTCTGCTTAGTGAGACAGTCATAAACGGTGTCAGAGCAACGAAAGACATGGTACAGTTTTGTGACCCTGAATTGAATCGACCAGAAAAATTGCCCTTGACAAAGAAAACAATCACCGCCGCAAGAGGAGCTCATTCGGAATACGTCATGAGGCTGGAAGATGATCGCAAGAGAGAAGAAGAAGAGAAGCAAAGAAAACAAAAACAGAAAGCTGAGATAGAAAAAGAAAGAAAAAGAAAGAAGAAGAAAAACTTCTTTTAAAAGAAAAGAAAACGAATGATGCGCTTGCAGCGGCACATGAACTTTTGAGTGATGGAAAGAATAAATTGAGAGATGCATTGAAGAATGGAAATCTACAGTATGCGGCAACTGCACACTTGATGATAGACACTGAAACAAAAAAACAAGAGAATTGACTCTGAAGTGAGACATAAGCAGAGAAGCTTAACTAACAAAAAAGCGCAAACTCTTCGATAAGAATCTCAGTCTGCTGGAATCGGTCAAAAAGTTCAAACCCGTAATGCTGAATATGGATTTGATTGTTTGAAACACAGATTAGTGAAATAGCATTTTCTTTTGATAGAGTGTATTTTATAGTGACTTTCTTGACTTTCTATGACTATTTTTCTCATTTTGTTATTGGTTTAACATGGGGGATGTCCTACATTTTGAAAACCTCAATTTTGCATGTAATCGTTTTTATAATAATTTTTTAGCTGAGGAGAGTATCCTGTGGTCACCATATTTGTTATATACTCGTAGTTATGTGGTCACACCATTCGAAATTTTTATTCAAGATTTGTTAGTTGTGACATTTTGTAAAGATTTTTTTATCGTTCCATTGTTGAAATTGTTTTTTAATTTATTTGTTAACTAATTGTATGAAAAAATATGTTTGTTATGGTGGAGCCCATAAAAAAAAATAGATAAATAAAACATTTGTGTACAATGATGTGTGTTATTTTCTTGAGATGGTAACCGATTTAGTCTTGACAACTTGATGAAATACTCTACAATTTATGATCATTGACTTACTAAATCGAATTTGAAGTGAAATACGTAGGATATTTTACATTGTGCGAAATCAAAAATAAGAAAAATTGGCTATTTTATAATATTGTGTACTGAAATTTGATCCTATATTTATCCTATGTTTTTTGTTTCTCCGATCCTATATTCCTATATTTTCTGGATTATTTCGAGTTGACACCCGGTATATGTCAAACAATGCCTTTTCTTCAGCTGTCATAGTAATATTTTGACTTTGTAATGAAATGTGTTGAAATTAACGAATTCCTACAGTTCACCATTTCATCGACCTAGGCAAGTCGAGGTCCTATTGTCAACAGTTATGTTGCTTAACGAGGCACATGCGAAAAGGAATACAATATTTTCTAGGCTTCTTGAATAGAGTTCTATGATTTAATATCTATTCCAGCTATTGAATCTCGAAATCAGCTAAATTTGACATCAGCATGAAGACCTGACTTGTTTAATTGGTCTTATTTAAAGAAAGTTATTAAATCCGCATTTAGGCACTGAAAAGATCATTCTTCTTGATTTTCTGGTAAGTGTGATAAAGATAATTGACATTGAAAGTCCCTGATTAGTCATATTGGATGAATTTATGACAGAAAGAATCCGGAATGTTTACTTTTGGTGTTTACCAGAATTTATAATCACTACACAAACTTTTCAGTCGGCATCCACAACCCATCTTCAGGTAAGAAAGAATACAGGTTTAGTTTTGTAGTGCTATGAAATCAATGAACGTAACTAGAGTTGGCACTGACAAGAAAAAGAAGGAATTAATTATCCTACAATATATACATAGTGTTACTATTTTTACAGGAATTCAAGCGGTCTCGCGGTTTGTATAATTGTATGGAAATATCGCATTTAGGCGCATTTGATTTTGCATTCATTTATTTTGGAAAGTCATTTCATGTAGGGACCCATGTAATAAATATGAGCAAGTTATTATCACAACAACATGCCTATAAAGTGATGAAAATCAACGACTTTAGTTGCAAAATCCTGTCTAAGCATAAATCAGCGATATCTACTAGAATGTCTGAATCACGATGTATCACCAAGAACATGCCACACCGCATGAATAGACGTCATGAACTGATATGAAATGCCTACTCGACCTGTCATATTTAAACGTAGTACCTGACCTGTGCCATTCCCCCTTGAGACTGTCCTGAGAGACGAAACGCGTCGGGTGACGCTATTTTTACTAAAGAATTTAGAATCGTCATAGAAAAGGCGAGATTGCTTTTTATGTTTTTCGAGTGAACAAGTTATTACCAGAAAAAACTTAGAAAAGCTAATATTAAAACTTTTGTTAATTACTGGACCCTTTTACTTTATACTTTAGCGTCCGTTTTCTCCGACTTCGTAGGGTTGGACGATTCTTCCCAATGCTGTGGATCGCAGAGCGCCGGCGTTGACGATCGTTGGCGTCGTCATCCGTTTGAGACCATTCTGCTTGAGATCAGCGGCAACTGAGTCACTCCATGTCTTCCGAGGTCGACCTTTTCTTCTTCTTCCCTCTACTTTCCATGTCACAACTTGGCGGACGTAGTCTTCGGGCCCTTTTCGCTTCACGTGGCCAAACCATCTGGGTCGGTTTCGTACGATAACATCGGATATTGCTTCGATGTTAAGCATATGCCTCAAGTCGTCACTTCGCTCGTGCCACACATCCACCTTACCATGCGCATTTCCACCCTCTCCAGACGTTGTTGACTGTCCACTTTCAGAGCCCATGTTTCGCTTCCGTACATCATACCCTTCCGGACACAGGCATCATATACACTTCCTTTTCATGTGGAGGGGACGGAGAGGAACGGCATCAACGCCTTGAAGATTGCCCAGCCGCATCGAATTCTTCTATTGACAGCAGCATCTACTCCACCACCTGCCTCTAGTTTGTCGCCAAGATAGGAGAAGCGTGAAACTATCTCAAGCTCATCACCGTCGACCAACAGGTGTGCAGGCTGAGGACGTTCTATCACTTTACCGCTGCATCGCTTACACTTGAACGTAGAACTCACATGCTGTAGTCGTAGACTGCCGCTGATGCCAATGCATTTACGGTGGACCCAGAGAGCACATTGAATGCATCTTATTGAATTTTGGCCAACCCCTTGCTTACATATCGCACACGGAAATTTTCCTGATGGCTCTGCCTCACTACCACCCACTGACGAAATGAACACTTTTGATTTGGACGCATTAACTTTCAGTCCTTTCTTAACGAGTCCGTGCTTCCATTCTGAAATCTTTTGTTCCAGTCATCACTCTCTGCCACAATGATGATGAGCATATAGCACATCCCAAGGCAAAGCAGCACTGGTGTCCTTTGAGATGGCGTCCATCACCAGCACGAACAACAAGTGACTGAGAACGGAGCCCTGATGCAAACCAACATTGACACAAAATTAGTCAGTTCTCACAACTCCTCGCACCCGCGTACAGCATCATTACCGCTGACACAAGCCATTCGTCGACACCTGCTCTTCGAAGGGCCCATTGAACCACGCTACGAGGTACATGATCAAATGCCCTCTAGATCCATGAATCCATAGAAGAGGTCTTTGTCGTAGGCCAGGGATCTTTCTTGCAGCTGTCTTAAGATGAATATTGCATCAATCGTGCTTCTGCCAGGCATGAAACCAAAATGCAGGTTACTCAAATCGACACGATCTCTGATTCTCTTATCAAGCACTCTTTCATGAATCTTCATTACATGTTCTAACAGTTTGATCGCCGTGTAAGAACTGCATTTGTAGGGATCACCTTTACCCTTAAAATTGGCAACCAGGGACCTCAAAGTCCAGTCGCTAGGGATGGCACTCTCCTCCAGAATTAAATTTCCTAGGTTGGTCAACCAAGAAATACCACACTTCCCAGCAGCGAGGATCATCTCGGAGACAGTGCCTGATGGGCCTGGAGCTATATCCCGCTTGATAGGCATAATTAGCTGTTTTAAACTGTCTTTAACATATGAATGCAATTTTTTAAAAATATATTGCATATAATTAGAATTTGGTTGTGATATCGAAATGCAAGCCTACCGCGAACGAAGAAGTAACACTGAAATTGGATCCATCAGTTTTGTGCAAGATTTGAACGAGAGAATAAAGAAACTGAAGCGGAACTGGAAAGACCATGTCAGCCACTACGGAGAGGACCGTTGGTCCAAGCGTTTGAACGAATGGATCCCTCGCGGTCGCGGACGTGCTGTTGGATGTCCAAGAAGGAGGTGGTGGCGGGACATCGATAGCTTCTACGGCGGCGTCAACTGGGGTGCTGCTGCGCGGAATCGACGGCTTTGGAAGTCGTGGGGCAAGGCCTTTTCCCTAACCGACGGGACACATACAGGCTGCCCTTAAGTAAATAAGTAGTCTAAATGCATACTGAGAAGATGATTTTTGAAAAATCATCTGAAAGCCATCGAATTCCCATAATTATAGAATAATCGGAAAAGCATGATCTTTAATTCAGCCTATTATTTATTCCGTGGATCGAAACTCGAAAAAATAGCAAAACACTAAATGACTTCTTTAAAGAAATTGTGAACAATGAATTTTTCGGTGAGTAGTAGGGAAATCACAGTTTCAAAGCAATTTAATTTATCCATGAATCATCATTATATATGAATCTTATAATGCCTCAACATATTTTAAACAGATCATAGTGAAACTGTTATCGGAAATTTGCACCCCTAGCACATTCTTTTTCGAATTATATAGTGAATTGATTTCACATTTCAAAAGATACTTTCTGTTGAAATTATTAAAAGTCAGCTCAAGTAATTTTAGAAGATACTCTTTCACGTCATGCTGATCGAGGTTGGCATGACGGTCGATAAGTGCCTTTATTACTATAAATAGAATTGCTATATTTTTAAAAAAATGATTTCTTGGCAGAGAGACATTTGTTAACCAAAATGGATTGCTGCCTTGTTGAGCATTGTTTTGATTCTGCAGTGAAACAAAATTTGTAAGAGACTTTATGCAAGTTGGTCCCTATACCTTTGTTCAAAATACTTGGTCTGGTTAGGTTTTGGTATTTGCTTCCAGTTTGACTTACATGGAAATTTTGATATCGATTCATTTGAGAATATTTTTTCTGTTCTTGGAATGTACTTGGATTTGACTGTGTTGTTTATTATCCAAGTGAGCATGTTTGCTTCTGACAACGTTTGGTGGTACAATCAGAATATTTGCATCGATCATGGTAGTAAGAGCATGGAAATAGCTTACTATACCCTAGGTTGAAATCAGGGCTGCCATTCCACTGGTAAATCCCATGGAAAATGGGTGGGTGAGTGACTGGGTAAAATGCGGTTTTTCAAATTTAGCTGAATCATGAAGTAAAAAGCAGGTACATGTATCATTTTCATATGTTTCCTACCATTGGTGGTCAAGATTATTCCCCGAAATTGACCATATAAACGTAATTGCTGCTAAATTATGAAATGTTTTCCTGATGATATCCGATAAACCAGCGAACTTGCACTGAGATCAGCATTAATTATGATTGATCTACCTCAGTTGATCTGTTGGCAAAAGTACATTACATTAATTGTAGAAAGTCCATAATCAATCACATGAAGCCATAGTTCTATAGCGTGAAGAGAGCAACATGTATTTAAAATGGTTCTTAATTGCATTCCTTTCGCCAGGTTCCCAGCTGTCTCTAAGAAATTCTTCATTGGGTAATAAACCATGGGTAACAATGGGTAATAAACCATTAGACCCATTCAATCTTCACCAAGCGATGATATCCGATCACCGATGTCTTCAATGACATTAATGCCCATGCGTTTTAGCGTCAATCGGACCGAGATTGCTAAGTAGTTATAACTAACAAGATCACCAATTATGAGTCTGATGCCTCATACTTAGTCTGTGCCTATATATTCAGCCTCAGTGGCGTGCGGTCAATAGATGCGGCGAATGCCTTGCGTAAATTCTGTAAATTAACCATTTTTATCCTTCCCAAGATTGAGGATAATTTGGGCTCTGACTATCGCATGAAATTCAATGGAGAACCATTTCATTTATGGAAATTACATCTAAAGAGGCATCGCCGCATTCACTGGTGCTATCTATTTGCAGTGACTAACAGGCAGTCTCTGCACGCTGTCTTCTCGAACAGCTCCTATACAAAAGCCTGTAAAATGAAATAGTGGCTGCATTCGGCGAAATTGTCGCATCGCTCACTTTAGGGAAAATGATGCAGATAGACCAGATCTCATCAGACTGACTTGTGTGCATGTGCATGCATTATATGAGCCGGGCCAATGTGTTCATTCATCACCAGAAAAGAACAGAGCGTCTGATGTACAAATGAAGAACTGTCTTGGACATTGCATGCTATCAATTTGTTTACCGATCTGGCAGAATACTCGTATTTGCCGAGAAAATGTTGTTGAAGCTCGTCGACCGAAGCTCAAAGTTCAAATGAAGACCGAAGCGCTGAAAGACGAAGATGCGCACATTCGTCGATACGGCGATTTTTCCATGGTGGTTTTGAAACCCAAGTCTGAATGTCCATTGAGGAAACTTCACGTGTAACCTTCGAATGATGCAAGAAGGCTCTTTCTATTATAATGTCATTTGCTGAATTCGTTAAAAAGTCAAGGAGGATGGACTTTAATTTTAGATAATTTTGTGAATATTCACGCTATAATGCCATAACGTGCACGGACAATGTCTAACTTTGAACGCATAGGCATTTAAAAAATATCCAATTCTGATTCTGCGCATCGCATGCCTATCGATAAGTAGCACCGCACGCCACTGTTCAGCCGTCACAGTTTTTACCTCGTAAATAAGTCATATAGGTAGTAATGTGCTATCCAGACATCATTGCCTCCAGTGTGTCAACTAGCAACGTCACAATGTATTCCTCTAAGCTTTGATTCGTCACATAAATTTCTCGCCATTTTCATTTTATCGAATATATCCCGTGGGTTGAAAGGCTGTTTGCAATTTAAGTGTAGATTTAATTTTAGGACTGCTTGTATGGATAATTTTTTGATTTTGTAAGTTAATTTTCTCGATATTTTATTGATGAAATGTAGACATTGTGTGCATTGATGATGAGGCGGAATACGAAAGGCAAGGAATGAAAGAGAGTTTAGTGAAATGAGAAAATAACTTTGTCCCAAACGACTCCAGACGACGGATCGGATGAACGATGAGTTATCAAGTTTTCAAAATATGAAATCGTCGAAAAAATCAAAAAACAAAATTATTATTTAATCTCTACCGGTTTCAATCGGCAAAAAAGATGACAGAGATTGACCAGTCATCATCAAGAGAAATATCAAAAGAGGAAGTGAGAGGACATGTAGTCCCTGCAATTTTAAACTACAGTTTAAAAATTTTTTCACAGTTTACATGTATAGTCTACCTAGCCCAAAATATTCTGTAGCATAAAAATAGAAATCACAAAAATCATAGGGATGTTGGAGATTTAGGTTCATTAATCGCTGACCTTTGCAGCACATGCTGCATATTAAGGCCATGACACCAGTCAGTCATTATTTGGCCAATGAATGTGTTCCCCTATTTTTCCTTTTATTTCTTTCAGTATTGACACCCTTAAATCTTCTTCCAGGTGTTGATGTTCTTAACAATAATCATAAACCACCCTTTCTTCATCTCCATGGTGGACGATAAATCGATGTTCTGTCATTCTTTCTCTCAAACTTGTTTAGGTTTCTCCTACATACAAAGAGTTACAATTTTGAAAACTCAGACCATAAATGATGTTTGATGATGTGCTGTGCACGTTGTTTTAGCAGCTTTGATGTTATAGGAGAGACCAGTGATAGGAGATAACACTTCAGTTTTAGTTGAGAACATGGTGCAGGTTTTGCTGCGCGAATAATTGCAGGATGAAAAGATGCCATGGTTGTTAAGTGACGCGTTATCACTTTTATCATATAAGCGAGAAGAGATGTAAGAGAGAAAAAAATTTTCTGATTTTTGCGACGTCTTCATATTTAAAAAAAAGGAATCAAAGAGAAACATGGTTGCAACAGTAACCATGAACTTACACAAGCTTTGTAAGAAGATAGAACTACTTTCGTCGATTGACGATGTGGTGCTGACCAATTTGCTTTCATTTCTTGTTTTACATCGACATTATTCTTTTATAGAACTGAATGATTATCAACTTCTTTGTCATTTCTTATCATTTTTATAAGAAAGAACCGTAATTTATGCCTAGGATTACAATGAAAACATTTTAACTGCTAGTTATGTTTTATGATGATTGAAAGAAACACCTACTGGGTAGGGAGTGAAGCATTGAATTATGATTTAGATGTTGTGTTGATTATCTAGAAATCAAGAGCTTGTTGGTTGGTCTTTTGCTGAACAATAATTACTATCCATTGACAGCCATTGACAGGCTTTAAAAAACGTCAGATTTACACCTAGCTGACACAATCCAGTGAGAGCGGTTTTAGAACAAAACTCGTAACAACCTCTTCATTGGACAATTTAGTTGCGGGTCCTATCTATTCTATTCGTTACATTGTGACTTTAATCTCTGTTTTCGCACCCCATCATTAATAGCCACTGTGGGCTACATGTGCATCAAATAGCATATTTGGAGATGGTTCCGAATTCCATTGCTACGATCTCATCTTCAAAAACTTGAAAATTGTGATGCAAATAGCATAGTTTTTCTTCATTATTGCCTGTCCTAATATTTTGTCATTTTGCATGATTTTAGGGGTGAGCAAATTGTACGGAGTCGACGGATTATGAAATCTGAAGTTGCCATCGGGGTGGAGACGGACATATTTATATGTGGAACTTGCAAGCAGCAGTTCAACGATGTCAGCATTTACATGAGCCACAAAGAAGTGTGTTCAATTGCGAATGGGCATGCTTGTGAATACGTTACAAGTGAAACTCATGTTCCAAGTCACAATCCCCATTGTGCTGCAGTCAGTGATAATCTACAATCGCTGCGTAAGTGTGAACTCTGTCCAATTAATCATCGTAATCTGATATAGTCGAAACTATCCCAAATTGTCTGTTGCTATTACAAGATGCTAGCAAAATATCAATTACTTCTAAGTTCATTCTAACAATTCTCTTAAAACCATCAGACACAAAATGGCGACCGGTCTGTAATACCAAGCTTTCTTTACTTGTATTATAATAAAGATTTGTTTTTTTACTTATTTCTACGAGGCCATTTTGCTGTTCAAGCCATCAATCATATACAGGGTGTCCCAAAATTGGCGCAGGTTTTAATTTCAATGGTAGAACGACTTCGCGCTCGAAAATCATTTTCTTAATGAAAAATAACATGGACATATCATGAGGTTTTCGCATTTGCAGCAAATGTTCATAATATCGTCCATCTTCGGATAATAAAACGTTCACTCTTCTTAGGTGTTTTCAACAGCATTTGTGATGTCTTCATTATTGATCTCATCAAATTTTGTACCTATTTTTTTTGTTCGTCAATAGCTATTGGCTTTCAATTATGATATAACCTATCCTTCAATGCCATCCAAAGCCGGCGATCTCATAGCGGCAGATCATTGAATCTTGCCGACCAAAATTTTCAAAGCCGTGTCCAAAAACCCTTTCAGGAAATTAGGACTCTCTTAAAGTTACGATTCGATGGTATGACGAGGAAAGTTAGGTGGTGCACTATTTTGTTGGAAACTTGCTATGGAGTAGCATTCTTTCGATTGACATTGTGGAATGAAGTCATTTTAGCAAGTAAGTGAATTATTGCCGTTAGCAGTGTTGGAAGAGAAAAACAACTAAAATTTATAGCACTGTGAAAATGCTGCCTATATCACAACACGTGATGAATGGAGAGAACGAGTCATAGTCATGGTGGGCTTTTCACTTGACCATGTGATACAATTTACTAGTTATTTAGTAAAATGTTGTTTCATCACTCCAAATCATCCTGGCTGATTTGCCGAATCTTATTCGGTTATCTTTTGCAGTGATTGCCTGATGCAAAGGAATGGGATAAGGATAAAGTCCTAACTTGTCTTCAGTATCCGATAAAAATTGATCTCGAAATTTCAGTCAGAAAATCAAGTGTTGCAGCTGGACAAGTTCAATGAACTCAAAGATTGAGCGACATCACACTTGCACCTTCTTCAAAGCACAAGATTTTCCTCCTCAAACTTCCTACCTTTTGCAGGGGCATCGAGAAAACTGCAGGTCTTTTTTAAATTTTTAAATTGGACTTGTTTCAGTGACTCTATAAACGGATCTCTTTATCTTGCATGCTCACAAAGTTTGAATGGCACATCTTTTCTGATTTGCATAAAGCAGTTGAACAATTTCTAAGCGAGTTGATAGGTTTTTCCTGACTCTTGACTCAATGATAACTTGCAATAACCGTCCATGAAGTTTTGATAACAGCTAAAATTTATCTTGTGATGGATGCTCAGAACCATTGTTAAAACTGTCTGGTGTGTTATTTAATGGCTGACCAATCACAGAAGCTGTTCGATGATTCCATGACGCATAATTGGGTTCATTAGATGTGATTTTGATACTTTGTTACAAGCTCATACTTATTACAGGTCTGTTGATATAAATAGCGATGTAACTGTCTTAACATGAGCGAATTTTTGAATTATTTCTTTAGATACTAAAGCCTCATAACAATTCTTTCCATTTTTCAGCATTTAATATCATTCTTGAACTTCAAGTTTCGTTCTCATGGCAAAATAAAAAATTGCGCCAATTTTGGGACACCCTGTAGTATGGGCCTATTAATGTCATACGCTGATGAAAGTGAGATAGATGTTTTTCCTTGTTGGATTCAAAGAAAGCCACAATATAAGATGCAAATTTTATAATATGCGCACCGCTTCGCAAGTCGCCTGTTTACCTTATCAAGGGATGCAAAAGTGAATGTAAAGAACATGATATCAGTACAAGAAATCAACGCAAAACACTATTTATAAGGCGTGCAGTCAGCAAATCAAGCCGATAAAAACCATGCTGATATTCACTGCAGTAGACTGATTGACCTTGAGATTCGGTGACGCGTCTGAATCATTGCACTGAGACAAGATACCATGGTTAACAAAATCGATAGCGTGACATACAATGTTGACCTAAGGCATTACAGCAGGTTACAGTTACACTGCGAGTTTTGTAACGAGCTCGAAGCGCGAGTTGCTAAAAGAGTATTAATCAAAGCAAAAAAGACCGCATTACACCACAGCTTCATGTCCTTTGATTATCAAAAGTGGTGCATGAGATTTATACCACTGCTTCTACTGTCGACTCTATTTCCGTTTCATTGACATGAATCGTCTCAAGTGAATATCATTATATACTTTTTTGTAGTGAAATAGTTTTCTTTTATTGGATTCTTTAATCCCATGCATCTACAAGATTCTTTCATGGTACTTTATGCAGAAGTTCTATGAATTTTGTGATTATTGAGTGGCTAAGACGTAAGTTCATCCAAATCTCATTATTATGAAATCAAATCATATTTATATACACGTATATACATCCATACTGAATTCAATGCGAATGTAAAACCAATTTCAATACTCTCCCGATATGTTTAATGCCGAGTAAAATGAATAAAGAATAAAATAAAAAGAATTAAAGAAGGACAGTTGGCTACCTAGTAGTGTAAAATCAAATTTCGTAAAACAAAGTATTTTGAGCGTCCATGAGAGATGTAGTGAAACACTCAGTAAAGATAAGGTGACTCAGTCGGAAAAGCAATGCCTAAATACACTTAAGGCTAACGGATATAGTGAAAAGAATTTTGTCATGGCAAAGAGACCAACTAGGAAAAATTACAAAGACAATACCGACAAGTGCGTTTTAAAGTTACCCTACATAAGTGATAGTTTAGTAAGAAAAATCAATTACTTAATTCGTAAACATAAATTGAATGTGCGGTTTGTAAGTTGCGGTAACAAAAAGTTGCGCAATGTCTTGAAAACCAAATCAACAATAAAAAAACATGATAATTGTAAAGTATGTAACCAGCTACCAGAGAAATTTAACTGTGAAAAGACCTGCGTGGTTTATCAATTCACGTGTAATAAATGTAATGTTAAGTACATAGGAAAAACTTCTCGTCCTTTTTATGTAAGGTATAATGAACACTACAATAGTATTGAAACAAAAATAGTGCAAGTGCTTTGTCAGATCACACCAAAATTTGTGACGTCAGTAGCATAGAAGATTTTAGCGTTGAATATTTGAGATGTCTGAATGATTCGGTTGAAACAAGTTTGGTGGAATCGCGACTTATCAACTTGCACAAGCCAAGCATAAACAGGCGTCACGAAACAGCAGGAGCTGTTCTGCTACAAGTGTAAAAGTGCATAAGTCATTCATTATTAATTGTTCTGCCATTGACAAATGGTCTGAACCCGAAACGTCTGGTATTTTTATTCTTTATTCATTTTACTCGGCATTAAACATATCGGGAGAGTATTGAAATTGGTTTTACGTTCGCATTGAATTATGGTCCTCCCGCCCTCTGCCATATCATATACTGAATTCATCATTTGGATTAAACTTGAATGCGTCTAACAAAGTTTTCTTCGGAGGTGCTGGTTCCAGAAAAGCACTGATATCCTTCTGTATTTCACTAAATGGTCGTTTATATAGCCTTACACAATCGCTCCGATGACCAGTTCTTTGTTTGATCAATTGTTCATCGACCTTCTGGTTAAAGAGACTTGTTGGACGTGACTTTCCCCGGAGGTGTTATGTGAACTTAGGTGCCAGCTTCTGCCGCTGCCTCAGGCAAGAGTTTTGCCAATTTGATTACTCCGACCAGAGTTTCGCAATAACGAGGTTGGTTTTCTTGAATAAATCAAGATATACCACACATGATATTGTATATCGTGTTGGGAGGATAGTTGTGTCCATCTTTACGTTTTACTTCGAAAACAAAGTATTTCAATGCTCGCAGTAGCTCCTTACATACTTATCATAACTGTAATTCATGGCAATAAAGCAACAACCAAGATTGTTGCGCACTGAGTGCACAGCACAATGTTGAAGACAATGATATTGTAGGAGTGAAGGTGGCACGATGAATATTTCTGTAAGCCGGGGAAATAAAGGATGAAACTGCTCATCGACGAAATGAACACGAAATAGTTTCAAACTTCATAGACAAAAATAAATGTGCGTGTCAGAAGCTCATGTGAAGGCGCTGCTATCGGAAGTCTTTATCTTGTTTGTTTTAATTCTTTTTTACAAAATTTTCACCCCTTGCACTGCTATGAGGCATGAACGAAGCTAGGGGTTATTCAATGAAAAAGTAATAAATTGTTATTACTTTAAATAAATAAAGGAAAAATATATCTTCTAATATAATTAATCTGTCTCCATCAGAAAGCTGTTCGCACGCCTATGGAAGGTATCAAGATTATATTGGTCAGAGAAAATGGTGTGGGGAAACTGATTCCAAAGCTGTGCAGTACGAACAAAATAGCTTTTCGAACGATTCACAGTACGTTCGCGTATTAAGCTCACATGACAATATGTGAGTGCATTAGCTCTGCGTGTGCTTCTGATGAAGATCTCAGATTTGGGTTTGCACTCATTTACTGCAGAGGTGGTTCTACCGAAATAGTATCTGTAAAAGAGACTGATTGAAACAACATCCCGTCTGACGGAGAGCGGCTGTAGCTTGTTAGCAAGTTTTTCACCCATAAGATTCATGACACGTTTCTCAACCCGTTCAAGGAGGTTGTGTTTGTGGGTCCCAGCAGAAGAAGATCTGCAGTTGATCGACAGTGCCTGAAGCCATACTGTTCTTCTTGTCTGGTAATAGAGCGTCTGAGAAGACAACGGTTAACGTATCAACTTTTCTTGTTTATTGAGGCATTTACACTTGTGTTACATATTCACAAAAGATTCGTCGTTTTCAATTCGGAGTCACATTTTCGTTAATATATGTCATTGATGTTAGGTGAGAGTGACGTCATGCATGGGAGACTGATGAATCTCAACTGAGAAACACATTACGCAACCTCACACAAACGCGACAGCGGCGACAAAGCTCAAACAACCTACACGCCCCACAGGTCTCAAGACCTAGCATAACATACAAAACTGTTAACACACAGTCATTTATCCACACGGGACACCTCCTCTCACGCTCACTCCTACGAGGCAAAACAGCATCATTCTCTGCATTCGCTGAACTCTCATCCTCATCCTGGTCGTATGATTCAAAGTCTTCTCTGATATGTCTATAACTGGGTACGATTCTAAGGTGCGAAACACTAGAAAGTTCTGAGTTTCAAGGAAGTTAGCAATATGTTGGTTAATCACTGCTTCTAAAATCTTGCCAGCAATTGGAAGCAGGCTGATAGGATGCTAACTAGATGGAAGAGATGAGTCAGAACCTTTTTTTGGAACAGGAACCACGGAAGCTACTTTCCAACAAGAGGGAAACTCACCGGTGGATACACATCTACTGAACAGTTTGAATAAAAGTGGAGAAAGCTCAGGTGAGAGATGCTTGAAGACCGAAACCGGGATGCCATTTGGTGAACTAGACTTAGAGCTATCGAGACCTGCGATGATCTTTTTGACGTTTCGGACTGTGACTGAAAGAGGACTAGCTGACTCATCAGTGCGCGTGGGAAATGGAGGAGGAATTTTACCTATTCAAACCGCCTAGAATAAACCTTTCCAACAAGGTAAACCCAAAGAAGCATGAGCTTCAGACGGCAAAGACTTATTGCGACTCCGTTTTCACCCTTTCACCGCTTTGATGCCGCAGGCTGTATACGAAACATATTAGTTCTTTATTAGCCAGAAAGTCTGCGAATGTATTATGTTCTGTTGATGACATAAAAATAGTCCTCTGATTTCATCGTTTTTACACCCGAATATGAAGAATGCTGATGATTAAAACTAGGAGTCGTGCTTTATAATTACAACTTTTGATTAACTTAAAAAATTGTTTTCTTTTGCAAAGGTCGTTGATGATGGAATTATCTGGATAATTAATATTGGTGCACTGTTGTCCACTAACACTAAACTCAGCATGTCATCAAATGAGTTAAATGTATTGCTCTCATGAGCCAACTTAGCTTCATGCCCGAGCGAAAAAATAATCTCAGGAATAGAACTTGTTGCCAAAAATAACGTTGCCGCAACCAAGGACGGAACCACTCAACATTTTCTGACCCGATCCGAACGGCCAGTCACAGGACCGTCACCCGACCTTTCATCCAAGTATTCTTCATATTTATAGACACAGTAGTTACATACGAGTATGTACAGAGAGGGTAAATGGTATCAAGAGCCATGTTAAGAAAAATATATTTACTCGAACGTACTGTGGTATATACTGTGGTAATAGGGTAGTCATGGCAAAAATAACTGCATGAAAAAATCGAGTTTATTGCTGCAAACAACAGCATACAAAACATGAAATGTGTATGGCAACTGCGGGAGTGAAAACATAAAATGTGATGTAACTGCTCTAGTAAGCAAGCTAGAGTTAATACTTTGTGCACCTTCCCTTGCCCACCAATAGTGCTCGAATGCGTCTTGGCTTAGGCTCCAACATAATGTGCGGTTACTTCCTGTGCTCACACTATCTTCATCTTTTCCACCAAATCTTCATATGATGCAGGATTTAGCTTGCTAACCGTCATTATGAGGGTGACCCAGCTGCTCCTGATCTGAATTCATGCTCTCAGTCAGTATGAGATCTATACTCATAATATACATATAATAATTCCCGTCACACAACTTTGAAAGCCATTGCTAAGACTTTTTGCATTTACTTTGAGTCGGTTTTTATCATGTCTTCAAATATCCTCCCTGATTGTGACATGTGTTACAATATGACTCAATTCCGATTGCCAAGAGCGACGCCTGATCAGATGAAGACAGAGATTTTGAAACTAAAAACTAGCTCGGCTAGTGGCTATGGGAACATTCCAACAATATTTCTCAAAGAATGTGCTGAGTCATTATGTATCCCTTTAACATGGATTTTTAATTTATCAGTATCCACTGGGGAGTACCCAGATCTCCTAAAGATGAACAATGTTGTGCCAGTTATCAAGCAAAAAGGCAGTAAATCCTGTGTAGAGTCTTACCGTCCGATCTGCATACAACCTGTCATAAGTAAATTGTTTGAAAGAATCGTGAATGACGCGTTGAGAGATCATATTCGTGGCATTGTATGTGATGAACAGCATGGTTTTTGTCCAACGAAGTCAAGTACTACCAACCTTCTAGAATACAAAGACTTCATATCATCTGCTTTTGATGATAACTCACGAGTACACACCATCTACACAGACTTCAGCAAAGCATTTGATACTGTATCTCACGAATACCTGCTTCTGAAGATGAAAAATCAATTTGGAATTGATGGTATGAGCATACGCTGGTTTCAAAGTTATCTTACTGGAAGATTTCAACGAGTCGTCTTGAGCGGTGTAGAATCACATTGGGCTGCAACAATATCTGGTGTACCTCAAGGCTCCATACTAGGCCCAACATTATTCATAATGTATGTAAATGATATTCCTTCTTATCTGCAAAGTAGTCACTGTCTGATGTACGCAGATGATCTGAAGATCTATAACAGGGTTTCATCATTGAGAGACTACATTGAACTCCAAAATGATCTAGGTCATTTGTTCAGTTGGTGTCAGAAATGGAAACTGTCACTTAATTTAAGTAAATGTCTTCATGTGAATTTCAGTTTGAAGCGTAGATTGAGTATTTCCTATCAGTATTGTATCGGTAATCATGTATTAGAAAGTGTTTCAAAAATCAAAGACCTTGGGGTTTATTTTTCTTGTAATTTGTCCTTTACCGACCATGTATGTTTTGCTGTGAATAAATCCTTCCGTATGCTAGGCTTCGTGAAAAGATTTTCTAAATCGTTCCATGATGTTCACGTGCTTAAGACTTTGTACAACTCATACATTCGTCCTTCGTTGGACTATTGCTCTCAAGTCTGCTCACCTAACACTATATGTATGATTGCAAAAATTGAAAGAGTCCAGAAACTTTTTGTAAAGTATCTTTGTTACCAAAGTCATGAGAGTAGTGCGTTTTCTTACGAGAGTTTGTGTCAACGTTTCAAACTTACCACTCTCGAAAAACGTCGTGATGTTTCTGATGTATTGCTATTTCATAAAATTGTTAACCAAAGAGTGAATAGCAATTACTTGAGTTCAGCAATTTTTCTGAAAGTGCCTGTGAGACGAACCAGACGTACTGACCTATTTACGTCCAAAGGAAAGTGTCGATTGCTCATTCGGAAACATGATTTTGTTCCTAGAGTCACTCGAATGGCCAATCAACTTCATGACATCGACTTTTTACATGACTCTGCGTGTTGCATAAAGCGAAAAATATTATAGTCTGTGGCTTGTGCTCCTTTGTATTTCTGTCTTTATTTTCTCCGTTTATTTTTGTCTTTTTACTACTCGTATATTTGAACTTCTATCAATCGTGTATGGTGACTATTACTGGCCTTTAGTTGTTGTCATCTTTCAAATAAATTCAAAATTCAAAAATTCAAAATACTCTCCGTCTCTTGCTTGAGATCTTTCTCAAAAGTCTCTTTTCAAAGGTGGCCTAATCCATTCGGCCCAGTTCTGGTCAATTTTCCATAAATGCAGCATTCTCTACTTTTTTCAATGTTTTTTAGTTCGTTAGTCATTGCAAAGCTATGTTTGAAAAAAAGAGTGTTTGGCCTAGTAGCCCTTCTTCCGCAAGTGAAAAAAACAATTTTAAAGAGTGGCAGAAGAAGGGCTACTATGCATGTATGCCTGTCACTCTTGTTTTAAAAGTGCATATTTATTTATCTGCAGATAAAAAGGAGCTCTAATTAACCGGATAAAGATCACCTTCCGGTGCAGATTCAAAGTACAATTGACCGGTCATATGCTTTACCGGCACCCGACCCGACCGGATAGCGGTTTCAACACTGACCGTGAACTCATTCAATCACAGCACAGCATTGAGCTTTGAACACCATTGTTCACTTTAGCGATTTTTATCCACTTCTTCTCATTTACTGCTCTAGATTTTCTGATTAAGTAACTAAACTACTAAACTAACTACTTAACTTTTGATTATCATTCTCTCAACAGATGCTGAACCACTGCCATCAGCTCCCGTTCATCATGATCACGCTTACTTCCATGCTTATGATCATCCGTCAGTGGAAGCGGCTGTTAATGAAGATCCCTCCCACAATTCTAGTCAGCAAAATTCAGGGTTACTGATGGAAATGTTGAGCTCCTTTGATTCATCAACTCAGATAAATGATCACACCCAGTCATTAGCTACACATTCGTACACAGAACAAGTGATGGAAGATTTTATCCCACCACCTCACCAAACAACACATATGCATGTTCCTCCTGTTATTCAACAAGTTGGGCAGTCAACACCTTTAACAACAACTCTATCTCATCATCATCAACAGATGCATCATCACGTTCATCCTCAACATCACATGCATCAGCAACATCAGACGATACAGCATCCTCATTATCAGCCGCATCAAATGCAACATCTTCATCAACAAATGCATCACGACGCACAGCAACAGATCCAGCATGACTCGCAATCGCAGATTCATCACAGCTCACATCAGCAAATTCACCATGATGCTCAGCAACACATGCATCATAATTCAGAGCAACAAATACACCAGAACCCGCAACAACAGGTACATCAAAGCACATCACAACAGCAGATGCATCACAGCTCGCATCAGCAAATTCATCATAATCCACATCAGCAGCTGCATCACGATGCACACCAACCAATGCATCATGATGCACACCAACCAATGCATCACGATGCACACCAACCAATGCATCACGATGCACACCAACCAATGCATCACGATGCACACCAACCAATGCATCATGATACACACCAACCAATGCATCACGATGCACACCAGCCAATGCATCATGATGCACACCAACAAATTCATCATGATGCGCGCCAACAAATTCATCATGATGCGCACCAGCAATTACATCATGATGCACGCCAACAAATGCATCACGATGCACGCCAACAGCTGCATCACGATACACGCCAACAGCTGCATCATGATGCACACCCACAATTGCATCACGATGCACATCAGCATATGCATCACTCTCTTCCTACATATCAACAGCCTCATCCAGAGCATTGCCAACAACTATCACAGCCTCATCCTAATACGCATAATCAGCAACAACAACATTTGACGCCCACTCACTCTCAGGCGCAGCCACAAACTCAACAAAATATCTACAGCACTCATATTCCACACGGTGTTCCTGTAGGAGCTCCTATGACATCACAATCGCCCCCTATGCCTGGAGGATATCTCGCATCGGTACAGAGGAGCGAACCGGTGCTGATGATGAATAATGGAGTACTTGTAAGTGCTATTCTGATCCTTGAAAAGCATTCTTTACAAAATGAAGTCAATTCTGAAGGTCACTTGCATTGGAAGTAGCTACGCAATAAAATACACAATAGAGCCATGAATTAGAAATCTAACAACGTATTAATGGAGCTTGCCCTTTCATTCATGAGTGTGCTAAAGTCAGACTTCTTTATTATAATTGATTTCAGAAATCTAGGGTTCCAGAATCTCTAGATTCCAGAATTCCCTAGATTTCTGGAATCAACTGTAATAAAGAAGTCTGACTTTAGCACTCTCACGAATGAAAGGGCAAGCTCCATTAATACGTTGTTAGATTTGTAATTCATGGCTCTATTGTGTATTTTATTGCGTAGCTACTTCCAATGCAAGTGACCTTCAGAATTGACTTCATTTTGTGACTTCAGCGATTTTATCTCGGTGACCTAATGACTTGTCATTTTGTATTTAAAGATTGTTTTAACTTTGTTTGCTTGATTTCACCAGAGGATGGCAAATGATTTGCTGAAACATGTTGTGCGCTCCTAACAATCTTGTTTTCAATTTCAATGACAGGGCTATTTCCTGAATATCATACATGATCAATTATGAAGTGAATTTCACATCAATGATTATGTAACTACGATGTATGACAATCTACATGTGTAGTCAATCTACATCTGCATATCACTTGTTTTATGCTTCTCAAACAACTGAGACCTTTGGTTTTGGTTTCAAGTTATGATTGTTTGACTACGCATGTTACTTAGTACATGATTGAATGGTACCATATTCATTTCAGACCTATGTTTCTCAACCACTGATACCAAATGGACTTATTGAGCCAACGCATTTGTTTACACCGCAGAAAGCATCTGATGTCAGTTGCCAGAACAGTCAGCAGACCTCTGTCCGTGCCGCGGAGCCTTCACATGCTCAAATTTCGCATAACAAGTGAGTAATGTAGATTTCCCTGGTCTATACCTACGTGCTCTATGTACACTGTACAATATGCGTGCATTGCAATTATTGGCTGTGATTGAGTCAGTAAATGTTCAGCTTATTTGTGTGACCAATTTCCAAAATTGTTTGTTTCATGAGTCATTCTGTCGAAAAGGTCAAATTCGCTTTACTTTTTTTAAATATGATTTTCTTCTGTTGAGGGTTTGGCAATATAAGACTTCTCCAACCGTCACCGTCCTGTGTATCACTTGCGGATAATCCTAGCGCCACCTGTCTTCATGGAGGACTTGGAACCATGTCTGTCTAGGTCTTCTACGTGAGCAGTCTTATTCAGGTCGATCCGATCAGACAGTGAGACACTGCTTATATAACGACGCATCCGTCTGTCGCACGAACGCAGTTGTTAAACCAGATGTTCAGTGACGTTTACTGATTCAGCACCATAGAGAAGTACAGGCCCGATGTAGGCATTGTAGAATTTTTGTCTACACCAGCATCTGAATGAAATGCGATGCTTTATTGGCAGACTTCGATGTCCTTCCATTTGCGGTAGGCTGACGCGATTCTAACACGTTCAGCGGCACCCTCGCAACAAAACACTTGTCCGAGATAATGAAATTCCTTGCGATTTTAATTTCCTCGTCGTCTACCACGAAAACACGTCTACCATGAAACAAGCAATTCAATGTTTGTTGAAATAATTTTGAGATGATTCCTTGCTGCCGTTGCTACTGATTGGATAATTCGATTTTATTCCTCATTCAATTTTTGTTTCGTGCAATTTTTCCCAGCCATCACTGCATTGAAACGTACAAATTGACGGAGAAAGAAGTACAAATTTCATAGCAATGCCAGAATATTAGATACCGGAAATTGTTCAATTTGTCTTTATTATCTATTTTACTAGTAGGTTGAAGAGATCTGATTGCCAGATTGCCATTACTTCCCTGAATCTGAGGTTGATGACATCGTTGTCTTTATATAGTATTACCGCATATGAGATTGGCGTTATTGTTTTTTGCTTGAGATGCTAAGTGATTTTTGCATTTTGAATACGGTGCCTCCATTCTAGCTTTCTCGATAATCGTGACATTTTATCTTATAAATTATAATTTGTTTGTGGAATATGTTCGTTTGGGGTGGGACTGATTCTCCAATCACGTGGAAATATAAAATTGAGGGTCATTGGGATATCGCACTGCAGTATGTTATGAAATTCTGTCAGTAATCGCTGATTTCAATTATTTTTTCTAAGTGTTCTATAGCTTCTTGCTAATGTCTTAGTGTGTTTCATTGTTCTGCTATGTGTTAATTATGTACGCTTCTTTTGATAAAATTGATTTCATTTTTCATGGGTAATTCTGAGCCGCAATTAACGAACAGCGGTGTCTTCGGAGACTTTTTGTAGAAATCAAATATCTCAGACGAGTTGGCTAATGCATAAAGTCAAGAAAGGATAATGTGTCATTGACATTTGAATGTTCGATTGTGAAACGTGAGTCAAGTGCAAGCTACACTATGCTCATGTATTAACATGACGGGTCGGATAGACCATTAAAAAGACCTTCCGCTAAGTATGTTTTTGTTATGTGGGTTTCTGCTATATGGCTTTTCGGTAGGTGGCTTTCCGCTAAGTGAACGGACACCGTCGGAAACTTGGCCATTGACAAAGCACATGACCAACCTGCTTTAGTTACCCGAATGTCACATGACCACACCGTGCGTTACATTAAGATGAAGCGATACATGATGCCGGTGAATTGGAGAGATCATGTGACCAACGAAACGGTCTTGAAGATGTCCCTGTAATCAATGCAGCAAAGGAGACTGAAGTATGTAGCTCCGCCCCTCATCGGAATATCATGGAGGACGGGACGGAACTGTGTGGAGGAGGATTTCAGGGCAGTGAATATTAAAGAACACTCTCCCCAAGATCGAATCAAATGGAGAAGAGTCATCAAATCGTCCAATCTCAACAGATGGAAAGAAAATAATGTATAACGATAAGTCAAACAAAGTGTGAGTGTTTTGAGGTCAATTGAGTAATATGCTCGTGCCATTTAGAATGAAATGTTGTTTAAATACTACTGATCATTGAAACAAATAGTATCAGAATATCGAAAATATTTGTTCAAGATGACAAATATCAGTTTAATACATGAATATAGATCCCAGAATCATAGGATTAAATCTGCTAACAGCCTTTCTGCATTCTGATTGTGAAATTCTATTCATCTCAATTAGTAGATGATCTCTTGTTTCCACAGATGATCTTAAGTAGTAAAGAAAGAATCGACAGATTTGTTTGATTCATTACACATCAGAACCTTTCCCTTTCAATTTAGTAAACTCTAGCGCAAGACCAGCATCATTTCAGTACTTCTTGATTTACATTCATTTCTGCAACGGCTTTCACTAGATTGTACTACTTGAAATCCTGATTCCGCGATACCGCATTTCACTATCGAAATTTGGACAGTGGACCTTCTTCATAGCCTAGTCATGATTAGAAATAGGGCATTTTGAATTCCCGTGATGAATGGGAAGGAGTCGTAATTTAAATTCATGGAAATCTATAGTCTGGACTAGACTGTGTATACAGTTCAACGTTACTCAGTGTCCTGAAACCGAATATTTTCAATTAATTTTACTGGTTTTGGGGACCGGTTATTTAGGAGATTTGTTCATCGAGTTTCAAACATCTGAAATAGTGATTTGAACCTTGCGTATGGCGACACAATGCGTTGCACAGTGTGTGATAACGTGACTTGTTCATGCATCTAATTAGAGTTTCGAATTCAAATATGCATGGAGCACAGCTTAAGAAACTCCAGTTGATTATTTTGTCTTTTCTCATCATTGTGAGTCTTGATTTTTTGCTTCTTAGATCATCATTCTCTAGCCGTGCAATTCAAATTTAATTTTCATCAAAGTCAAATTGCTTTGTCACTAAATGCACTTCGAGTAAGATGAGTGCTATTAGAGGAAGTCAGTGAATGATGTCAAGTTATGCTTCTCAGTATCACTCGCCCTGGGATCGGGACAGTAATTTGATCTCCGATAAGCCAAATTTCCGCTTGCGTGACTTCATATGTGAGTTTTAGGTCCCTATGGTGTCTCTGACGATACTTTCACAATACAAGTTGCTACCAGAGACAGTTGCCTTGAAATGACGGGTGGATTGCCTGCTTTCTCGAAAAAATCTCACGTAAAACAAACTCACCGAGTTTTGAATGTATTTGCATCATCCACAGAGTTGAGCATTTGAACAAACATCATGCAACATCTTTTCCATAGTAAAGAGAGGAACCGCCACTTTTTCATAAGTGAATTAATGAATTGAGGATTGCTGTTTCTACCAGAGTTTTAATTGAATATAGGAGTCATATTTTAACGATTATCGGACATGCATAATGTACATGAATATTTGAAGTGATCAGGAAAACTGCAAAAGTTATAATGCACAGGTTGGTTTCAATGTGATGCTATGAATCTTGCAAAAGTTTTCTTTCATAATCCACATCTTCGCAATTGATCAGCATTTCCCTTCAGAATCAGATACTCGAGACTTGCCTTCTAGGATGTACCTACCCATTGAATCGTTCAAATCAAGCAATGCAGTTGATAAAATCAACATCCATGTTGAATTCAGAACCTATGAATCATAACATGTTTTCAAAATATAGTCCATTTTAGCGTAAGTCTATCTTGTGTGAATTATCACGCATCTTTTTGTAAATTAGTAACTATAAGTGAGAGGTGTAAGCAGTTAAGCACCTGCTACTGAAAGAGTGTAACATATCACAGTTTATAGTCAACGGTGGTTAGGGCCTTTTATTTGTCATTTGGCAACGTCTAGCCATGTTCACCGATCGAATCATAGGAGAATCCACATGATTACCATTCTACTTTCTGTGTTATCAATACCTTGTTCCCCAGAATTATTTTGTCCAGAGAAGCATTTAAGTGATAGTAAAATTTGCTATGAGATGCTTACGTCGCAACTGCGTGCAGGATATAAGATATTGATACCATCCGGAAAATCTAGGAAGAGCTCCTCAAATTTTTTGTCGATGGTAATTTTAAGTCAAAAAATCAAAAATGACGGACCTTCAGCGTCCAGCGCCTTTTTGCGGTCGATGGTCGTTACCATCGACCTTTTAACCCGACGACTGGTCACTTTTCCTCCTAAGCCCTAAAATAGTCATCACTGCCACCAAGTGACACGCCGTGTACTTAAAATTCAATTACAAGTTAATTATATTCGAAACTTCCTGAGATCAACTGATTAAATTTAGTATGAGCTCTTGAGCTCTACGTGATGGGAACTTTCACTATGAAATCGTGTAGAGAATTCCATACATGATGCGAAAATAAACGGTGCATTATTTTAGTTGGAATTTACTTTTAAAACTAGCATGGTTTGACAGCTGCTACGCAGTTGAAGAAACTGAGAGACACACCAAATGATTGTGCTTGCAGTATAGTTTACACAGTAAATATACTGCTAAGTAATGCACCTGTATTTTAATGATTTCAAATTTAGCAATTGTAATTTATAAGAGCAGTTGCAACACTTGACGCCAAAACCTTTACAAGCAATGTGGGTAAGCATGTTTTGACACACTCAGTGGTAAAGTATCACGTCTAAGGTAGGTACTCACTTAATTGTGCATGATGTTACTCACATCAGAGTATGAAAGTTCCGCTGTTAAGAGTTTTTGCAAATCATAATATATACAGGGCCAGGCGCGGTTAACCAACCGCGCGGTTGAGCGTTCGGTTAACCGGAACCGCGCGGTTTGACAGTAGTATTTACGTAAGCAGTATCGTATTATTGAATTTTGTATAGAAAGGTATTATCCATTCAACTACCAGGGGAGAGATATTTTGATCACCTGTCTGTCTTTTTTGACATCGAAGACGGCACAAAATACCATAATGACTTTCAAATGTTGCGGTATTAATATTCGCTTTTCTTGTTAATACATTATCACGTTGCATTGTATGTCGTATGTAGTGTGATGTATGCTAAAGTCAACTAAAGTTCTTAATTATTTTTCAATAAGTGTGATGTAGTGATGTACTTTTCTAGGATAACGGACCTACTTATATTTCTATTATTTCTTTCTTTATAATTTTCATCTAAATTGCGTGATATAGACAAAACGTTTTCGCACTATTAGAAACATGATAAACCCGTATCATGCACCCAGATGTTATGAGAGAAATATGCATTTGACAATATATGATTGTCTTTAAGTAGGACTTACAGACTGTCATATACACGTATTGTTAATTACATTGCACACAGCAGTCACTTTAAGTCACACGAGTTATTAATAATCAGTCGGTAAGCATCGCCCAAATGTTTCAACATGTTCGTGGTGCTCTCAGAATATACGTAGGTATTCTCACAATTTGCATTGCGATAATTTCTTTCCGTCCTTGATAGTAATGTTGAACTGTTTCCAACAGGCGGGGCTGCGAGATTCGCTGTTCCAACTCATGGTTGCTCCTTGTCTTACCGCAGTTGCTAGCACTACTGCTGCATATCCCAAATCCATCCTATTCCCACTCACACAGCGTGATCGTGAACACGATGCGAACAGGCGCCTGTGTGACGTCTAGTCTACGTTGACGCGCTGTAGTCGTTGCCTTCATTGCTGGTTGAAGCATGCACCCAGCTACGTCATCTCAGCTACCTCATACACAAGCGAATCTCATTGGACACTGAGACAAATCGATTTCTGCTTGAGAGTTTTTTCAATGCGCTGTTGACAACAATGAAGCGTCTATGACTCGAATACTACATTTGCCTACCCACCTCTAGGTTCAACCGCGCGGTCAATTCGACTGTTAGCTTTGCCTACCCAAGAATATTATATATATTATATATAATATATACCCGCTGCCTGTATACTCGGCTCCGGATTCGAACCGGAATCGAATTCAATCGAGTCAAATAGGGTATTTATATAGTAAATAAGCTTGGAATCTCTTGACTTATAGCCTGAAATATTATATAATCTGCAGTTATTGCTTGGCCACAAAACAATGAACCAATGTGATGCGCTATCAGACATATGCCAAATATCCCATGTAGGCCTATATCCAATATATAAGCATGTTAGCTTATTTTTGATGAGATATCATATAGATGATGCATTTAGTCATGCCAACTAAGCATGATTTTCCTCATGACTTTCACAGAATCTCACTGAAGTGTCATGTGATCTGATGGATTGAAAATTTCTGAAACCACATCTTATTGCATGTATTTACAAGTATGGATCGTGATTCGGTGAGGGAAGCATCACTGTTCGAAGTCACAAGTCGTCCACAGTATTCCAGAGGAAAATAACTGAGGTCGAGGTGATGGTATGGAAGATCTTGACCTATCAGAATTCCAATTTGAGTGCTGTAGAAATCTGCTAGCTTTTTCGGTTTTGTCAGACTTGATGGAATCGTTCTTAGATTGCACATGCTACAGTCTACCCTAGTGAATCTGTGTTGTCTGTATGTAAAAAGGAGGTAACATGTTAGATTAACATAGGAGAAATTCCAAAATCAAAATTTATAACTGAAATACAACTTCGCTATACATTAATACTATTTACCTATCATTGAGATTTTTGTTGAAAAGTAAATGTAGTTTTACCGAGTTCTCATTAATTGCGTTTTTCACGTTCAAACCGAAATGAATATTGAAACATGACTAACAATATTTCGGGTTCTGGAATCCGAACCGGAGGAATAGAAGTGAGGCTTAACAGGGATCGAGCTTGTCTAAGCGCTAGCACTAGCTTGGAGTTTTAATGGTGTGCTCTCAGCTCAAATTTTGGTTGATAAGACCCCAGTGGCCTTCCAATGAAGGTAGGTAGTTCAAGAAGATATTTTGCACCATGAAAGTTGCCATCTCCATTGCGATGCGTCAGACTCTAATTTGTAATAGAAAGTAGTTTGCTTGCACTCCGTGATATTAAGCAGTTCCGGTGCGGCCTGCGATTTAATTGCAGCTGCAAATTTTGGTTTCTGAGATTTTCGATCTTTTCTTCATTTCCTACGATTATTTTTTAAAATTTTGAGCTGTACCAGGAATGATTAAGAACTTTGATGGAATGACAAAAACATTTTTGGTGCTCAGTCCGTTGGATATAAGTAATCCTTAGGGTGCGGCGATTTAAATCGATCGGAATTGAAAAATCGAAAATCGATCGGTAATCAAAAGAGATCGCGATTTTCAGTTCGATTTTTTCGTTTTGATAAATAGATGTTACATTTCCCAATTCAGGTCAATACAGGTAGGGGAAGTGGTCAAACCCAATTCATTTCATGTACACGAGAACGATTTCTTAATTGAAATTTTCTGTGATTCCTCCCAGCTAGCTACATGTAGGATGGTTACTTGATCATCAAAAAAGTTGCTGTGCTAGACTGCTACTGCTATCAGCCAGAATCGGCTCAGGCAGTCTATTGTGTGTCTCATCTGTGATGTCAGTTGAAGCCAACCAACGGCTGAAGCCAATTCTGTGGTTGAAGCTACGAGTCAGCGGCGTTGGCATTGTCCTTGACTCCGTGCACTATTTCTTAAGGAAGCAAAAATTGTTGATTTAGGGTGAGCAGCAGATGACGAAACTCGTTGGGACGCTGATTGGTTTAAAGTTAGACATTGTTATCATGATCGCCTTCGATCGAGAGGGCTATGCTGTAGTCAATTTCGGCATTCTACGCTCCCCCTACCGTCGTTATGTCCACGAAACAGAAATCACAAATACATCGTTATTTTACTTTAGACAATTGCAAGACGTCAGCGAAATGTCTCACAGGTGGCTGTAGGAATCCGAGGTGTAAAGGTGAAGGATGAATCGACTACCAATATGTTCAGACATTTGAAAGACAATCATCCGAAAATCTACTCCGATCTTCAGCAGGAGATGTCAGAGGAGAAAGCAAAGAAGGCGGTGAAAAGAAAGCCATCTCCATCTCGTCAATCAACCATCGAAACTTACTTTGGGGTTCCTCACAAGTATCCACATGGTAGTGCCAAAGCTCTAAAGCTCGATCGTCTACTTGCTCAAACTATCGCTGAGGGATATCTATCTATTCGTTTCGTCGAAAATGAACATTTTCGCAAGTTTGTCGAATGCTTGAACGACAGATATGACATTCCTAGTGAGACCAAAATGTGGCGCACTGTGCTTCCGACGTTGGAACGAGAAATCGATGTGAAAATGCAGAACTTTTTCCAAGAGAATGATTTCCCGTCATACGCAATAACTCTCGATTTCTACGACGCTAAGAATCATGAGAGTTTCTTAGAAGTGACTGCATCTTCTATTGACGCCGACTACCGGCTACATTCCTATTGCATCGGAGTTGAACCTTTCAATTCGTCGGATAGAGACCATACTGGAGAAACGATATCACAGTGCCTGCGTGGATTAATGGAAGAAATGTCCATCGATGTTAATGATCAGATATTCGAAGCTGGAGTGACCGACAACGCTGGCAATGTTCGACGAGGTATTGAATTGACTGGAATTCCTTGGATGCCTTGCATGGCTCACACACTGCAATTGTGTATTGAAGACTCCTTCAAAGCCTGTGAGGCAGCTAATGATCTTCGGAAATCTTGTCGAGCGATAGCTGGCTTCACGGTGGGTTTTGAGGGGTCAAAATCGATGTATCGACTCCATTCAAAATACCTTCATGAATGGGTAGCCTAGGGTCCCAGAAGTTGTAAAAAACTGCATTTCAAAAAAATCGGTCGGCAGCTTTTCTTGTGGGACCATTTTTTCAAAATGGCGGCCAATTTTTCAGATTTTTGCCCTTTGTTCGAATTATGACTATTTTGGACCCATCTTCATGCACAAGCTCTATTACAAATCTAGTATAAATTGATCAAGTAATATCAGTGTGACATATTGTAGGTATGCTGTTGTGTTATTGGCCCATAACGATGCCAAATTTTCAAAATGGCGGTCATTTTTTGCTTTTTTGCATTTTTGAAGTTCAGATTATTTATACAAACCTACGAGTTTGCTCATGTCATGTTCTTTCATTCAAGTAATACACAAATGTCATAGTCAGACGTTTTTGTGATTTAGTCATACAGGGTTGTAATATGCATATGTATTTCATTAGTGTTATTGGCCTAAGTTCGCACAATGATCGAATCTTGTTTGAACAATGTAATGAATGCATTTTCTATACTCTTCGTGATTTGTATATGCGTGCATGTAGTTCTACGAATATATCGACTGTGACTCGGCATTCTGTACATAAGTAGGAAAATTGCAGGCATACCTAATCAAAAACAGATGTACTGGTGTACAAGAAATACGTATGCATAAATAGCGGTATATAGGCCTAACAGCTTAAATTTGCAAATGCAAAGAGTTGTACTCGCAAACTGCGTGAAAGAGCCGTTCGGAATATCTTGAATTGATCAAATTGACCTTGTATTTTAACCAAGTGACTTTAAAGTCTGAGTGCGCAGCTTCTGATGCCTTCTCCGACCATATACCAAGAGCACCATTGGTACGGTCGCAGAATTCTGGCACATGGTAGAACACCATGTGCAACTTCGGTGTGACAGGAAGTCCTGAATCTTTCTATGCTCTCCTGAAATCATCAACAAAACGGCGGAAATCAGGATGCAATGCTGCTCCAAAGCAAGATTTCACAATCAATTTGAAGAGTGAGAATAACTCAACGAATCGTAGACATTGTAGTGGGCACAAAGATCTCAACAAGTCAATATTATTCAAAAGTCATACAAGAGTTACCATTTAATGCTCCTCCATGCATGGCTTCTTTTTCTACATAGCATTTCCTAGGCCAAATGATGGCCTGTGGCCAGACTTTGATCAGATGATTGTACAACGTATTTACAACACCAATGAGGAGATGTAGCTCCGGTGGTACCAGAATGTCGATAATTTCAACATTTTCATCCACATGTTTGACAAGAGAATGAATAACATTTCCAAGTTGTTTTGCATTTGATTTACCTTTACTGCTCGAAAACCACGCCCAGAACTTTTCTTTGAAGTTGCCAATGGTCCTAAAACATAAAGAGTATTGTTTAGGCTCAATCTAGCAAAAATGTTTACATAGAGTTTTTTATTCCCTTGTCATAGATCCTACGTGTTAATAAGTTAAGCACTACGACTAGACTTTTACCAGTTCATGAACTTCAATATCATAGGTCTAAGACTTTAGAATTTGGACCTATACATGTGCAATAGTGCTCGCAGCTTTTAGCTTTGATACTCGTATTATAAAAATGTAAGTAGGACTTCAAGCAAAGAATATTATGAATGTACTGTATAGAGGGCCTATCCACATAAGATATGAAAAATTTGCAAACGTATTTCCTCAAAGATAATTCCACGTCAGACTCGCGACAACATTTTAGCTCACCTGAGTTTTTCTTCTTTATTCAACTTTGACTTATCGATATCACAAAAACTGCAAGGATGGGTTTATCCGTGGGCCATCAAACCAAGAATTAATGTTGGCAAGCTTTAAATCTGAAACAATTTTCCACCGGTCTCCAAGATCTTTTAATTTCAATGTCACGAACATTTGGAGTACGTTTCGATAATTCTCATCCATTTCGGGAGTAATCAAAATCAAGAAAATTTTCTTTACGCTGGTATTAGTATCTTTTCGATGTCTTGTCTTTGGTTGTACATTCTCGTCATCGATGGTAAAAACGCTGATCATGATTTAACAAATCCTCCGCCTCCATCAAGAGACAATTTCATAAAAACATTGTCGTGGTCAATACCTCTCGTTGTGCATATCACATGGATAAGTCTTTGAATATCTTTGCAATACACTACAGGTCTCTCGCACTGTTCCCCAGAATTATCAAAAAAGTCGCACGTTTTCACTTCAAATTGTTCATTGAGAAAATGACTAATATTGTACAACTTGTCTTTCAAAAATGGTTCAATTGATACTTGATTCTGCGTTGCTTTACGAATTTCTTGACCTAGCTTCAGTGTTTTGTTACGAGAAAGATTCAACTCACTTTGAATATGAGCAAGACTTTTTGAAGAAATCTCAAAACTTGCGGTTGGTGACTGGCTTGTAGCACCCACACATTTATCATCCGATGATGTTTGGGACTAAATATCACTTAAGTTCTGTTTAAATGTATCTTTGGTACACTGATGACTCTTTCCTCTTCCGAATTCAGATAGACATTTTGCACACAGTTTCTTAGAAATTCCATATTCTGATGGCTGTTCAGCTTTTTTTCCATGGAAACGCGTTGCCTTGTTTCAAATTTGGATTTGAGGCTGACTTTGCAATTTTGCAAATGTAGCAGTCACAATCAGAATCTCGAGTTCGTGATGGACGCCCAATCAATGAATAATCTGGTAATTCAATAGTGTGATCATATATGTTTCGAGAATGTTCCGAAAGAATAGGACGACACTTTCCACAAACTGCTGTTGGGTATCGAATATCATCGGGATCAAAATGCATTAAATTTGAATGAATAGTCCTGATCTGATTTTCTGTAAGAACTCGCATTTCCTTCGATTTTCGGATACATAGTAAACAAACTTTTTCTCAACACGCATTGTGGTTCATTCGTTCATATGGCATACTTGTCTGAATGTGATGAAAAGAACTTCTGATGTGTTCAATATGCTGACTCGCATCATGCTATTGATTGGCTGACGTCACAATACCAAAATCATCACTGAACAGCCATGATATGTGTTGCATTGAATTGAAACGAGCATCGATCGTTGATGTCTAGATGGGACATAGATATTCGTCCGACCTCAAAATAGCTGCTTTTGTCTCTCTCGGAATAGCGACAACGACAACATGGCTTCTGATTATGACATTTGTGCATTACTTGAATGAAAGAACATGACATGAGCAAACTCGTAGGTTTGTATAAATAATCTGAACTTCAAAAATGCAAAAAAGCAAAAAATGACCGCCATTTTGAAAATTTGGCATCGTTATGGGCCAATAACACAACAGCATACCTACAATATGTCACACTGATATTACTTGATCAATTTATACTAGATTTGTAATAGAGCTTGTGCATGAAGATGGGTCCAAAATAGTCATAATTCGAACAAAGGGCAAAAATCTGAAAAATTGGCCGCCATTTTGAAAAAATGGTCCCACAAGAAAAGCTGCCGACCGATTTTTTTGAAATGCAGTTTTTTACAACTTCTGGGACCCTAGGCTACCCATTCATGAAGGTATTTTGAATGGAGTCGATACATCGATTTTGACCCCTCAAAACCCACCATCATTCTTCCATCGTAGCAATCCTGGAGTTCGACTTCCAAATAATTTGCAGCAAGAATCTGGAAAATCGGTTCAAAGAATTCCGCAAGATGTTCCAACACGATGGAACTCATCTTTCTATGCTTGGTCAGTGATGATAGAAAATCGTCAAGAAATCAATTGCTCATTGCTCGAAATTCGGAATTCACGCAATCCTCCACAGATTCTCCAAAACAGTGAGTAGGAATTACTCGAAACCTTGACATCATTGTTGGCACCATTCGAGGAAGTTACTCGTGACTTGTGTTGTGAACTGTCTCCTTCGATCAATCTTATCCTGCCTTTACTGTCAACCCTGACTGAACTCATTGGATCTATCGACGTCCCCACCGCCTTGACTTCATTCAAAGTCACAATATTGAACTCGATGAAATCCAGAATTGAACAAGTGACACCTGCTAATAAACAACCAATTCTGTTGGTCGCTTCTGCGATCGATTCACGATTTCTACGTATTCTCTCTTCCACACAAGTTGATGTTGCGAAGAACATTATCGTCGCGCGTATTGTCGACTTCATGCAGAAAGAATCTCACACAGAAGAGAAGGTGATTACTGCAGGAGTGAGCCAAGAAAAGTCTGATGAGAAACGACAACGTGTTTCCTTGTGGTCGCAGATGAAAATTAGATCTCCGGTGGAATCCGATAGCAACAACATCAAAGACCGAGCTATGATGGAGTGGCAGCGATATGTCGAATTGGTGGAGCAAACAAATCCTGCACCCGACCACAAGAAATTTGACGTTCTTGCCTTCTGGAAGAATCAACTGCAGAATCTTCCAAATTTGGCCAGGATTGCCCGACAATTCTTGTGTATTCCAGCAACAAACACGGCTTCGGAAAGACTGGGAAGTGTAACGGGCAATACCATAACGCCCAGTCGTGCAAATTTGAGTGGCTTGCGCGCACGGCAACTGATCAAAATCAGACGCAACAGTAAACTTTTGAATGAGTAGGGGTAATGCCTTTTTCTAATTAGACTTCACAATGTGCTTTCATATGATTCAGTATTGGCCGATATTTTGAGACGTTTGTCATACATGTATACACTTACACGTTATTAGAAAATAAAGCTCAGACTGTTTTGAAATGATTTCTTTTCTGGTTTACAAAAAAATCGAAATCGGAAAAAAATCGAAATTTTTCTGAAAAATCGAAATTAAATCGATCGTTGGGGAAAGTAAAACATCGCCGCACCCTAGTAATCCTTTTTCAAGATAGAACAGCACTGTAATAAAAGTGTATAATTTTGACTCCCTTGCTTTTGGCAGATTGTCACCATGTCTGGTGGACATGTAAGACCACGCACATGCTAGATTCTGTGTACTAATAATGTCCTAATTTCATGAAAACTCAAAAGTAATAAAGTTTGAATGTTTCTTATTATAGGGAGGAAACTGCTGTGATAGCTTCGCAAACGATTGGAAGTTCGAAAACTAACGAAATTAGAAGAACAGGGAGAGATCGAGAAGATGTCACTAGAACGACAGAGTCTGAAGATGTCAGGCCAGGACAATCTGTGCAATCACGTATTACAACCCCGCATTTACAATGTCAGTATTGTGGTAGAAAGTTTCGTCGAAACTTCGACCTGCAATTGCATTTACGTACTCATACAGGTAAGAATTTGCTATGAGGGAACTTAGCTATTTACATGTACATCAACCATGATTTGCTGCCTTTCAAAGATTCCCACATTAATCGAATGCAGCGCTCATTATGTAATGAATCAGATTCTTCTGCTTCCTTGCCTCTTAAACTTAGCAACAGGAGCTAAAAAGCATTACAAAGCACTTGCGTGCTCCATTGTTGACACCATGATCAATGGAGATATCTCATGCCCAAAGTGACATTAGGAAGAAATCACTGATGCACGAAAAGTGGTTCATCTTTTCTACTTGGCTTCCCAAAGTCTCATTTATAAAGTTTATAAGTACCTCATTTATCGTGACTATTAAAGGATGCACGGGAAATTAAAATTTCCAATCCGACTGGAGCTGAATTTACCAAACATTCAAATTTTTTCCAGTAAATGAATTCCAGATTTGAAGAGCAAAAATGTTGTGAATATTTGCAACCTGAAGGGCGATCTTAACCACTACGGAGACATAGCTGTAGCACTACATTGGTTTATTTATTGTTCACGCAGTTTCATCATGGATAGCTTTATTCCAGACTGGTAGCAGACAAAATTAGCTTAAGGACAACGATCAAGTCCCGAGCTTTGTCTAAAAATTACCATCTTTTCTCACTGGTTATAGGATTATACATGGACTTAGAGTCAACTTAAACAAAAAATCAATCAAGTCAAAGTTGGGTTCACATTTTTGTAGTAAATACCGAATGGAATCTACTATGCCCGAACAACAGAAAGTGGGAGCGTCCTCATGCTGTGTTGTCAATTTCTTGCGCGTGTATGCTAACAAAATATGATCAATATAATCGATTAGCATTCGATTGATAAGTCCACCATCAGCGCAAACACATTTTCTGTAAAAGTCCATCGTCATAGATCTGTATATAATTCCGATAGGTGACAGAGAGCACATTAAGCGGAGAAATATTGCAACTCAAAATAAAGAGGGCATTAATATTCAAAGAAATTGTTATATTAATATTGGAAATTGCTGTAGCTATGTGCAGAGTTGAATAATAATCAAAGCAAAAATAAATTTAAACCAGTCTTGATTATCAATACCAGCCAGTCAATTAGCATAATGGTTTGGATGAAATAATCTTGACATTAATCGATTAAATTCATGATCTTGCCCAGTACCGTTTCATTACTTGAATGAAAAAAGCTGTTGAACAATCAGAAAATAACCTGTTGACGTAACTTATTTTCAATACATTCCGACCCAGATATTCACAAAGTCCATACACCTCACACTGTTTACAAATGAATGTTCTACTACCATAAACCCATAAAGCTGTCTTACCATAGCTAATTTTTTTTGGTCTAGACGATTTCCGCTGTAAATGTAGTTCTATCAAATCCTGGATACGATGTAAATACACACGAAACTTCTGGTTGATGGATTGCGCCATTTGAAGAAATTATGGTGATTATTCTTATCGCTGGCGAACTAATGATGACTATTCTTTACCTCTGCCGCTGCATTTTATCTTATCTTGCCTTAGCAGCAGACATTTGTGGCAGATGAACTAATTCACTCTGCCTCAAGGTTCGGTAGACATAATTTATGGCATTGAGAAAGTGTGCGTTCGTCCTTAGATCGTTCAAGTTAGTCAATGTGTCTGCGGTCGTTATCAGTGATTTATTGGTTTTGTTTCTGTCATATAATAGAAATGCCATTTGTAGGTGTGTTGTCCGAACGTCAATATGCATGTTTTAGAGGAATGTTTTCAAGGAACAGTGTTTTAGAGATTAGGGAATTTGATAGATTGTTAGAGATATGTTATATGAATATGAATAGTTATAGTGTGCATCTAGAATTCAAAGTAAAAACCACAATGTTGAGGTATCCCGAGCTTTCACTCGTCATACAGCGAGCATAATCATGAGATACAATCAATGTGCATTTAGAAATTTTCTTGTAAGATTGAAATCATAATTTCAGCATGTCTTGAAGAAGCATTCAAGAAATTATCTCACTAAGATAAGTTTATGTGTAAGTAAAGCATCTAATTCTTATTGTCTAAAGGTTTTATGTAAATTTTGCGAAACAATGTGAAGCTCAAATTGCTACACCGTTTGGAATATTGAAAGATGATTAAATTCACTTTATTTGATTATTCGGAAATCATAGGACTGGAAGAAATTCGAGTTCTGATATCAATTGCAAACGTCTGAACTGTTCACATTTCACCAACACAAAAGGAATGCCCATGAATAAATCTAAGGGTTACTAATCGAAAATTAAATGGAATACTAAATGAACAAAATGAAAATATCAGATATTGTATATGCATTTAAGTGTCTCCATCAGAAACCTGCTTGAAATTCCGCTTGAAAGTACCGATATTGTATTGGTTAAGGAAAGCGGTCAGGGTATTACTTTCGTGACAGCGTCAATGCATCTATTGGTGGATCAGATTCAGAAGAAGTTCTGCAATTGATGTAGATCTTCATGACCTTCTGTCATGACTACTCAATGAGTGACTCAAGTGAGTTTGCTCAATGACGAAGATGTATCATTGTTGGTTCGTAAGTGTGTAACTCATCGATCTCTCATTTCAGGTGAGAAACCATTTCAATGTATCGTGTGTGGACGTGCGTTTGCTCAGAAATGCAATGTCAAACGGCATATGGAATCTCACAAGATCTGGCCATCAACCTGCAATGGCAGCAACAGCTCATTGCCCGATATTCACACTTTCGAAGTGCGTCTTGATGAGAATCGACAGCTAATTGTTCGTCCTACCAAGTCTATTGACCATGTGATGGAGCGACGCGAATACCGTGTTCTGTATGGAAATAGTCGTGGAGGACGGGGAGGTAATGGAGGAAACAATGATGGAGGCAGTACAGGTGGAGGCGTGTCCTCCTCGGATACTCGACGTCCCGTCGATGAAAGCATTGTGTTGGTAGATAATTGTTGGGAATGTCGATTCTGTCGGAGCAGGTTTGAAGATTTCCAAAAATTGCGCAGTCATATGAGGCAACACAGCGATGAACAGGTATATCTGTGTGTTCTATCGGACTGTCGGGATACGTTCAAGCAATTGGATGTGTTCATCGAGCACTTAGAAGAACATCGGAAGAAGAAAGAGATGGTGTACGTCTGTCACATATGCTACAAAACCTTTCAAACGCTTCCACAGCTGGGGGAACATTATAACGAACACTGCAAAGACAATTCTCGAGATGTTATTCGGAATCAGGGAAAACAGGATGGACAGAAAGGTAAGTTAAAATATTGTATTTGACACCTTATTTGCATCAAACGACGATGTTGTATTTGAGCGATTTCATGCGGAATAACGTTACATCGCACGCATTTAATTAATTTCGATAACTTTCTTGTCGTAGATACTGATAGATTAGTATCAATCTACCGGATAAATTGATTGATAGATGCGCGTACGAGCGAAATCAATGTTTGCTTGCATTATTTACTTCGCCATCTGTTGACGCTGTTATTAATTAATTTATTTAAAACGCAACAATGTTACACGAATGGACATGAAAATCGAGTAGTTGTTGCATGTGAAAAAGTGCGAGTTAAAATATCTGATCTAGACTATTATACCATGAAATGAATCAGTTGAAAGTAATCCTGGAAGCTGTTGTAATTGAATTCGTTCATTACTCTGGTAGTAATGTCAGCAAAGAAATCGCAATAACGTCACACCTTAGGCGTGAAAACGTTGCACGCATGAATTCAGGATATACTACAGTATATATATTCAGGATTTTGGCTAAGGTGAAAGTGTTTTGTGCTTCACATGCATCAGCCGACCCTTGAAGATCGTCCTGTTCTAGAATAAATCATGCTATTCAACTCCATGATGAAAGGTTTCTGTCTTGATGATGCTGATAAAAGTAGGTGCAGTGTGTAAGTGATGAAGGTGCTTTTCTTTCAAGCATCTTGAAAATACTTGACATTACGAATAGTTGTTGATGTTTGTTAGCATTTTCCTTGTCATTCACATTGATTTCATAAGTTCTTTTAGACGCTCAATTTAGAAGAGTTGAGAACTAGCACTGCCTTTGTAGACAACACGGTAGACCTTTTTTACGGACATCATAATAGTAAAACTGCTATTAATATTTTGAAGCCCATCATTGCACGTTTCAAATAATGTTAATGACATATTTCTTATTATACGATATCAGAAATAAAATTAGTAGGCATAATTCAAGGCTAGATTGATTTCGGATACTGTGCTTGTACGAACACTAAGGAATGGCTAAGTCGAAAGATTCAGCCTCGGATATAAGGTTAATGCGATTACAAGCAGTAATGAATTTGATGCATAAGATACACATAGGTGTCATAGGGAACCCTCTGAATTCGGGATTCGCATTGATCAATTTCATATTTGGTTTATTCGAGGCATTCAATATTTATATTCTCTCAATCATTGATAAGTTCAATGAGACGACGACTGTGCGATATAACACCGAATCCATCGACTACCCCAAAAATAGGTAATTAATATTTACAAGTTCTATTTCTAATCATGCTTCGCGGAAAGCTTATGTTTTATGTGGGCTGTTAAATAAACATCCACTCAATTCAGTATCATAATTTCATGACAGATGAAATACAGAAATAGCATTCTGAAGTTAAAACCTGACTTTAATGTGAACCACATCTGTCACTGCTAGCTGCTATAGCAGTCCACGAATTCAATTCCAACAACTACTTTAACTTTGATTTTGTGGTATACATTTAATATAGTCTCGATCAAATTAATCATTCAATCGGCAGACTTTTTCACATGCATAACAAACACTCGATTTACATTCGTGTGCTCGTGACGTTTTTTGTGGTCTCCGTGGCACAGTGGTTAAGTGCTTGACCTTGCGATCTTTTGGTCCAGAGGTTGACCCCAAAAACTCGACTCGACATTGGGTGTCGGTGAGAAGAGTATCCAGACTAAAAATACCACACCACTCTTGAAAAGTCTGACTTTGTCAGCACATTCCAGGCTCTCAGTAAGGGGAGTGGTGACATTAAAGCTGCGCTCTTGTTGCATTTGAATTTACTTGATCAATTATTCAGTTAAGAAGAATGGGAAAATAAATATAGCATGCTACCAACATGTAACCATGTAGATGTCATTTTCCCCGTAAATTGATGCTAACGAATGCATGCTGGAAATAAAATCATCGAAGTTCGGTTTGTGCGTGCGATGTAGCAGTCTGCACTATGGCGCATGAATGGGCTCAGTTATGCTTTGAGATAGTATATTGATGTTGAATACTCTCGATATGATTTGAAATTTATCATAGTGTCGCGGCACTCGCGAGGTTCCTCTTGATACCCTAGATATACTTTTACAATTGAAACGTAGTAATACACTTTAAAGAGCATTTGTAAAACTTGTGAAAGTCAATTTTACAGTTTTTCCATCATAAGTGACCGATTGTAGCTTAGGATATGAGATCATACCACAATCAACTAATCCTACAGATACAAAAACGCCTTGAAGCGTGACGACGTTAAATTTTTTCATGTGTTACAAACTGAAATTTACATGTATTTCTGGGATTCGTGGGAAGACTTGTGGACGTGCCTTGCCATTGATTTTGGAGACACAAGAAGGACGTCATATTTTATATCACCCTTTTCAATGGGTCTATGTTACCTATAATTTCGGGTTGAGGTAGGCCTCTATTTTTGATTAATGAACCATAGTCCGAGAACTGCTGACAGTTTCATCCAAAATTCGCGCACCGCTTATTCTTAATTTTTAGATTGTCACCCAACATCAGTAAAACGACAATTCTCAAGCTCCAGTCGTCTTCCAAGTTATGGAGCGTCGAACATGGCAAAATTTTATCTGTTTGTGTAGATCCATGTACATGTACTTCCGATTTTGGTACACCTAATAACGTAATGAGCCTTAATTTAATCAATCGAAATTAGATTCGTTACTTTTATGATTATGATCGCACTTTGAGGCAGATTTCTCCCGCACTTGTACGCAGTTCTACGCACTTTTCTGGGAGTACGTCGCTTGGGTAATTTGCGATAAAAGTTGCATGTAATTAAATCGTCATGACAGCAGATATTAGATTTGGTGATTTTGAATAAATATATTAATAACCATACTTATCCTTATGGTTTTCACTGAAAGATGTATGACAGTGCTGTTAAAGTTTTGTTTTCTTCTTTTTCCATTAACAAATTTATTTGCTTAATTCTTACAGAGGATGGCAAATTGACTTACAAATGTCCACAATGCGGAATGATATTCAAACGTCCGGCTTCATTGCAAGCTCACATGGTTACAAATCATGCGCGGCAAGCAGATACGCAGAACAAATTTACATGCTCATATTGTAACAAATCCTTCAATACTGAAGTTGCACTGCGTCATCACATTCAAATACATGGCACAGCAACGAATTTTCAATGCAATCTTTGCAACAAGGGGTTCAAAACAAGACAATATCTTCGTGTGAGTATAAATGGGATACATTTGTAAAAGTAATTGCTTTGAAAATCCCATGTGAAATATTTTGTCGTGATTGCCAGGAGTTTTCATGCTTTGCAAGAGTGGATCTTGGGTAACAGCACATGATTTGCAAATCCTACTAGAAATAATTTTAATGTAAGTAGGATAAGAGAAAGCGACATGAAAAGTAGGGAACTACCTAAGCGCGCATTCACTGTCGTTGACAATTGTCAAAGGTGGTTATCCACGACTTAGCAATCATCTTGAACATATCATTATGTCATTCTTTGCTTCTCAGTGTTTGATAATTTCTACCAATGTGTTGGTTTGGCATTCCGTATATTGATAGTATGACGCATATTTCCAATGAATAGTTTTAGATGAAAGTGGAATGACAAGCACTCGACTTGAAAATGAGGAATTACCTAAGCGCGTTTTTATGGTCGTTGCCGGTCGTCAGATGAAACTTTATGATGCTGATTTCAGATATTGATGTTGCCAATAATCAAGGGAACGTGGTATTATATGGTACGTTATATCAACCGAAAGCCAAAGCTGTTCTTTAGTGCAACAGTTAGTGTTCCTAAGTGTTATATGGATGAAAAATTCGATGTGAAAGATGGTACGCAGTCAGAAGGCACCTGTCGCATGCTATTATCATTTGTGCATCGATCAATTTTGCGATCAGTGCATACTTTTCTTAATGCATTTACATGCACTTCACTTTTATCACTCCAAGTTTTTAAAATTTTCTTAAAACCCTTTCAGGTTTAATATAAAGTATTGAAGAAGTTGTCATTGCAATTTATTGTACTGTAATCATGATCACTTAACGGCATAGATGTTATTAATTACCCTGTATTTTGCAGAGATGAAACCAGTCACCGCTTCGGTTTAAGAAAATTCGAGCCGGTTTAATCTTCATCTTATTCTAGCTATTTAAAAGATCGAAGATAAATTTTTGTCAATACATATCCTTATAATTTCGTGTTCAGTCAATATGTTAGCTGTATTAGAAACTAATTGAATATTTCCTTCCTTTATTTCAAGTAGAGGCTTCCCTAATTTATTGAGATAGAAGACGTCTTTTCCTTTTAGCGCAGAATAGACGTTTTCTGTCTCAATGAAGAAAGGAAACCTCTATTTGAGATAAAGCATATTCAATTCCTTCGTTTCAAAGAATATTCTTCCTTTGTTTTTACTTTCCTTAGTTCCTTCCCTGATTTTTTTGTCAATTTTGATAATGTAGGCTTTTGTATAAAAATTTTATGTGAAGCAGAGTAGCAGGTGATAAATAAAGTTTTAGATTCTGCATTGGATATCATGTAAAATAATATATCAGATCTTCCCGCCGATTTTCATCCTAGAAAAATAATGAATTTCACCAAATTGTATTAATGTACAATAATCAATTTGAACTGACAAAAAGATAAAAATGCATGACTGACTGCATTTACTATAACTACTCGAAGTGTCCTCCATCTCTTCGGATACAATATTCACAGCGTCGCACGAATGATTGATGCGATATCTGGATCGAATTTAGTCTACATTTTTAAGAAGATTTTAAGTAAGCCTTCAATTCCTGTTATGATTTCCATCCCGATACCTTGTGCAAGTTGTCTGTAATTTGCCTCCCGTAAACAAAATTCGGGAATATAAATATCCGGATACTGTGGAGGCCAAATTATTAGTCCAGCACGGCTTATCCAGCGGTTGCTCAAATGACGGTTCAGGGAATCCCGCACTAGAATAGCGAAGGGGGAGGAGCACGGCAATGTTGATAGATTTCACCACAACTTTGTCTGTGCATGAGGATAGAAAACACGATGGTCTCCAGCTTGATAAAATTGTCCTCAAGCATACTCCGATTTTTTTGCAATCAGAAGCAACTGAATGTGACACAATAATATCTATTTCATAGTAAAATCATGGTGATTCTTAGGGGTAGCTTGCAGTAGATTCTGTCTTAAGTGAATGAAAAGTAGCTCTTTTAACTATTTAATTCATCTACAGAGCGATATCTCTTTCTCTTAGAAAACTTCGATTTTTCTGATGTTATCGCTGGGCAGTGACAGGTGCGCCTTCATTAAGTTAATTAATAGCACAGATATCTCAATTAGAAATGGAGGCAATGTAGAAGGAATCGGCGGGAGGGACTGATTTACCATGTATTCAGTACAAATGTTTGTCCGTCTTCTATTTTATTCGATTTGATCGCCATCACTACTTAAGCAAAACATTTAATGGTTTTAGCCACTATAAATGACTACTAGTGTTAAACTAAATCAGTTTTTTATGTAGTGATTAAATGTAATGACAATTTTTTCTCTTACATAGCACAAAAAATATGATAATGAAAGATTACTTGAAATAACATGTCATTTAAGGAGGAACTATAAAAGTGATAACACTAGAAAAAATTGAAATTGCTGATCAATAGCTACTATTAATATTGCATTTATTAGGACAATTACATAAGTAGATAAGAATGAAAATGTATATGTAATTATCAGTATTGAGAAGCCATCGGCGAAAATCGTCATTCACACTGACCGTATTGCTGAAACGAGTGGTGTGGTAGCCCTGTTTGTGCGACAAGGCAAAAAGCCTGGAGCTAGGAAGTCCATCGGAACAGGAACTCTGTACAGGGGTACTATTGCAGTGTTAGGACCTGGCCTGGAGGGCTCTATATCGGCCGGGATTTGTATTGCTTTAGGCAGCGGTTCTCTGCTTTCCAACGATGTGTATATTCTCGTAGACTCAACGAAAACCTATAATCGTAAATCGAAGGCGCAAAATTGAGGAGTAAAAAATGACATTGTAAATATAGTCAATGACTTGGAATCCAATAATTTAAGATTGCAGGCCTTGTAGGCCTATATCATGAATTGTGCACACATCTTAAAAGTTAATCATTTTATTTGCAGATTCACGAGCGGACGGTTCATGAAAACAATTGCCCATTTACATGTCCACAGTGTTCTCGATCTTTCATGTCTCGCGCTGCACTGCGCACGCATCTCCTAAACATTCATGACACTGGAAAGAAGCTAAAATGTCCTCTATCTGGTGCCACAGGATGTGAGTTCGAAACTGTACAACCTAACTCAGTGGCTACTCATCTGTCTTCCCATGCATCTATCCTCAAGCGTCCTCATCCGTGCTCACGTTGTGGCTGGAGATTCTCAAATTCTGTTCTCCTGAAGCGTCATATGCGTAAACACAGAAGTAATGAGCGAGAAGGAAACGATCCACGTCTACAATGCGAGATCTGTGATCGAGAATTTCTTCGTCGGGCTCCATTCGACAATCACGTCATCATGTGCCGGCAAGCGGCAGCTGAGCGCGAAAGAAGGCAGAGAAGGAAAGAGCCGCAGTCAATCATTGCTCCAGTGAATCAGAGAGTCAATGAGAACGAAGAGGAAGAAGAGATGACGGGTTCTGAACGTCGATCAACTCGCAAACGGAAGTTTACGCAGTTGTGGAAGCCGAAGGGCCAGAAACGCAGAAGATCGAAAGCTGAGCTAGTTGCGGACGATGTTGGTCGGGTAGATCAGGATGATGAGGAAGAGCTAGAGGCCGATGAAGATTTGCATGAAACAATCAACGATGGTAAAGTGGATGACGTTGGACTTGCATGCATAGGGTCGTCGATGCATTGTGAGCCCACTGCTTCTGCCGGTGCACAATCCTTGCCCAGCATATCTACATTTAATCAAAGAATTGGGATAACCCGAGAAAACTTGATTTCCGACTCGGAAAGGGGATTAGAGACAAAGCGAGAGTTCCTGGACATGTCCATGGTTGTTTTGAGACTTCCTAGTCAAAATGCTCCGTACACATTATCAGAGGATTTGAAACTTTTGGAGAGTGGAGATCAGTTTGAAGCAGCAAATAGAGACAACGTTTATCCGGTTGATACTGCAATCAATAGTGGCAGTGTCAATTTATAGATTATACATTTTTCTTTATCATTGAAGTTTCTACTTCGAAATGGCAGCGTATCATTGTGAAGAAAGTATTGTGTTGTATAGAACTGTCAATAATTATGCAATAATGTAATAAATTTATCAAATGATTTATTAAAATTAAACATTAATTCCGTTTTTTATTTCACAATGTACACGTTACCAAAACTCGATTAATTTGCGATCGATCGAGTAAAATTGCGCTTCATGACTTAATGACTATGGAAGTGGGCCTAACAATGCTATACATACATCTTTGCCTGCTATTCGCACTTGAATAATGGAAATTGAATAGAGATTTTTGTATCATGCCTTGATATACTTGCAAAATGTCATGGCAGATCTGCCAACCTTCATGATTTATCTCATAATTTACGTTTTTGGGGGCTGCATTGCAGCACGATTTTGCGATATTGCCTTCAAAATAAAAATTTTCAATCATTCGCGCTGTGACTCGCTTGAATATTTAGCTGTATTTCTTTGAATATTGGCTGCACCTCTTGTCAGGAGTTATGTTTGTTACATTTAAAATTGTTTCCTGCCGCAATACCAATTGTCATTTTTGACACGGTGCGTATTCCGGTTTCAGGACCGTTTGCCAGTTCCTGTCAACTTTTATGTTAATTGCAGTTTAGAATGCGCTTGCAGTACCAAGCAGCCCTACATCGGCAGAACTGGGAGGCATGTTTCTTATTGGCTTCACCACAGAATTAGATTCTGTGGGCTTCACGGCACAAACCGCTGTCAACCTCGTTCTGAAAGAACCTCGTCTTTTTAATCATCAGTTTGTGTCAGAAATATTGTCAATTGGCTGCTATCAGAACACGCTTCTTACGCATCACTTTCAAAAATGTGATTCCACTCCATGATTTTATGTAGATCTATTCGACTAGCTGCGTTAATGTACTATAGCCCAAATGCTGCAGGGTCATTCCACATCAAAACGTCAAATTTCGGAGAAAGTGAGTGGCGAAGGTTCTCAGATTTTCTTGAAATTCACATATTTTCATCATTTGGGTCTATCTAGATGAACTCCAAAAATATTTAGAAAAATTCCATCGGGAAGGTCACTTGCGTGGCCTTGACTTATTCGAATTTTTCTATTTTTAGAGAATTTATGAAAAATCATATGCATCTTTGACCTACTACATCACCGATCTCGCAGAGAAGTTGAGTAAAATTCTTGGACTCCTTAATTGATACCCAACCATTGATGCTCCAAGCGGAATTCATAACTTTTTCGCTGCGAGAAAATTTCTGTGGGCCTCAATAAAAGAAAAATTTCAGAAAATTTTTGAAAAATTCGAATTTTCAAACATCTCTTAAAAAATGCAAAAGCAAGTTTGCCGTCCCTTCTTCCACAGGCGACTACAAGCACATCCAAATGATTGTAAAGAAATATTTAGAAAATCACCAGGGATCGGAAAAGTGTTTTTTGAATATCAAACTATATGAACAATATTCAATTTTTGACATCTTTGACTCGGTCCTGACAATTTCTCGCAGCAGCTCCGTCCATTCTGATAGGTTGAGTGTTTTACGCTTCACATTATCCATCTGAAACTGTAATCAGAAGTAACTTTTTCTACCCAGAAGCATGATTTTTTGAATTTGAAAATGTAGTAAAATTGGTTTGTTTTTTGTGCTGCTGCTATCAAATTTGTAAGTAGTATGTGCTTTGTAATTAACACATATTATTTTATTTATAGTAGTATCTCGGATGGATAAAATGTTCGACCTATGCTGTCAATACCTTCCTTGGCGATCCTCCCTATTTCTGTTATCAAAGGCAGTGTGTATTATTGCATCTTATATTAAGACTCATTAATTAAGGCCTCTAAGGGACTCATTCAAGGTCTTATTTAAAGAGTTTTGATTGTATCTCTATACAGTTATATGTTGAATCACGTCTCACATTTTTCCCTTATTATTTGAAAGGAAGTCAAATTCTCTAAATTTATTGAGAGGCAAAAGGTAATCTGTGACCGAATTGCTTAATGCAGACAAGATGAATGAATCACAGACACAGACCTAAGGAAAGACCTCCTGTTTTCATCAACACGTGAAGCCGTTAAACAGATCATGAGTGTCTCTCGCCAGAAAATACTTGGGCAAGAAGTTCTCGTATACTGTTAGAGTCGCGGCAATTATTCATTGATACAAACGATCATAATAAATCATCGCGAATGGTTGTGCATCAGCGTTGCTCTCGTCGGAATAAGTGTTTTTTTGGATTATCTCCGGTTATATTGTGTGGAAATTCGTCGTTCTTTCTCTCATCAGTGCGCCTCAGTGTTTCTCGTGTTAATATCCTCGTCGTTTTGTGGAATATCGTCGTCCATCGGTGGAAATATCCCTCATCGTCATTGTGAACTGAATTCCACGCTGATCTTCAGTGAGGTGTCTGTGTTCCGGGTCAGAGAGTTGGATCGATAACAAGTGCATGAAACACAACAGAAAATTCTTGGTCTTTGATCCAGTTTGCCTTTTGTTTGTCATCAAATTCACGAAGTTGGTTGGTGTTGTGGTATCATCTCTGCCTGACCATCTGAAGGTTCTAAGTTCGAACCCTGCTGCATCCATTTTGGTCGAGTAATTATTTTCTTGCCGGATGAGTAGCATGGATTTATCAAAGAATGAAGTCTCTTTTCATGATGTGCGTCGTCTATCAAGTGGACAGTTGAATAAATTGTCCAAAAGACAGTTATCGGAAGCCTTGCGTGATGCGATTCAAATGGTTGAGAGTGACTCAACCAGATCACGAGAGCCAAATTGCGAATTTGGAACCATCTTGCAGGGCATCAATGATAAGCTTGATCGAGTACTTGAGGACAATCGTAAACTGCATGAGAAAATAAAGACTTTGGAGCGAGTAATTGAAACGCAAGGCAATCAAATCGAAGCTCATGCAAGAATTCATAGAACAAAGAACCTGATAGTTAACGGTGTTGCTGAAGGATCAAATATTGGAAAAACAGTAAAGGAGATCTTCAAAGAAATTGAGGTGGATGTTGACATTGATGATGACGTGGTATCCTTACAACGATTGGGGAAGCAACAACAAAATAAGAAACGCCCAATTCGAATTGTAATGAAGGACATTGCACTACGCAATAGCATCCTTAAGTCATCGAAAGCCTTGCGGGAGTCGGATGATTTTAAGGATGTCTACATAAACGGGGATCTTACACCATTACAACAACGAGAATTCCAGCGATTGCGGAAGAGGAGAAATGAAGAGAGGAAAAAGCCTGAAAATGTAGGAAAAGATATTCGTATACAAAAAGGACAATTATTTGTGGATGGACGTCGTATCGATAACCTGAAAGAAAATTTTTAATGTCGGATTTTATGAATGTTTATGGTAGGAAAAGCACCAACACGAAGCTCCCGGTTATTGCCTTGACAAATGTTCGTTCTATTATAAAGAAAATTGATGAATTAGCACTGGTAGCTACAGTAAAGAATGTCGACATATTATGTGTTACGGAAACGTGGTTAACAGATGAAATTGGAGATGAAATTGTTGCTATTCCTGACTATGATATTTGCAGATCCGATCGGAAAGTGAGACGTGGCGGTGGTGCCGCTGTATATATTAGAAAAAAGTTATCTTTTACGGATATTACTGCTGACTATACCATCGATTCCTGTGTGGAACACGTAATTGTTCATCTTCATACCCTCGACGCTATATTGATTTGCATGTATATTCCTCCTTCTAGACCTGCCCATACATTAGAAAATATTCATCAGAATGTATGCATGATTATCGATGTCTGCTTAGAAAATAATCCTCATGTAACCTTTATTATCGCAGGTGATTTCAATCAGTTTCCTATTCATGACCTATGTGTTGAGTTGAATGCGACTAATGTTGTAACGAAAGAAACTCGAGGGGACAGCACTCTGGATTATGTCTTGTTTTCAGAGGCTTTGTCTGATTACTATAAATGTGAAAATGTTACGTATGATTGTCCAATCAGTTCATCTGACCATGTTTTTATCACTGTAAATCCCATGAACAAGTTAGTTTCATCTCAGGCTGGTCATAAATGCCTTGTATACGATTTTCGTATGTCTAATCTAGATAAACTGGCTTCATCTATCATAAACTATGATTGGACTGATTTCCATAATCAAGAGGACGTCGATGAGCAATGGACTATTTTTGAGAAGGCATTGAGTTCACTTGTTGAAGACTGCATCCCATATGATGAAGTTATTATTGATAACAAAGACAAAGCTTGGATGACACCACTCACAAAGCTTCTTATTGAAAAACGCTGGAGGGCATTTAGAATGAAAAGATGGACTGAATACAATCATCTAAAAGAAAAGGTAAAACAAGAAATCAGGAATGCAAAACAATTGTGGGCAAGGAAATTATGCACAAAACCAAGAGGGGTCTGGAATTTACTTCGGACTTATAAGAAAGAAAAAGAAAATGCAATCGAAGGTTAATCAAAAATGGAAGAGCTGATTTGACTTTAAAGGAACTCTTCGAGCTGTTCTCAAAAGCAACACCAGGAGTTAGTGATGATATCGATCCTCAAGTCCTTCATGACGATGGTTGGAATATCGAAATAACTGAGCTTGAGGTTTTCCAATTACTCAGAAAACAATCGTGCTCAAAATCATCTGGCATCCCTTCAATCCCCACAAAAGTGTTTGTCCTTTTAGCTGATGTTCTCGCAGGTTTCCTAACCAAGATGTTTTGTACTTCTATTATAACAAGAAAAGTGCCTGTGGGCTGGAAGATGGGCTCAATAACACCAATTCCTAAATCCAACCCACCTGATATCAATCAACTGCGACAAATCACAGTTCTGCCATTGCCAGGCACGATTTTAGAACGCATTATTCTTCAAAATATGAAGGGCAAATTTTTGGAAACGAGTGGTGACCAACAACATGGGTTCAAAGAAAACGCATCAACTACCACAGCTCTAATAGCATTTCATGATGCAATCACAAAGAATTTCGACTCAAAGGATTGTAAAGGATCGGTAGTGCTTGCCTTTGATCTCTCCAAGGCCTATGATCGATTAAGTCACACGAAAGTCATTGCCAAAATGAATTTGTTTGGGTTCCCTCAAGGATTTTTGATATGGCTGTCAAACTATTTCACAGATCGAGTATCAAGAATTAAGCTATGTGGTTTGTTCTCCGATTGCTTCCGCGTTACCACAGGAGTGGCACAGGGGTCAATTTTGTCCCCTTACATTTTTTCTACGTTTGTGTCGGACCTTGCCAGCAACAGAAGCGATACATTAGTAATCCAATATGCAGATGACATTACATTCATTTTGCCCATTGACGCAAATTCGAGACACGATATGGAAATTTATGTCAAAGAAGAAATCTGCATCGTCGAAAACTGGTGTACATCAAATGAACTTGTACTGAATAAAACAAAAAGTCAGATGATTTGCTTCACGAATACCTGTGTTGACTTGCCAGAGGTAGGCCTATTGCCAATGGTTGAATCAGTAACTATTTTGGGAGTTACTTTTAGAAAGGATCTGTCATGGAGTGATCATGTGAATGTGGTATCTAACGCCGTGAAGAAACGTTTCCACCTCTTACGAAAGTTACGTCCCATGTTAAATAAGACATAGCTACACCTCATTTACACCAGTTGTATTCGCAGTGTAATGGAATACGCCTCGCCATCTTTTGTTGGTTTGAATGCCTGTTTATCACATAAATTAGAGAAGCTGGATCGACGCGCTCATCGTATAATGTTTTGTGAAATGAACTCAGACTGTGATTGCGAAGAAGACAACATTAAGAAGCGGCGTTATCGTAGTGGTATAAAACTTTTTAGAAAAGCAGCAAACATTCCTTCGCACCCTCTGCATAGCCTTGTTCCTCCATTACACAGATTCTCAAAAACTGTCATTATACCGTACAGTCGGACCAAAGTTCGCCATGACTCTTTCATTCCTTTCGTGTCTAGTTTGGAAAATTACCTTTGATGTACATGTAAATCCGTTTCTTTTGATTAACTTGTCTTTTCATATGCTCGCTTTTTTGTGTATACCCTTGAAAGTTGCATGTTCTGTATCTGATTTTCATTTTGATAAATATACGCTTCCTATCCTAATTAGAAGCTCACATGATAATACGTAAACATTTGCACAATTTCTACTTATATACCGGTAAGTAATCACGCAGTACGCATGGCTTCTGGTACAAGTTTTTGTTAATTCTTTCCACAATTACAGCTTGATAAATTGTATCCTATTAGTTATTTCACTGAGAGTAGGTGTGTATTAGCATCAGTGACTTCTTGGGTTTCCCTCAATAAGTCTTATCGACGAATACTTTTGATCTTCAAATTTAATGAATAATTGAGAATTTTTTTTCCTTAATGTGCTAGTCTGTCGCAATTTCCGCTCACAACGGACCATCCGAGAATTGTAGGGAATCCTTTACACACATGGCATCGAAGCTCCCGTGACTCAATCTAAACCAAGCAGCATATTTGAAAATTGATAGATATTTATGTACATGAAAGAAGATATCATTTTTTTAAAACCACTATAACTGATTAATAGGAAATGTCCTAAGACTTGAAATAAGCATGAAACTATTCGGCTAGCGTTGACGATGCGCTTCATCCAAAAGAGGGACTCAACAGTTCGGCTCGGAAGGGCGAAAAATAGCTATAACTACATGTATTGGAAAGTTAGGCCTATTGGAAATATACGTGTTGAGATAAGAAGCAACTCAGCTGAAGTGCTCAAGACATTGAACGTCCACTTCGAAGAAACATGCACCGAGGAAAGTTTTCCTCGCAAGTGTCTATAATCCACCTTGTTCTCCCCTCACAGTATTTAACCTGTCCATGTATGCTAGAAAAAATCATCGACGGCAAATTGTGTCAGATTAAGTCATGATATATAAAATGAAGATCATTTTACTCTCGACTTTTCTGACATAAAAGAACAGTAAGTGCATCGTAAACAAAATTTGACATAAAACCAATATTTGTTTACTTGCTTCTCATTTTAGTAAAGAAGAAAATGGCTCGACAAATGATTGGGTCTTAGTCGTTTACTTAGGCGATCAATATCCTGGACAAATAATGGAAACCCAAGAAGTCACTGATGCTAATACACACCTACTCTCAGTGAAATAACTAATAGGATACAATTTATCAAGCTGTAATTGTGGAAAGAATTAACAAAAACTTGTACCAGAAGCCATGCGTACTGCGTGATTACTTACCGGTATATAAGTAGAAATTGTGCAAATGTTTACGTATTATCATGTGAGCTTCTAATTATGATCGTTTGTATCAATGAATAATTGCCGCGACTCTAACAGTATACGAGAACTTCTTGCCCAAGTATTTTCTGGCGAGAGACACTCATGATCTGTTTAACGGCTTCACGTGTTGATGAAAACAGGAGGTCTTTCCTTAGGTCTGTGTCTGTGATTCATTCATCTTGTCTGCATTAAGCAATTCGGTCACAGATTACCTTTTGCCTCTCAATAAATTTAGAGAATTTGACTTCCTTTCAAATAATAAGGGAAAAATGTGAGACGTGATTCAACATATAACTGTATAGAGATACAATCAAAACTCTTTAAATAAGACCTTGAATGAGTTAGGACCTTAATATAAGATGCAATAATACACACTGCCTTTGATAACAGAAATAGGGAGGATCGCCAAGGAAGGTATTGACAGCATAGGTCGAACATTTTATCCATCCGAGATACTACTATAAATAAAATAATATGTGTTAATTACAAAGCACATACTACTTACAAATTTGATAGCAGCAGCACAAAAAACAAACCAATTTTACTACATTTTCAAATTCAAAAAATCATGCTTCTGGGTAGAAAAAGTTACTTCTGATTACAGTTTCAGATGGATAATGTGAAGCGTAAAACACTCAACCTATCAGAATGGACGGAGCTGCTGCGAGAAATTGTCAGGACCGAGTCAAAGATGTCAAAAATTGAATATTGTTCATATAGTTTGATATTCAAAAAACACTTTTCCGATCCCTGGTGATTTTCTAAATATTTCTTTACAATCATTTGGATGTGCTTGTAGTCGCCTGTGGAAGAAGGGACGGCAAACTTGCTTTTGCATTTTTTAAGAGATGTTTGAAAATTCGAATTTTTCAAAAATTTTCTGAAATTTTTCTTTTATTGAGGCCCACAGAAATTTTCTCGCAGCGAAAAAGTTATGAATTCCGCTTGGAGCATCAATGGTTGGGTATCAATTAAGCAGTCCAAGAATTTTACTCAACTTCTCTGCGAGATCGGTGATGTAGTAGGTCAAAGATGCATATGATTTTTCATAAATTCTCTAAAAATAGAAAAATTCGAATAAGTCAAGGCCACGCAAGTGACCTTCCCGATGGAATTTTTCTAAATATTTTTGGAGTTCATCTAGATAGACCCAAATGATGAAAATATGTGAATTTCAAGAAAATCTGAGAACCTTCGCCACTCACTTTCTCCGAAATTTGACGTTTTGATGTGGAATGACTCTGCATCGTCAATATTATTATATGGAAAATGCTGCATTGTCAAACATGCAAAATTATCAAAAATAGTGGTTTTCATAAAACTTGCATGATTCGGATATAGCACATTTAATAGTAGACGCCCTCAAACAATAGCCTCAGCCAAGAAGAACGGTGTTTAATGGTAGCCGCAAAAGGTTGTAGCCAGTCGGGGCACGGCCGGCATGATCGAAACCGGCCTGGCTGGCGGCCGGTGTAGTCAAAACCAGCCGGAACTAAGTCGGCGCTTCTGTAACCTACTACTTGAGGCGTACAGCTGGTCAACTTAGATCGCTATACATCATTCAATTTTTCGATTCCTACGGTAGGCTTACCGGTACTCCGGATAAGCAATAGTTCTCGATGAAGCGCAGCGACTCTGATTTTTATCAATTACTATCCAAAAAAGATGTTTAATCAGGTAATTAAACAAATATTCGTACTTTGATAATACTACACGTATGACTTGTGCGCGCATGAAAAATATTGAGCGGTAATACTCTTAATAACTTATTCAAGATATGGAATACGTTTACGATAGATAGACTAGCGAATGCAATTCTTACAAATTCATTTGTGCTAGAGTATGCGATTCCGGAAACTCTATTTGAGATCAAGAACGTCATAAAACTAGGTGCATAAGTAAGCATTTGCCTCTGGATTGGTACTTAATTAGTATCGACGCGATCTCACTGCCGTCAAGCCTACTATCAGAACTTTGTAGCACTCATTACGAAGTGCCAAACTTAAGCTACAATCAGAATCCTGGAGCAAATCAGACGTGAATTCAGTAACAAATAGACTAATTGTATTAATGATATAAATAGACTGCACTTCCACATAGGTGTGTCTTTGAACATTATTCCCTACATAGCGGAAAACAACAAAAATTAATAAATTTTCATTATTCGCTGTACCGGTTATTCTAAGTATCTAGGCTGCTTTATCACCGCCAACTTTCAGCAATATTTTGCGGTTCTGTCAGCCGATTTTAATAATGATTTTAAGATTAATTTTCAAGAAACAATTCGGAATGTTTGCGTCTTAAAAATCATGCTATATTTACATATTCCTTCAATGTTTAATTTATACAGAGTGGCCCAGAAACCATGATTCGAAATGCAGTATTCTTTCAGGTGGGTAGTTTTAAAAAGTGTGGCTAATAAGATAAGTCTGACTTTTTTCGGATGAGCATTTGACGTTCATTTATAGCTTTACGGACTTTGAGGTTCCTCCTGAGATGGAATAGTTTCTTCAGCACCAAAACATTCCCACATGAAACAGTAGTGGATTTATAGTGTTGCATGAGTTGATTATAGGTCAATTGAGTGAATAATAGGATAGTTCTATAGTTCTGACTTGTATGCGTTGTACAATTTGTCGAAACTGCTGACATTGAAGGGATTTGTATACAATCCCCTTAAAAATATCACTCAATTAAAGACATTGACTGCAGCTGTAACAGGCTGTCAAGTCTTTCTGCTTTCGATCATTTGAAAAAATAACTTGCCTTCATAAGCAAATTACAGTTCGGCAGATTGAATTTTCAAAATTATGTTGAGTTTATTTTGTTGCCAATGTCCTTTTTTACGATTCAGTTGTGTCTTTCCGTTCTGCTTTTTTGCACAGAAGATTCAACAAAACTACAATCATGTAGCTTTCCTAGATTACTATTTTGTAGGATTTTTAAGTGATCAATTATCTTAGTAGATAAAATCACAACAGAAAACTTTGTAATACAGACAAACATCCCATGAGTATGGAAATCATATGGGCTAAGTAGAAAACTGAAACATAGGGCAAAAAATCTGTTCATCATCCTACTGAATAGCTCTAGAAGCCAGGAAAACACTGAGGGAGTTTCCGATGGCGTTTCCGATTCTTTGATTGCAGTAGAAATGCTCCCGCTTTCGCCTGTATTCTCGAAATCCGCCCAGCTAGTTCTTGTAAAAATGTTTTAGTAGATGCACCGAGAGCACCGAAAGCACATTTTTCGGTGTTTTTTCAATTTCTATCATGAGGTTGGCATGTCTGTGAATGGTGTTGACAATGTAATGAAATGAAATAAACGATAGATCAAAGTACCATGTAAAAGTAGTGCTGCTGGTAGGTGGTATGGGAAGCACAATATCGACAAATGAAAGTAGGAGGTATAGCATTGTGGTTTTTTTGTGGCGCAGCAAATGCACGTAAGGAGAATGTGTTTGATCATTACATATTATTAATTGCGCGATGAGGATCCAATATAGCCCTCTTTACACATTGGGACATAAATGCCATGGTCAGTTGTTTTATTTGTTGAATTTTTGAAAGACGCAGCTGGTAGCATGACGTATTTCAAAGGGCTTGTTCTATCCTTTCACTGCGGAAAATAATGCGTAAATAGGAAATTTTTGATGGGACATGCTTATATGCTCATTTTCTCAACATGGATATGTTGATACATACATTGTGCATTCCTCCGATTTCAAGCTAAATGTAATCGATTACCTGTTCTTTCAGAGCTAATTATTTGTATATCCACTGCCCACTGCCATGTAAAAAAATGAAAGAAATATGCACAATTCTCCAATCCGTCCATTAATTACCATCTAAATACTCAGTTTATCAGCGGGGCGAAGGATGGCTTGCCCAGCATATAAGAGTTGGCCGCAGGTGGACAACGTGACAACATTTGTTAACATGGTCAGGTGCATAAATGATCTGACAATCATGGCACGCTGTCTTGTGAAGAGAAAAATAAAAAGTCATTAGCTTAGTCGTCATTTATTCGAGTGCTAAAATATAAATATATAATAGAGTTTTACATAATATCGAAAGAAGCATGCAATGAAGCAGATAAACAGCACCTCAATGATATGACCACTTATCGACCTGTACCACATATGACAGCAAAGACTATTGAAAAACATGTTAATGCAGTGTGGAAATCTGTTTCACAAGAAAACAACTTACCTACATATCGAACAGCTACTGTACGAGTAATTCATCCTTACCCTACTTCTATCACCTCGTGAAAACTCACAAAGAAGGCAATGAAATAAAAATAAGACCTATTATCTCCAACAGATCAGTCCCTACAGCGAAATTATCATTGTTGTTATCAAACCTCCTCAAGCCAATACTTGACAAAATCCCTGCCAATTTAAAATCGAGTTTTCAATTGATAGAACATATTAAGAAAGCCAATCTTGCAGAAAATCATTATCCGTGCAGCTTTGATGTTGTTAGTATGTATACATCGATTCCTATCGCGGACGCCATCCATGCTTTGATTACAAAATTTCCAATATTAGAGGAATTACAATTGGCCAAATCGAACAACTTCTGCATGTGATTCTACGCAATACATACTTTCGTTTCAAGGGAAAGGTGTATCTCCAAACAAAGGGTCTGCCTCTGGGATCATCCCTTTCTGGAATATTAGCGATCATTTTCATGGACAATATGAAGCCACAGCACTTAGACAAGTGAGGGTGATGTATGATCTATCTTTATGAGATACGTTGACGATTGCTTCGCTGTTATCAAAGACAAAACGCAAGCGATGTTATTACTTGAGCATCTAAACTCACAGCATCACAACATCAACTTTGAAATAGAATTGCCGGAAACTGAACGTCAACAATCCTGAATTTGAATTTTATTGTAAACCTGCAAGGAAGAACGTTTTCGTGAATTATAGATCGCACATCCCTCAAACACTAAAACTAAATTATGTGAGAAATGAAAAACAACGAATAAAAGAACGCTGTTCAAACATCACATTACAAAACAAACATAAGAGCTATTTTGACAATACCCTTACGTCTCAATGATTATCCAGAAACAATAATCCAGTGGACAAACAGCAAACCGAAAAGAAGAAAATCAAAAGATTATCAACATGAGAGAAAGAGCGATGACTTCATATATTTCCCATTTCCATTTATTTCAGAGAAAGTTGACAAGCAAATTCAAAGAATATTCTATCAAGAAAAAATAGCAGTCCGACTAACAAGAAAGAATAAAACCCTTCGAAATGTTCTCAAACAGTCGCCACATCAACATCAATGTAATATTCGAAATTGTCCTATGACAGACAAACTATGTGTAACCGACAAAGCGTAGTCTACAAAATAACATGCAATACCTGCAATAAATTCTACTTACTATCAGACCACTCCACATCCGTATTCGTGAACATTCTATCAATACATCTTCATCTGTCTACAAACATGTACAATCATGCAATAATCAAAGCGCATTTTCTAATATAACAATGACTTCAATAATATCAACCGACAAGGACGCCACAAATCTCAGACTCCGTGAAGCGTATTACATCAAGAAAATGAAGCCTGAAATTAACGATTGATTTGAACTGAATAGCTACAGTGATTTTCTTTTTCATTGAATACTTACCATCCATCTAAATTTGACTTCACATTTTTATACTATGTCTACTACTTTTATATACTTCTTCTCTTCCCTCAGTCAGGTCATAGTTTTGCTATCGGTACTATGTAACCCGATACTACCTGCCTCATAGCTCTCTTATCTTCTCTCTCTTGCACCTCTATATCTATCTCAATCTTCTATTTTCTATTTCCTATCCAACAGTTGAATTAGTGTAAATTTCAAGCTTTGCTTGTATCGATAATCCTTCAATAGTTACCTGAAGATAGCTGCTGGCGGCAGCTGAAATATATCGCTATCGATAATTAAGTATTTTAAGATAAAAAAATTTGGCTATTTCCAAAATATTTACATGTTAAATGTCTGGCCAAAATCTATTCAGAATTCGAGTGCTGTTTAATTCTGTGTGGCCCTGACGGCACTACACGTAGCATTGTTTGATGTTCAATAAGCACCAGAACTCTCAAACCTCGGAACTCAATTTGCAATTTCCTATAGATTAGGTTCTATACCAAATCAATTAGAACACAGTAAAACTGAATTTCTATCAGGCTTAACCTTGCACTCACTTTTCTGACATTGATCTATGCTCTATGAGGAAATAGAACGGAGGGAAATTACAAAAAATTGAGAGGTCAAATCAATTGCTTACCAGTATTCATATTCAGTTATTGAGGACAGAATTTGAAAACCTGGGGATGTTTTATTCTATTCTATAAGCGTTCTTCCATAATCCAAACGACCATGATAAACAAAAAGCCAGACAATACAATAGAACCATAGAAAGGAATAGTCAAAGCCTCGAATGGTCGGTGCATTTACACAACAATATTCAAAAGTAGTTGTGTTGTTTTCTCATCTGCAATCTTTTAGATGTAACTTACTTGAATCGATTCATCATGCATGTCTAGAAATTGACCCCGCCTGTGAAAGGATCATAGCGAAAACATCGGCCATAATAGTGTCGAGGATTCAGCGTCCGCGATTGACAATTCGAAATTCGGACAAGAAAGGTGCTCGATGCCGACCTTACTCATGGAAACCTGATCACAAATCAACAAGTGTCTCTTTCTGAACACAGATCTGGCTGCACTTCGTGTATCAGCAGAACTTCAGTGACTGCAGGGTGTCAACTTCCTCGACATCTCAATATCTTGAGGCGCGATCTTCGCGGTCGACACAACTCAGCAGATGACGGGTAATGTCGCCTGTTGCTCTCTTCCTTACCCCTTCTCGAGCCAACGTAGAATCTGCTCTGCAATGCGTTGGGACAATCGACGATCCGTTCGACCGATGTATTTGCTACTGCAAGCACAGTCAAGTTCGTAGACGACAATTTTGGCTTCAACTCTTGCTTAGTATGGATATCTTTCATTAGTAGCCTTTTCATAATGCCCCATGGATTTTCTTTGAATTTCTGGTCTCCGTGGCACAGTGGTTAAGTCCTTGGCCTGTCTATCTGTTGGTGCATGTGGGAGCAGTGACGCTAAAGATTATTTTGCGGCACCATTTGCTGCCGCAGCACTTCCAGTTAGGTGTTTCGGTTCATATTTGACTCACACATGTGTAGTAGTGCGGCACCTTGATAGGATATTTTGTCCCAAATCATGACCTTTATGTGATGCAGAGCGCACTGTGTGGTTGGGACTTTGCTGACAGTTAAGCTCCATACTCGACTGGGACATGCCAAGCGGCATTGGAACGTACTTTCATCGTTGAAGACCACCTGTAACAAGAAAGAGGAGATCAGTCATTAGTGTAGACTTACTGGCAATCTGATGTCAGACCTAAATTGTGCAAGATTAATAAAATCGGATTTGTAGAAATCTATTTAAAATTTGTGTGTTAATATTTTTTGAATTTATATTTGCAAAACTTACACCGACTACAATGAATTCAGAAACGTTTGTAATGCATTATAAAATGACTTAATACATTACATTGTTTATGTAATATGAATACATGAGATAAGAACATCAAATTGCTCACTGCACAATTCTGTAAAGGTCGAAGAACGACGAGCTTTGGCGAATTGCATAGCTTTTATGAGAATTGACACCTTCCTAGGTACCACAGAGTTGCAACCATGGCTGGTGTAATCAATTCCTCACCGCTCTGATGGACATCTTGCATTCCTGGTCCATCAACTGTTGGCGTAGCTGAATTGCAGAGGAATTTGGTTCTTGCTTCAATAATCGAATTATTCGGCGATCGGTATGCTGAGAAGCACATCGTTTTCTACCACACATTCCTTTCCTTTGAATTGACACATTAGAGCTTTTCTTTATTTGTTGAGCTGTTGAAGGACTAAAATCGACATCTCGCTGCAATCTTCCGAACAGAATGGCGATTTTCCGGCAGAAGTGTCATAATTTCGGCGCGTTTGACCGTAGTTAGATTTCTACCTGGCATGCTGAGAAGCAGTTAGCGAGTGAAAGTCTTATTCAGTCATTGATATGCTTACGTCAATGATGGTTGATTTAGATGGCCTTATTGGATGATGCGATATCTTGGTTCCTTGTATGTTATTGTTGCATTATCACTGCCAATTAAATCAAAATATGTGACTTCCGTGGTTCTGCGCACACGCATTCAGGGGTCTGCGTGTATGTGAGTTTGGACCAGGGGTTCCCAAATTTTTTTGTAGAGGTGCGGATTCAAATTTTTGATGAACACTGTGGTCCGTCCAGTATTGCATTTAATAAGCAAGTAAATTACAAGACACATAATAAGATAAGATAAACTTTATTGACTCACATGCACAAAGTGATTCGGTGAGAGCGTATAATTAAAGACAGAACATAGAAGACAAGATATATACGTAAAGAAATCTCATATCTCATGGCAATATTTAATGAAGGACTCTCCGAACCGTTTCGTCCTTGTTTTGGGTGGTCTGAGGGTGGATTTATCTCTGGTTCTGCGACATTGTCGTTGAAGGAACATGTCTCTCAGAGGATGAAGTTCATCAGATTCAATTTTTGAAGAGCCTGAAACACGTCCGATCGGCGACAGTCGTGATGGGCTGAAACGTCACATCATCCTTGCCAATAATCCGAGATACCCGTCGTTCGAGGAGTACGAATTTATCTTTCAGTTGCTTTGTCAAATTGCAGAAGGCTGGGTATGCGTACAAAAGTATAGATCTAATGAACGCGGTGTATGCTTTACAAATGACAGTTGGTGGACAGTTAGTTGCCTCTGCGTAAGTTCCTCACGATGTAAATCCGTTGGCAAGCTTTAGTAATTACTTTATTGACATGAGTTGACCACTTCAAATCCGGGGTGATAGATTAAACCGAGAAGAGTCAGCTCTGAAGCTGAAGGTATGGCATAGCCCTCAGCAGAGATCACCGGATGCACATCAAAGTTCCTTTTCGTAACAATGTCAAGAATCTTGCTTTTAGAGATGTTGATAGGAAGACGATTTCGTGAAGACCATGTGACGCAATTATTCCACTCATCCTGCAGCCTGTCATCTTCATATTTGCGAATACAATGAATTAGACTGATGTCGTCCGCATATTTAATGACAGCAGTGTTATCCAGAACTGGTTGGAAGCTGTCAACTACCATGGAGAAGAGAATCGGGCCCATGATACTTCCCTGTGGAACGCCGCTTGTGATTCGTCTCCATTCCGAAGTAATGTTATTCCATTTGACACGCATAAAGCGATTTTCTAAGAAGCTGATCAACACGTTAGTCGTCTGTTGTGGCAATCCGAACCTTTCAGTCGCTGAAATGATGATGTTATGGGGGGCTTTGTCAAACGCCTTTGACAGATCGATTGATAATATCCTCACCGCACCAGGAGAATCAAGGAACTCGAAAACACGATGCATAAGAAGTGTCAGGGCATTAACCGCACCAGTGCCTGGACCGGGAATGTAAGCAAATTGTGCAGAATTGAGCTTTCCATAGATAATGTGAGCATAATCAAGATATCACAACAAACCGTGCAATTTACTCATAGTAATTTGCTCTATTTGATTATCTCATCACTTAATCTCAAATCTTTTACTTTCATGTAAGCTTTACGTACAAATATTATCCTTCATGATTAACTCACAGCCCATGCGTTAGATTTCAAAATATTTAATGATGTGTTTCTCTTTTGCACTGATCTTTCTATCCACGCTTCGTGCTCACCTTTGATTGCGTTAATATTTCAAAATTCTCTTTATATGAAAGCAACGGTGTAATCTAGAAAGCTAAGAAATTGCTATACAATTTCGTTGCTCTATCAAGCAAAATTTGAGTTACATTTTTTAATTTAGTGTCTAGGAAAGACACTATATGAGAGACGCTATGAAATATTCTTATAAAAGAGATTTTCTTATAAAGAAAAACTAAGTTTGATCGATGACGAAATAAACTGCAATGAAATCATCTGTGGTGTGTTCATCACAAGATCATTACGGTTTTTGAAAATGAAGCCACGAAATGAATTGGCGAATCCCTGGTTTCTGCCATGTCTGGCCTAGTCTTGTTCCAGTACTCAGAGATTCATTTTACTAGATGTATGCTGCCGCAGAGTATGCATACTGCCTATCTGATGCAAGTGTGCATTAATTCATTCGAATACTCATCCTAACTTTGTATTTGAAGTTACAAAATGCTGAAATTTATACGTTGTGCTAAGTTATGTTGCCCCTACGTCAAGTTTAATTCCTAATCATAACAGAACAATTGGTTCCTCCGTGCAAGAACCTGCTAAGAAGCACATTTCAACATAAGGAGGAAAATGCATTTTATAATTAAGTTCATCCATGAGAGCCATCAATGATTCGCATTGCATCCAATGAATGTAGAAAATTCAGCGTTTTTGAAAAAAATCTTAGTTTTGAAGTTTTTCACATCAAATCTTGCGTGAAAACTACGTTTATTAGGCACGTCTAGAAAGGAGCAAAAATAGAAAGGAATTATGTTGCCTGATAAATAATTGCAATAGAAGCTTTTCATATTAAATTAATTGAGATGGATTGCAGAACTATCATATTGTACACATACAAAGAAATAGCCCATCAAATACGTACAGCATATTCTAAGTCGATTTCAAAAACTTGAAATTAATTTTCCTTAAATAAGAGCTGATTTTATTCTTATCCCTGTTTTTTTGATACAATGCTTCAGAAGTGAATCATCTGAAATTTGTATGTGTTCCTGCCCGCTCCCCCTCCCACCCATTAATTTTATGAAAATAACATATACTGGGCTATATATAGTATTCGGGCAAGACAACAAGCCTCGGTGTCAACAACAAAGGCTGGAACGAGTTGTCGAAACGCCAAACAAAATTGGATGCGACTGAGGCTGGATGACTTGAAGCGACTCGACCAGGGAACACATGTGACCCGTGGGTTGATCACCCCTTGTGCAGAATATCTCCCGCTCATAAATGTCATGTAATTACCAATTTTTTTATGAGCTATGTTCAGGTTGTTGGTTGGAAAAATATTTTGAGAAATGAATATCTCGGATAAATTTACAATTGCAAGTGATAATCAATGAAAGTATCTAAAATTTAGACAACTCCAGTCCTGCTCGGCCTTGATTATGAGAACCGGTGCCAGGTAGGACAGCGACCGGTTTCCTTCTCGTATGTGCAGTAATTCTGCTTCAAATTTTTTGCATAGATCATTTTTGAGTTTTCGGTGGTGATGATCTTGCATGTTTGCATGTCATATAATAACAGAACATTTGCGAATAGCCTCATATACCATATGATAAATAAACTATTCATTGCAGATTTGGTGACAGTTATGCACTATGAACCAATGAGTGTTGACGAAGGTTTAAAGCCGCCTTCGTTTGAAGTTGTTTACGTGAGGAGTGTTGAAAGCGAGCCGAAGTTATCCGTCAAATTGCTTTATGATGATCCTATCAGTGGAGTCCGCCAATTTAACTTCCTTCGAGACAAGGCAGAAGCATGGGAAAAATTTAGCCAACGTATCGTGAACAATATACGGAGTGGTCCAGGTAAGAAGAAGAAGAAAAATAAGAAGCCACCAAAGAAAGGTGCTAAAATGGAGGATGACGATGAAGCAATGGACGAGGATGTGATGCAGACCAGGATATCAATTGTTAGTTCCTCCAATGATCCGATAGACAGTTCCTTATGTACTGACGAGGCCCTTGTTCCTGATCACTTGCTATGCATTGGGGATGTTAAGTACTCCATCAAAAGGAATTCCCCAACTATATCGAATCTCAGACTTTCTTCTCCTATTCTTCTGAACTGCCCGATTATTGCTGATATAGATATTGAATTTTGTGATTTAACTGATAGCCAAGTAGAATGGTTCATTTCAACTCCATCAGACTCTCCTCCAAATCCTACTAGCGAAGCATGGACATTCATTTCTAAAGGATTGAAGGTTATATTTTCAGATATGAAGGATGTAGGAAAATGGGTGAAAGTTAAAGCAGTGCCATGTGATTCAGCAGGTGATGTATGTGGTCTTGAGCAAGTATTCATATCCAAAACACCAATTGAATGTGGACCAACCTTGTCTACACCTATACGCCGTAGACATGAGATCACGAAACATCGCGTCGGTGCCCGAGCATTTCGAGTAGTGTCATACAATGTTCTGGCGGATTATTATGCCGATTCAGATCATTCGCGGGATTACTTGTATCCTTACTGCCCTCCCAGTTTCATTGAATACGAATATCGTCGCCAGGTCATTGCATGGGAATTAATGGGCTATAACGCAGATATAATCTGTCTACAAGAAGTTGACGAAAAGCTTTATAACAAATATTTGAAGCCTGTGCTAGACTGTGACTTTGATAGTCAGTTATTATTGAAACGACAATGCGCAGAAGGTGTGGCCATGTTTTATCGTCGAGACAAGTTCGGTTTAGCTGAGGACTGTTCCTTGTCATCGTTGTCAGACGCCCTCTTTGACATGGTGGATGACCCCGAAATGGCTCCGATAGTGGAAAATGCAAAGAAAAATGAAAAATTCACCGGACGATGGGGTAATCTAAGACAAGGCTTGTTGTCTTTGGTACTCCGTTGTCTTGAGACAGATGCCATAGAGCCACAGCTTCTAATCGTAGCCTCATGTCATCTCTACTTTCATCCAAACGCTGATCATATGCGACTGTTGCAAGGAGCTATTTGCTTGAAGCACCTTGCTCGAATAAAGCAGAAATTGGTGCGACCATGTGGCAGTATTTTTGCCGGCGATTTTAATTCTGATCCACGTAATATCATCTATGAAATGGCAACGGTTGGAAAGCTGCGAACCACTGCCGCTGATTGGTATAGTTGTGGAAAGGATGAGTACGTTGGTAGTCCAGAATTGAACTTCAATATTTTATTGTCTAGTGCTTACAATGTGAAAGAAATAGAAGTTACAAACTATACTGCAGGCTATCGAAACATATTGGATTATATTTATTTCGATACGGATGCAGTAAAACTTAGTCAAACCATATCACTTCCATCCACAGAAGAAATATGTGAGAAAATTGCTTTACCGAATGAGCATTTTCCGAGTGATCATGTAGCATTAGTATCAGATTTTTTATTGAAATAGAATATTGAGATGAAGGAATATGATTGTTTTTTGTTAATATTGATGTAAATAGAAGTGTGGACGAAATTGCGATTTTCAAATCAGAGATGTTCTGGTTGGTTTAAGGTTTTAAATGTAGTTAATTACAAAGCTAAAATGTAGCAAAATAAATACATTTATTATTTGTAACGGATTTTCCTTAACATGCTAAAAAGCTATTTAGGTTTACATTTTAAACAACATTTTGCCCTCAACCTGGCTCTGAAGCGTTGCGAGTTATCGAATCCGCTCTATAATTTCCAAATACACTCAATATCCATACTGTTAGCACTGTAAATAGCCGTTCGATATTTTAATGATCATTTTTCTACAATTCTTTAATTTCTCAGTCGATCTGATAAATTGATGAAATCTTTGAGAATAAGCAATTAAGAAATGGTAAATAATCATGATGTGTTAGTATTTCTCATTTGAATACTAAAAATATTGATAAGTATATTTGAGAATACAGTTAAAACATTGCATGCAAACTGCGGAAAATTTAAATAGAATAATTAGATACTGAGTTGCATCCTTAGTCGAAAAGTGGGAACAGACCTGAATAGCTGTCATTTCATCCTTTATCAGGAATCATCAGGAGGCCTCTCCGTATTTTAAGCTGCAGCCATGCCCGAGTAAAATTGAGATTTGCAATTAGCAAGTTAGTGCAATTTCACAAGCTAGTGAATATAGGGTGCAGGCTTGAGTGTGCAAAATCTGTTGAAATATTGGCCGACCTAAAAATTGAAATTCCAAAAAAAGTTGGAGCTACCTATGCTGTGTAGAAAGTATCTGGACGAATTGACAATCTCCTAAGGTTGCGTTAACACGTCCAATTTCATTGCTGACACTTTTCGATCCATGAAGAGTCGGAAGAGAATGGGAAAGCAATGGAAACAAAGACATGCCTCCAATAGTCGTGCTTCGAGCGTCATCAGACACAGTCCGGACAAAAGCAATATACTGAATGGTGATAAAGAGAAATGCATTGATCTCATCACCTGCTATCCTCTGAGTATTAGCTCCAGTTGCGCCTTGTTTAACTTAAGTTGACACTTTTTACTGACAAAGTAAAACTAATAAGATCAATATATATGTATTATTTATTCAAAATAGTAAACTGATAAGATCAGTATATGTATTTCTCTTTATCACCATTCACTAAATTGCTATTGTCTATTGACGAAGTAAGAACGATTATTGAAGGCATGCCTTTGCTTCCATTGTTTGTCCATTATTTGTGACTCATCATGGATCGAAATATGTCAGCCATAAAGTTGCACGTGTAAACGCACCCTAACAGTCTGCGTTTTTAAGATCTATCTGTAAAAATTTCTATGTATTGAAAGCTATTTCTTTCTCTTAACTGCTAGAAGTCAGAAGCCATCATTGCACTCAAAGGCACTTTGGTCTTTAGAATATCATCGTCGGAACATTTATCGAGCTTTTCTTTAATAGTCTCACCACTCTCTTCAAGGGAAACATTACTGTTGGCCTACTTATCCTAATACGCACATGGCTTGAGAATTCCCTTCATCTGGTGACTGAGTGCAACCTTACGGAAGAAGCAACAAAGCTTGGAAAAAAACTGCACCTTGATAAGGTTGAGCGGTCTTTATATTTTTCTCAACAAAGGTAGAGCAATTTTGCTCAATCTCAAATCCGAAATTAATGAAGTTAGATTTCCAAAAGTATTTTTAATCTAACTTTGATCCTGCCAATTGACAGAGTCGCGTAAGTGGCTCGTATCTCAGTTGGTTAGAGCACAGGTCTAGTTAACCTTGGTCGTAGGTTCGAATCCTACCAGCCGCACATCTTTTGCATGGCAATTTGATCTATTGTTTATCTAATTTCATTGTTGTTAATTGCATTCACGACATGCAGGGTGACCACTTGGTCAGAATTTTCTGACCAGTCAGAAATGGTCAGAAATTAAGGCCCTTGGTCAGAAAGTCAGAATTTTATAAATTCCTGCTTATCAGTGTTTTTTTATCATTGTGATATTTCTCGCTCTCCAGGTTAACTACTCATCTAACGTTCATCGTAACGCTAAACGTCAGGATAGTGTTTCTGATTCTATTATCTCAAAAATGTTCAGAAAGTGAGAGTTTTGTTGTTAAGACTGTAGATATTGTTTTCAATTGGATGCTATATATATTCGATACCGGTACCTCTTCAAATGTACCATGTGCATGAATAATTGTTTTTAGATAATAATAATTGTTTTAAAGATTTTTGTTCTCATAAATCGGTTGCCCGCTTCAAATGTATCATTCAAGACTGAAAGTAATTAGTGCAGGCAAAGTCATATCCTAATATTTTTATATGTGGTTTTGCATCTGGATCTGTATTATTTTTTTAGAATAATGAATTCTAAAATCGATGCCAAATGTAGTTTTTAATTTTTTCTGTACGTATGTATGTGTATGTTTCTATAAGTGGGAAGATACGTCTAAATATTGATTTAATTTCAACGCACATCGGTATCTTGTATCTGTATTTAAGACTATTAGATATTTTCATAAATACTCGCAATAAGGATGTTCAATTTTTTCCAAAGGTAGTACCAGGGTGGCGGCCGCGCCCAGGGGGACCGGGAATCGCCCGGGAATTCTAGCGAAATAGCCAATTAGCCATTAAGTAGCCCAGGAATGTCATTTTGTGATTTTTTCCCATCAAGTTAAATGAGTGAACTTCTTGATTTCACCTGCCTTTAATGTGACCTTTATTAAGCCCATCATTTCTATTAAATTGCTTCGAATCTTAATTGAAATATCCAATAATCTTGCACAACATCTGGACGAAATATTCACGACTTCATAAATTTTTTGGTTGCCATACGACTGTGTCATTGATATGTGTGACACTTTCACGCAATTTACTTCATTTTTGGTGAAAAATGCCACTAGTTGCACTCCCTAAAGGCTGGAATTTTCGCCTGCGGCGCTTTAGAATACATAAAAATGTTACTAGTTATACTCGCTAAAGGCTGGAAGTTTCACTTGCGGCGCTTTAGAAAACACAAAAATTCTACCAATTATACTCGCAAAAGGCTGGAAGTTTCACCTTCGGCGCTTTAGAAAACATAAAAATGTTGCTAGTTATACTCGCTAAAGGCTGGAAGTTTCACTTGCGGCGCTTTAGAAAACACAAAAATTCTACCAATTATACTCGCAAAAGGCTGGAAGTTTCACCTTCGGCGCTTTAGAAAACATAAAAATGTTGCTAGTTCTGCTCGCAAAAGGCTGGAAGTTTCACCTTCGGCGCTTTAGAAAACATAAAAAGAAAACTTTGCCTCTATACGGTTGAGCTCTAATTAGTTATTAAGCTATCTATGGTCTTAGTTCATTAATGATCAATGCATTTTTTGTCACAGCAAAGAGCCGATTGTTTCTAGGCGCATAAGGATTCATAACTATTTAGAATTGACTCTTGGATTTCACGTAATCTAATGAAAACTGAAAATGGGTCCCAGAAGAGTAGCGTATGGGCTCCCTAGAATATATCTGGATTTTTTGTGACACCGCGTTCTCATTCCTAATAAAAGAAAACCATGGAATTTCGATGAAATAGCCCGGGAATTTGAAGCTTGAAATTTGGCCGCCACCCTGGTAGTACTTGATTTACAAGTTGTACCTTTTTTGGCCTATTTAATCGACAGAAATTCTTGATTGGTTTGATGATATATGAGGTGGTCAGAATTTTTGGCTTTGCGAAGTGGTCACCCTGACGACATGGCTTAAGATGCTTTGGTGGACAATCGATCCCCGCTACTTGCCTTAATGTCGGCGGTCACAATTGTGACGTGTTATTTATCCATTGATTATTATTGCCTTGACAACTGATGTGTGGTTGTGATGGTTTGATCCTTCCAATTGACAGAGTCGCGTAAGTGGCTCGTATCTCAGTTGGTTAGAGCACAGGTCTAGTTAACCTTGGTCGTAGGTTCGAATCCTACCAGCCGCACATCTTTTGCATGGCAATTTGATCTATTGTTTATCTAATTTCATTGTTGTTAATTGCATTCACGACATGGCTTAAGATGCTTTGGTGGACAATCGATCCCCTCTACTTGCCTTAATGTCGGCGGTCACAATTGTGACGTGTTATTTATCCATTGATTATTATTGCCTTGACAACTGATGTGTGGTTGTGAGGGTTTGATCCTTCCAATTGACAGAGTCGCGTAAGTGGCTCGTATCTCAGTTGGTTAGAGCACAGGTCTAGTTAACCTTGGTCGTAGGTTCGAATCCTACCAGCCGCACATCTTTTGCATGGCAATTTGATCTATTGTTTATCTAATTTCATTGTTGTTAATTTCATCATTCGCTTTTTGCTTGAAGGTTGTCAATAAATAGATTTGTCGATAGAGGAATTGCGATGTGTGGCTGAATTCAACAGATAAATTTTCTGAATGGAGTTGCAACCATTTGACTCAGAGGATATTTAGGTCACTTATGGAGATTGGAGACACACCATACCTGTAAATTTCTTCTAGTAAATTTCAATCATGTAGATTAGGCTTTTGACTTTATAGTTGCGCGAGAAGAATTAATTTAGTAAGTAAATACATTACTTTGTGGGTGGGGGAAATCTTAATCTTCATGTAGTGGGGAAATATACACGAAAATGGCAGTAGCGTTACTCCGATTTCTAAACCAGTTGTCAGATCAACTGAAAATTCGGCTATCGCCGTTTCAGGGAACACATATTTGATTGACCATATTGATCAAGTGATTTAAATCCATAATTTCCAATTATCCGTTATGAAAAAGTGGATTCGAAGTATGCGATGTTCGAAGCACGTATTTTGTAGTATTGAACAAGCTATAAATGGATTGGAGATATGAAATGATCGAACGGTCGATACAAATTGCTGATTTACGATTCTCCTAGTCACAAATACCCTGGTGACTTTGTGCACTGAGCTCGTGCCATTGAAATTTTATTTGATTTTAGATGATAATGGACCATGATTTGATAATGAAGAATATCAATGTCATCATTCCTTTTCTTAATTAATTAATTTTATTTATTTCCTTGGAACTTCAGCATTGTATTTCATATTGGACAGATAGGCAGATATCGGAGCTACTGATTCTTACCTCGCTAATTTTCTCAAAGCATTTTCTATGATTTGATCTGTCAATTCTCTAAGTGATAGATATTCCATTTCATCATGTTATCAGTCTTAACTTTTCGCAGTAATCATTCTCATGCTAACCATATAATGCCAAAATGGAACTTACAAGTTAAAAGTGGTATGCTTCCTGATGTTGAAATTAGTGAATTTTGTATCATATTTCATTCTAGTTGATGGTGCTGAAATTCTACTTTCTGGAAGAAAAATAGAAAGATAGTCGAACATGATTCGTTCCCGTCATATGCAAATCATGAATTAAAGTCTAATTTTGCAAGGCAAGATTTTTCAAATGGACTGGATCGGCGACGTGCACTCACATTTTCTATAATATGATTTTCTAACATGTGCACAGATTATATTTCTTTGATATGAAGTCGATTATTGTTCACCCTAAAAATGTGTCGTGTCTCACAACATTTTAAGAGAAAGATGCAATGAAATTATATCAACTTATCATTGGCAATCATGGCCGCTAACAAAATAGATCATTTTGGATATTTTTCCATCCAATGTCTTTAAAATATGAAAAAATTTATAGTTTTTGTTTGATCATTTTCTTTTTCAGATTTTCAAAAGGATATTCGAGTCCCTTGGCCGGAGCAGGCTGGGGCTTATTGCCTGGTACTCGACGAATTCTTCCAAAATTTTAATTCAACCTCATGAAAGAAATGAATTTCTGCGCGCAACTGTGTTTTTTAAGCTGGGTTTGCCGAATGATGCGTCTGGTATGGATACTCTGTTACAAAAACAGCTAGGCATGGTCATTGTGAAAAATAAGCCTTTTTCATACTTCCGTTTCAAATTGGAGAATAAGATAACTGATAAATTAGAGAAGAAAATTATTAAGTTGGAAAATATGTTGAATCAAAAACTGTTTTTTGATATTTCTCCTTTTGATGCAAATGGTGCTCTTATATCTCACGACATGCCTTGCGACCAAGTTCTGCAGTCTGCTAATATCATTCGGATTGGAAATCTAGATTATGAAATTGTTCGTCATTCATCAATCGTCAACAACTTGAATATTCCGAATATCATCATGCTCGGCTGTCCTCTATACGTTTCTGTTGACACAACATCATGTTCCTTGAATGACTGTACATTTAACTGGTATGTAAGTGAAAGTAAAAACAATACTCTTCAACCTTCTCGATACGGGAATTGGCGACTTATTGGAGAGGGCTTTAGAATGGTGATAAATGATCCTGATGCAATTGGAAGGTATGTTAAGGTATCTGCTTTTCCCGAAGGAACCGCTGATTCCCTTATGGCAGTTTCTGCGATTTCTAGACAGCCTGTCATTGCTGGACCTGTTTCAGACACTCCTATCAGAAAGAGACATGCATTCACTGCTGATAGAGTTGGTCCCGATGCATTTCGAATGGTAACATATAATTTACTTGCCGATTATTATTCCCACACTGAATATTCTCATGCAATGCTATTTCCATATTGTCCACCTGAATACTTGCAAAAGAATTACCGAAGATCTTTACTTCTTTGGGAGATAGAACACTATAATGCGGATGTTATTTGCCTTCAAGAAGTTGACAGAAAGTTTTTTAAAAGTGTTTTGTATTCAGTTTGGTGTGAACACGGGGAATTTGAAGGCATATTTTTGCCAAAAAGTCGAACCCCTGCTGAAGGTGTTGCTTTATTCTATCGAAAGGACAAATTTAATTTGGCGGAAAATTGTTCATTGCCTTCAATATCCGATGCCCTGAGTACCATAACTGATGAAAGTGCTGACATCGTTCGTGATTATATTTCATCAAACGAACTGGTTTCTAGAAAATGGAAATCAATGCAGCATTGTCTAGCATCCCTGGCGTTGTCTAGTGTAGTTGATCCTGACAAACATGTTATAATTGCAACAACCCATCTGTTTTCTAAGCCAGCGTTTGATAGTGTACGCCTGCTCCAAGCATTTGTCTGCATCAAACATCTGGAGAATGTCAGGAAGCGATTTATGAGTTCACAATCTCACTGTGCTGTGGTATTAGGTGGAGATTTCAATTCTCCACCGGACCGTGGATTGATTCAGTATGCTGTAAACGGATACATCGATAATGAAAACAAAGATTGGCTGGGCACTGGTTGTGAAAGAAGTATTAAAGGTCCTATAACTCATGAATTATCGTTAAAAAGTGCGTATGATTACTGTGATCCTAGCGTGATAACCAATTTTACAACTTTGTATGTTGGGTGTTTGGATTATCTTTTGTATAGTAATGATCTGTTACTGAATCAGATAGTACCTCTACTTTCACGCAGAGATCTAGCGGAGAAAATTGCTATACCTAATGAGTATTTCCCCAGTGACCATGTACCCTTGATAGGAGACTTCTCATTCGTGAATAAATGATTGAAGATGAATATTTGTTTTTAATTTCTGCTCCATGAAATTATTAAGACGGGTTTACCCAAGTCTAGTCTTAGCACAAAATCAGTTTTACCTTTTATAATGGCAACCAACAAAAAGTCAGAAAATTATTAGACATGTCACTATAATCTTTGGGGGTTTTCCAAAGTCGGAGAAATTTATTCTTATTTTACAGGCGTTCGACCTACCCGAATAACCCATGAAACAGGATTTGCGTTCGTGGAATAGGATGAAATAGGCCTTTGTTTTATATGAAATTCGTTTTATTATGGGATGAAATATGCCTGCAATTTTAGCTCAAACTTCATGAAATTGTGACGTTTGGTGAGTCTACCGTGTCAGAAAAAATGCTAACTTGAAATTTGCTGCTCCAAATAGGACTTTTTATGGCATATCAGGCACTGTATACTCGTTGGCAAATCTTCTAGAATCAAATTCCGAAGTAATCGTAGGTGACAACCGGTATTCATAGGTGACATGCACCTCATGATGATATAGGTTACTTCGTTATTAGACCGTTGAACTTTTGACATTCATTGAGTTTATAATGTGAAATAGTCAAGACGAAATGAAATGTGACCGGTACGTGGTCAAACTGGTCTTGCAAATTGGGACCATAATCCTGATAGGCTTTTGTTAAACGATCAGAGAAATCTGGAAATAAAATCTAAGTAGCTGGAGCGTTCTTCTCAACATCCAGGAATATACGTTTCTGTTGAAATTTGAGCCGGAAAATCAATTGCCTCTTACAGACAGGTCGTTGACCTGGAAAAACCGGGATTTCGTTGAAATATCCCGGAAAAAACCTGGAATATTTAGGCTATGACTTCCATAAATAAGCGGGATACATGTATAATCGATAATGCATGTAGATAAATAAACTAAGCACATGGAGAAAACACATTGTAAAGCTAAAACTTGATCTTGAGAAAAATACAAGAAAGCGGATAATCTAATTGTAGATACTAAGCTCTTATTTTAAACGGCTTCTAAGGTGTAGACTTAAGTTAATTGATTTCTAGTGCATCCCAAGAATTTTTAGACAAGAAATGTCGCATAAGAGCAATGATATCTAGAAATAAACTCGAGTTCTGTCAGAAAAGAAAAACGCCTACATGTAGACATTTTTGCTTACGATATCTTTGCCTCAGCATAATTTAGAGGAACATGCTTGGAAATTTATAGCTCTAATCACAGCGTATCATGTATTATGATTTTCAATGCGAAAATCACCTCATCGACTCGATTAGACATAGATATCAAATAATTAAAAAAAATTGACAAAAAATCAACAGAAATTCTTAATTGCTACAAAACGTACACTTTGATGATAATTGTGACAGAAACGCAGGTGCTTAATTGATCTGCCATCACTTTTCGAAACTCATCAAATAAGCAGTACCAGAAATATCTCAAGTTCACTAAATCACTAAATTTGAGAAAAATGCCCACATGTGTGAACTTTTCATCTAAGACAGAAATTAACAACATGATTACAAATCATAACCGTTCCTTTAGATATTGCACATTTTGTTCATATATGCGCAAAATTACACCGGTATGGAAAAATCACTTCAAATATTTGATTTGCAGAAAACGATGAAACGTTCATTTTATAATTTTTTCATAATACATTTTTTAAAGTGACTTTGAAGAGGCATATGGCATAAAGTATTCTTTCAATCCCTTTGAAATTTTCTGCACATAAAATTCAGCGCATTTTCATTTTAGACCTGTTTTCTTGTGCATTAAATTAATGTGGTAAGTGAAAGAGTCACACTTACTTTAAAAAATTGAAGTATGCCAAAATGTAGGCATTTTTATGTCAAATTAATGTATGGATGAAGACAATGACGATTAACAAACTATTTTACACGTAATTGCATGAATGACTACATTTATCATGTACGGAACATTTAGAATTAGAATGAGTGCAGAAAAAGCACGGAATTTTACATGAATCGAACTGGAAAAGCCAGGAATTTTATCCTCGAAGAACCGCGGACACCCTGTGTAGAGTCACAACATATTCTACTAATAATTCTTTTAGATTTTCGAATACAGAAATTTGCATAAAAGCGTTGGAAGCACACGGAAGATTTTGCATTATGCAGGTCTATATATGCTTTGATAGATTCATGGAATATTATTTACTTTTCAAAAATGTCAGCGATATGTTTGTCACTTTCATCGGTACCGTTTACAGAACATTTTTCTCTCTCTTGACTTATATTTTGTCATAATTTAAAAGTACGAATTCTAATTTAGATATTGAGACTTTATCTCATCCGTTAGGACCAGACGGTGACAATTTGAGTGATATCCTGTACTAACTTCAGAGCGTCGAAAACTGTATTTTTAAATAGCAACTGCGGCTACTATATAAGCTGTAATTTGCTGCAGCTACTATTCGAGGGCAGTCAAACAGTCCCATATTCGTGAATAAGTAGTACTTCTTTATCTTACTTCTTTTCTTACTTCTGATATCTTTCTTACTGATATCCTTTCTAGCCTATACTGTTGTTGATTTTAAGTAGTAGTATATAAGAATGTCTATTTTTATCGAATAATCTATTAATCTTATTGATTTTATGCATGGTTGGCTCTGACTTTCTCGTCTCTGTTCATTGTGCGTGATCAAGCCGGTAAAGGCGAAACGTCGCAACGTATTTTCTGTAATACACTGTATCCGAAGAATTTGAATTGCTTTCTCTTAAACAGTCCCATATCCGACACATGGCAATTTCTCATTTTTCTGTGCTTGTGCTTTCGAAATGACGAAATTGACGACGCAACATTGAGGCTTCTGCACTCTTCTTAACGTAATTTAGCATAGTCAGATAGAAAATCATTGAGATGAATCATATTATAAAAAAGCAATGCTTAGAAGACGGGCTCTAATATCAATCAATTGACATGGATAATGGGTCTACAATTTTCAGTTAATAGTCAAATTGCCATGTAAGACAGAAAAAAGAAGAGCAAGGGTGGCATATGGATTAAGGTGTCGGGAAAATCTCTTGGACTGCTCCACTGTCTGACAAATCCAATGCAAGGTGACTGCCGTAGTAAGAATTGCATGCATGCAGTATGTGTTATTGTTTATTTTGTGACATCATAATGAGAGACTATCTGTAAGTGCACACACTCAAATTCATGTAGTTGTAAACAGCATCATCGACTTGCCTAGATTCGTAGCTTCGAATTAGCCGAGACTAGAGGTACGGCTAGGGTAAGGTGGGGCAGGACGCCCCGCTTAACTTTCACGCTAAATTTGGACTTTATTATCACAAATTACAAAACGCGATTTTTGCTCAATTTGAGAATAGAGACCGTAGAATTATTCAGACTAGTTGATTTTCGTCAAACACTTTTGCAATGTTCTGTGCATACCTTTTTGTAAATTTTCTCAAAAAGGCGTTTTACCCCATGCATGGGGCGAAACGCCCCACTATGTAGGGTAAGACGCCCTTGGGGGCGTTTTACCCCCTACTATTTTCACATCGTATTCAAATTGCGCATATCATAATGATACTAGTATTCAGATGCTAAGGCAATATGAAAAACCGGACATATAACATTTTGGCTATGATTATGTCAACCCAAAGGAATGCTAGTAAGCTTAGCCTATCCATATAGCCTACCTATACATATGTCTATACCTATCTGCTAATCGGAACCCAGCTGCAAATATAACAATAACAAATTTTCCAATATCAAACAGATCTATTGACTATTACAATGAAGACTTTCATAGGCGCTACAAATACTACATAGTACGCACAGAATTGCAACACACAACAAGACAAGTTCACAAAGCACGACAAAAGTCACATACATATTCGATCTGGTCAGCACTCTCGACATCTGTGCACGGCACACACGCCCATCGCTTGCATTTTGTGCATTGGATCCATTCTTCGCAGGACATGACCCACTTCATTGAACAAATAATGAAACATGAAGTGCGGTCATAACTTGGTGCTGGTGCCTTAGAAGGAGTTGCTGATTTCACTCGGACCTTCCTTTTTGCACTCGCATTTTTCATATGTTCGAGCTGTTTTTTCGATGGAGAAGAGGTCAATAGTTTCGACTTTTCCACTTTCCTCGTTCTCTTTCTTTTTGGTGCTGTTGGAAGAGGTGACAGGTCTTCAATCAACGATCGAGGGCTTACCGGTACACCGGTGTTTGATGGTGTATCAACTGCTGGGGACGAGGACACGACTTCGGCTGTGCTACCTGAAATTCCACCTGGACCAGGGACATCATTCGTCTCATGGAAATCTTCAGCATGATCGTTGTTATTATATCTCGGATCGGCCTCATCTATCATCAATGATGGAGCGAAGTCCTCTTGAGAAAATATCATTTCATTCAGTGGCCACAAACCAGTGACCTCGAATCCTTTCATTGATTTTTCTGGAGTTGTTATCCGATTGTAGGCGATGCCGAACAGCTCTCCAACATCAAACATGGTCACACGCTTCCTGGGTTTGAACGCATGAAGTTATCTACAGCCGTATTGTAACTTGCTTTGAGTGCTTTAAAAACTGTTCTATCCAGAGGCTGCATCTTATGTGATGTATGTGGTTGGATGGTCAGCATGTGAATTCCGTGCTCTCTAGCAAAGAGGACAGCTTCGAGAGTCTTGTGTGAATGATGTCCATCCAATACAAGCAACTATGGATTGTCTGCACTGCTGTGTGTCCACTTCTGGAAATGTTTCAACCAAACAAGGAAGATGTCTCCATCAGTCCATCCACTATCGCTGACAGCTCCTATCGAGTCTGGTGGAGTCCCCTTCATGAGTTGCTCAGCCATTCTCTTTCGAGGCCAAATGAGCAATGGCGGAACATAGTGACCTGCTGCACTGCATGAAACAATGACAGTCATCAATTGTCCTCACTCTGCGCTTACGATTTTGCCAACACTACGTTTACCCGACTTGGCCAGAATTTTACATGGTGTTTGAACTGTTGTTAGTCCTGTTTCGTCCATGTTCCATATTTGTCTGGCTTGGAAACTGTGCTTTTCCAAAATGTCTTTGTACGAGTATATCTTGAAAAATTCTTCGACGTTTTGCTTGTTAAAGGATACAGCTCTATTGATGCTGGTGGCTTCCGTAGTGATATATCAGGATGTCTTTTCAAGAAGCCACTTAGCCAATCTTTACCGGCAAGACCATTTTGAAATGGATGGTTGATACCGGAACCTTCAGCAACACTGAAAACAAGACGGCGCAATTCTAAATTTGTTAGTCCGAAGAGTCGATTCTCCATGAATAATATATGTTCCTTCGAAGAATCTTCAACGTCGGTTGGCAAGGCAGTCTCGTATCTGCCAAGCTTTGTCCTTCCAGGACGAGAAGTAAGACCATCTCGATGTCGTCTTAATGTTCTGCACGGGACACCATACATTCGATACATTTGACGAACACCCATGTCATTCTTCAAGCTTTGAAGTGACTTTTGTAGCGCCTCTGTTCCGTAATTCATCCGTTTATCTTTCGCTTGTACTCCCGAGGCATCTGAAAGAAAATCACTTGTTAGACGTTAAATATTGTTACAAACTTCAGCAGCTTTTACATTATCAGAAGCCTATACATTAGCTTTGCAGTTTGGCATACCCGTACATACATTTAGTTATTTTACTACATGTATATTGTTACAGTGTACACACAAACTCATCCTCATATTACTTACAGGCATACAAGGCCTGGAAAATTAAGGGTAGGCCTATTGTACTGGTATCACTAAATACTAAGTCTACTAAGTCAATGGACAGGCTGCAGCCGCCACCACTTAATGGCAGCCACTTTGTGTTGACATAGTGGGATATGTTTATATTGATAATTCAATTTATTTTTCAGATATCTTTAGAAAAATCTACTACTCAAGTAAGTATAAAGGCAGTCAAGGAAGATAGCTTAAGGTATATTTATTTCAAGCACCACCTTGACGGCAAGCGACGTCGTAGCGCTGTGGTATGAGCGGCAACTGTCTAAATATTTATCGTGCAGGTTACAGGGTTCAAGTCCGATGTCAAACCTTTTTTAGTTTAAGAGTCATTAAAATAGTACTGTAGTTTGTTTCTCCTAAGCTATACACGTGAAGAAGTTATGCACACTAAGAAGATAAGATAAAAGCTTAGTGTTATGTATTATTTGGACAAATGGTGCTAGGGATACGACTGATTCAGTACCGTATGTCAACTAATCAACTTATTACTTAATAGAAAAAGTTGAGGTAAGACGCCCCTCGACGAAGGTAAGGCGCCCCATGGGGCGTTATGTACACCCAAGTGTGTGGCGTTTTACCCCAACCCATTATCATCTGATTTTTCAAGGATTTTATAAAATAATCGTTAGTGCACATATTAAATACAAATAGCATACAATTAATAATTAACACACGTATTCAAATACATTTTACCGTGCGTTAGTATGGTGTCCCTAAGTCTCTGCTACACTAGAGGTCTCTCATCAAAATAACAAGGAATGTATCATTATCATTTACGCACCTCTTTAGCTTGCAATTTCTCGACCAGCGTGATGAAACCAAATGATTCAAAGTTGCGCGCATATTTGACTTTAAAAATTGATGACTTAAAACACCGACCGATTCAATGTCACGAAGAAAATTGAGTGGGGCGTTTTACCTGACCGGGGCGTTTTGTACCACCTTACCCTACTATTCGAGGGCGGTTTTATTAGAAAAAATGCGGTGCCATAAGTATTTTGTTAAGTATGTGTGTAATATCAAAGTAATCAATCACAAATAAACGTCGGTTAAAATCACAAATGAAATTCTATTGACTAAAATGCAATGTGCTGACGAAAATTTCAGATGAATTTCCACAAATTAATGAAATTAATTCATGAGCTTTATTTGCATTGGGCCTATAGCGAGATTGTGAAACACTTTCAAAATTAAAATGAATATGAATTTAGCGTACGAGGCCATTGTTCTGATTATGTAATAGGTGCGATTAAGAGCGAAGAAAGGAAATAGTATCTCTGAAAAACTATACATGTTTCGTTGAAACCGAATGTGAATACTACCTTGCTGATCATGTATTCTACCCAGTTGTCATCACAAAACAATGCAATCTGCCTTTAGAGCATGATGGGTAATTTTTCATCACGTCAGCGTCAGCCAGTTTAAAATATGCAAGATGTTGAAGATGTCGTTATAGAAAATCCACTGGCCGAAAACCATACGTTCTCTGACGAAAAACAATCTCATCTGACAAGTAAGTCTAGAATATATACACAGGGTTCCTACGCCCTTGAATTGTCCTGGAATGTCCTTGAATGTCCTGGAAGTCAAAATGGTCCTGGAATGTCCTTGAATGTCCTGGAATTTCCGAAATTATCCTGGAATTACATTAATTATTTCTTTTTTTATTTTTGGCTGTCGGAATCGACTTTAACCACTAAAGACTTTCGTTTTTATTTCAGGATGTTTATCTGTTGTATTCGCTTCTGTGATATATCAATGGTTTGCGGGCGCTTATAATTCTTACTGATTCCGAATGTGTGCATGAATCATGGGAAGCAAGACAATGATAATCAGCAATCTCATTTACTACCTCCGATGCAGGGACTTGAAAGTGATCACAGAAGTCTGGGTGCTCTTAAATGATAGTTATTTATTATCCACCGAACATCAGCATTTTCCACTTGCATTTAATTACTAAGAAGTAAAGTTAACTTCTGCCCTATTGTCAGCACCAGTTTCAATTGATTTAATTTTCCATAATTTTAGGAAGAAATACATTCAATGTTTGATCTACAGAATCTAATGTCATTATGCCTATTCTTCTACTTTCACCTATTTGTGAGTTTATCGATTTTTCTCTGATAAGTGATGACATTCACATGGCCTAATTTCTCGTCAGACACAATTTTGTACTTCAACTCTTCGGTCGTTTCACAAGCAAGTTTTTATATTTTTCATATTATTACATCATTAATTGTATAAATATATAACTATGTAACCATTTTTTTCTTTTTAGTTACATATATAAATGTACATGTACCCCCATACAAACGTATGGTTCATTAACTACATTTTGTCGGTTTAGGGGAAAGCGTACAGGTCTACTTAATCTACGAAGCCAAGCAAACGTTGTCTTAAACCAACATGAAACCAGGGAAACATGGGACCTCAAGAATAGAGGTTTGTCAGCGAAAGTCCATGCACTCGTATTCAGGCCCTGTTTAAGGCCATTTCGACCTACCATAGAGCGGAACGGTTGCGATAAATGACTTCTGGAGAGCTTAAAGTTTTAGCCGATCATATTTGATCATTTGAATATAAGATCTACCGGTATACTCCTTTTGTTAGATGTTCTGAAATCAAGTAATCATCCTTTTAATAAGCCCAAACGAGTTCAAATATGTCTACTATATCATAAACAGAGGGTATTTAAAGCATAGAGATTATATTCATTACATATTTCGCATTTTTAAATGAAGATATCTTAAATGAAGATGAATTATTAACAATAATGATACGACGTTCATCAAATATTTAAATTGTAAAACACGAATAAAACCCTGCATAAGCCTAAGTGTAAATAGGGCAAGGTATGAAAAAGGAATTCTAGCATTTTGCAGGTTCCTGAAGGAAAAACGCGATGTAAGATATTTCATGATGATAGAACGGAACGGAAGCAACGGCACTGTTCCAGTGAAGTGGGGCGTTCCTGGGAAGTGGAAGGGAATTAGAACGGAACGGTTCCACCTCAGGGGTTTAACATCTCAAATATTCAAAGAGAGACCGCCCACCTGAAGGTCCGAAATGGGCCTTCCACCGGCTTAATACGGCTCTGTTCGCGTTAGAAAGTTTTGATGCTTCAGCACTTTTATTAAGCATTCATCTTTAACAATTAAACCGGAAAGATTGTTGTTAGATTCTTAGTTCAGTGGGTGAGAGATGTACTTACGGATACGTTAATTTTCTATGTGATCTGTCATCTCTTGTTAGTGTCAATGCGAAGCGGAGCGAATGTTTTGACATGAGTAGCTTATGTTTTATGTTGAAATAAAATTTCATATTACTGTTTAGTAGACGTCACGATATATTTCTTCTACAGTAAGCCTAATTTAAATGTATGGTATCAGTTAATAATTATAAAGCTATAAAGTAAATGCAATTTTCTCATCACTCACCATTTCCTATGTGTTTTCATTTTTTTTGAATTAATTGAATTGCGATTTTCCATTTTAAGGGATTTTGAAAAACGGGAATGAAAAATGTCGAAGCGTAAGTGTACCTATTCAACTCTTTGGTCTGACAAGTCCAAATTCCCCAGATATGCATCTTGGGTTGCACCAGTTTAAAATGATCCTCACTCAGTGAAATGTACGATTTGCATGGTTCAGTTTTCAATTGCAAATTTGGGCAAGGCATCTTTGGACAGTCACGCAAAAGGAATGAAACATACAACAGCTGTTGCAGCGAGTATAAATACTCCGAAACTCCTCTATTTTTCGAAAGACACCCCACCAGCGTCCACCATCGCATCTTCAGTCTCACTATTGGAATCTTCATCAAAAACAACTTCGATAACGCGTTCTATGTTACCACTCTCGTCAGGTGGCTCCTCACCTTCCAGTTCGACCACCGCAGTGACAGATTCACCAATTACTGGGTCTATCGCAAATGACTCCTAAGCTTCTGGTTCTACTGACTCGATGTCTGGGAAATTCGCTAATGTTCAAATGCGACTAGATGTTGCTAGATATTCATCTACTAACAAACCGAATCAATTAATGTTTGACAAGCTTCTTCAAGCTGAAGTCAGTAAAGCAGAGATAATATGGTGCTTGAGATCAGTTTACATACACCAATCACAAAATAGCTGCAATGGACTTAATCAAACATTTCCACTAATGTTTCCGGATAGTGAAATTGCAAAGAAATATCAAATGGGACCCAACAAACTGGCATACATAGTGTCTTGCGGTATTGCTCCATACTTCAAAGATATTCTGATGAATCAACTGAAGCAATCAACTGTTAAGTTCACCTCGTTTTTTGATGAAGCATTCAACGATGTTATTCACAAAGGACAATTCGATGTTCAAGTGTCATTCTTTGATAACACAAAGAATGAAGTGTCTGTCCGCTATCTTGGGAGCGCTTTCTTGGGTCATTCCCGGGGGATCGATCTGCTGGAAGCGTTCAACGATGTGCACAAAGGTCTGAACATCTCCAAACAGCTTATTCAAGTTAGTATGGACGGGCCGAACGTTAATTGGGTGCTACTTGATGGAATCAAACAGATAAAAAAGAATGATCCTTCTTCACCATAAATACTAGAGATGGGAAGCTGTGGTCTACATGTCATTCATGGAGCCTACAAGGCTGGTCAAGAAGCTGTAGGATGGCAAATACAACAGTTCTTGAAATGTTGTTATTCTTTGTTTAAGACCTCGCCTGCTCGTCGTGCAGACTACTTCTATGCCAACGAAGTTGAAGAAGAAGGTAGCAGCCAGATTTTTCCTCTAAAACTTTGTGGTCATCGTTGGCTTGAAAACGGCCAGGTGCTTGATCGGATAGTGCAAATTTTGCCAAGCTTATAAGCCTATGTCTCCGCCTGCAAACGGCAACCGAAATCCAAACGGCCGTCATGCTCGTCAATGTATGAAATTGAAGAACAACTCATCAGTCCTCAATCATCAGCATTGCTATTGGCTCGACTGGAATTCTCTCGATTTGTTTGCCATTTACTGGAACCATTTCTTTCGAAGTTCCAATCAGAAAAACCGATGTGCTCACTTTTATACCAAGATCTGATGGACTTGACGAAGCGGTTATTGACTTTTGTCATTACTGATGAGGCGATTGCGAATTCTTGCACCACAGGTGCTAAATTGTGCCAAATTGATTTGGAAAAGAATCGAAAACCGTCTGAAAAATGTGATTTTGGATTTGAACAAAAGCACAGATTAAGAAAATATCGTTACCCTCTCAGAAATTGGAGTTTCGACTGGATTGTCAGAAATTTATTGTTGGCATTCTGAAAAAGATATTTGATCGTTCACCACTGAAATACAACCTGACAAGGGCTATCTCTGCGCTATCTCCATATGTCATAAGCGATTCATCAGAGCAGGCTTTGAAGCGGTTTGATTCTCTCTTAACAATTTTTCATGAAAAAAAGCATATATCTGCTATTTTGGCTGACAAAGCGAAAGAGCAATTTTCAAAACTCGCATGAGACAAAGCGTTCATAGAAAAAGCCAGCAAGTTCGAATGGTCGACCGATCGTCTGGACAATTTTTTCATGAAGCAGTCGGCTCGAATCCTACATTCACTGAGTTGTGGGAAGTCATGAAGCTTGTCCTGATCCTTTCGCATGGAAACGCTCGTGTGGAATCAGGGTTTTCCATCAACAAGGATCTTCTCTGCAACATGAAGGAGAGCACGATCGTGAACCAGAGAATCGTGTATGACGGTATTCATCATGCTGGAGGCCCATGTGGGGTGGATATCAACAATGGAATGCGAAATTCTGTCAGATTGGCTCGACAAAGGTGTGTACAAAGTACATTTACTGTAGTAGTAGAATTGGCATTATTTAAAATTCGTAACTTACGATTTCTGTAATGAACTAAGCAAGGTACAGTAATCAACGATAAGTTACTTCATGTGGCCTACATGAGCGATGGTACACATGTATATACCCTTGGTATGTTGTGTTTGGGGTTTATCAGTCGACCGCATGTATTGTTATGGAAGTATTATAAATACAAGAAGGCCCGATCTGATGCGTCGATCTTCTAAAAATGAGGCTACGTCTTGTAATTGCTATTTTATTGTATGAACTCAAAAGATTGTACATGTCAAAATAAGATAATTTTGTCTGCATAATAGAACGTATCCGCATTAAATTTCCTCTCTCTTTAAGGTATCATCTCCATCTTAAAGAATCACGCGAAAAGAGAGGGCAAAAGGAAAATAATAAGAAGACCGATGGTGAAATCAAGTTCCTTGTCTACCAGAAGGCCAAAATCCTTCAAGAAACAAATCTGGAACTATCCAAACTAGATGATAAGATTTTGAGCCTGAAGAGACATCTGTAGTTTTTACTTTTTTTCTCCTGCATTGTTTTGCATTTTTCAGAATCAGTCAAAAGTTTTATGTAATTTTGTTTTGTATGCCAATTTTTATAACTCAGATTTTATATAGCATAATGAAATAGATTCAATTTATGCGACCTGTTCTTTATTACCATAAGCATGTACGTATACGTTTATTCCGAGTGAATCCATATACGTCAGGATTCACCGGTACTTTACCATTTCTAATGTTTGAGGTATGGAGAGATTGTCATCCTGGAATTTGTCCTGGAATGTCCTGGAATTTCTTTTATCATATTGCGTAGGAACCCTGATACAGCCGCGTCAACAAATCTGCCGTCTGCTTTATTAAATCAATAGTTGCACATCGGACTTGATGGTTTCATGCCGGAATTGAACTCGGTAAAAGAAAGTGAATCGAGTCCGTAATCCAGTTTGTAGCAAGCACCGCAGCTGAAGTGTCGGTGCAGTCTACATGTTGAATGACGTGTACGTAGATGCAATGAGTCATACTATTAGAAACTAATTCATCAACTTTATGTGACTTTATTGAATATACTTTGAAACAATCAGCCTACATTGCAGCCTAGTGTTGATTTTACTTAGCTATAAATGTTAAACAGTCACACAAGTCTTGGTGGAGAGCTGCGTTACCGCAATATACGAGCGCACTTATGCAGAGATGCCAAGGTTTCAAAAAAAATGCGGGAGACCCAACATCAAATGATCCAACAACAAAAATAGTAAAATTAGATTAAATCATATTTAAAAGCCCTATCAACTTCCTATATTTCCTTCAATAAATGGAGAATATTTATTTTTGAAGACAATTAATTTGTCACATTTCCAATAAAAAAGATAGAATTCGTGAATCAAAAGAAGATCTATCTTTTCAATAAACGTATGATTGCATGCTTCTCATTGGTTGTGAGGGAATGGAGGAGGGCTAATCGAAGAATAGGCTAGCGGTGAGTGGCTAATCAGTCCGAACGCTTGCTGTTACATTTGAATGATGTAAAGAGCACACTAGAAGGATAAAAACTGTTGGCCTACTTTAAAATACGGCGTAAATAAATGACGATGCGGGAGATTTAAGCAATTATGCGGGTGAGCGGAAGATTGACTAAAAATGCGGGAGACTCCCGCGAAATGCGGGAGACTTGGCATGTATGCTTATGTGTATTACCCTAAGGTGTTCGATCCATCTTCGCCGGTCATGATCAAGGAAATAGTCAACAAAATGACAAGAGACGAGTTGCGTAAATAGAAGCATCCAATTCAAGTACTGCAGTGGTCAGCATTCAAGACACTTGCAAACATTGAAAATCGCTTGTTCAAGAAGTTACTACCAACGAAACGCATCCACTATACAAGTTCCTTACCCCTAAGATAAATCACAACCGGAATCTAAGAAGAAGACCGCATTCATTACAATGAACAGTGAACAGTGAACAACAACACTATCGGAAGGAACTTTTTCAACTGAATGCTTCACGCTGATTTACCCATTTGACATTTCCGTCTTCAGTTTACCACTCCTATTTTATCTGATGGACTTACTAAGTAACTTGCATAATTGTTTTTCTTCATGAATTGTAATCCGTCATGCGTTTGTCATATCGAAATAAAGCTTATTATTAGTAATAACCAGAGTTACTAAAATCTTACTGAAGATTCCTTGCTTTTACACTTTTTAAGCTGCAGTCTTAAAGAATGATGATCTGAATTTATCAAGCAGAAAGAAAAACGTAAATCTTGCGAATTCCTTATGCCTCTGGGCATCCCTACTGAAGAAAGAGTATCTTTTTATCTTGTATAAATGTACATAGATATGTGTAATAAATTTTTCAATTTTGCAGGTTTTCATAATCACCTCAATTTCCTGCGACAACATTTTGTGATAATACCGCAAAAGTAAGAAATTTGTCAGAATTTAATTTTGTTTTGTTACAAGCTTCCTTCATTTGGCTACTGCAGTTCTGCAAATTTGATTGTGGAATGCATTTCATTGTGGAATTGCACTTGTCACTGCCTCCGTAGTTTGATTCTAGCAAATATGCTTGTATTCTATTTGTTAGTTTCGAACATCTCAAGGTTGATAGACATTGATCAACACAGTAATAACAGAGATATCCACATTCCCCTGATTCCGTCGTGAATAATTAGACTTGGTTAGTAATTGAAGCTGTGAATTGAGACATTTTAGTAAACATGTGACACATAGAGCAATCAGTCGAAAACATGTGAATCAGACCTGTACAAAAACCAGCCTGCTCAATTTTTTTTCAGTATGCTCAATGTAAGCCAGCCTACTTTCTCATTATATGTAAATAGCTTTAATAGTGCTACGTATTTACTCTTATTCAGTAGTATGTCGCACATTATCTGAATGAGAAATCAGCTTTGGTTGACAGAAAGCTGAAACCATAGAGAATGGCTTAAACGAAATCAAAGATAAAAAATGATTATCATTAACCTCGTTTACCAATTTAGATGAAGGAAAGGCGAAATATTGCTTCTAAAAATGCATAATATTTCACAAAAATAATCAGGACCATGATATCCGTCTCATGACTTCAGAGTGGTCATCGCATTATTGTTCTTATTTCTAGGTTGTCATATTTCTGTTGGCTTTCCATTTGTTTTTTTCATCGTCTTACGTAATAAGCCTTGTGCGGTTGTTAGCCTCTGCTTTACTAGTCTTGTCTGGTAAGCGACACAATTAGTCCTGTGCTTTGCCAGTTCTAACAAAAAGAACATTAGCAATTGTACGCACGTCTCACAGGCACATGTTTACGGTCAAAGCACATCCATGCAGAGTCTTGGACACCGTATTTGGAATCTAAATGGCTATATGTTTTTTTAATTTCAAGTATGGCGATTTATACTCATGGATTTAGTGTCTTTAATGTTCATCACGACTTGTTTAAAGACATCGGGTCCTGGGGACCTCAGATAGGTCTATACACTACAGAAATTTCAATCTAAGCTTCTGTTTGCCTCTCATGAAATGGAATAGCTAGACTGACTTGAGAGATCTTTGATAGATCCTAGATCCTTGAGAGAGAAGCTATAATATATGACTCATCAAAAGAACTGCTGTTCGACCTATAATTAAGTTAATGCAGTGCACATAAACCTAGTTGGCCTATTGTAGTATGTGTATTCGCATAAATAAGTTTATTTGTTGTTTAAAACATGAGTCATAAAAGGTTCCACAAAGTTAAGGCAGCGTTTTGCGCTCGAATTATCTCCGTAGAATGAAGTCCCTTTAATTTACTGCTGCGGGACTACGTCGTTTTGTCATTCCGTGAACGAATTCACGGTCAACCATCAGCTCATGAGTTCAGATATACATATTCACATCGACCCGAACATTTCGTGATCAGCAGTCCTCTTTTTGGTCATGTATGGCCTATACTTGAACCGATTGGTGCATTTATGAAATTGGCTACATGCCGAAGAAATCGAATTTACATTTGCGTCAGAAGTTATGATAATGACGACCGTGATCCTTGACAAAATGACAACTGATGAACACTAGTAATCGACTGCATAAATGCATCAAGTGCCAAATGAAGTGGTAGGATGAGACAAGGTTGAATCCGTCCGGAACCAGGTTTGTCCTGGCCCGCGCGTTTGCCTTACCGGAAGCCTGATTCAACCTTGGGATGAGACACTCAGCGTAGCCCTGATGAGCGCTTTGAGTGCAATATGCCCATTAAAATTCGTCTTTCTTGGCGGCGACTTAAAGGGTCATGTTGGACGTGATGCGGAGGGTTTCGGTAACGTTCACGGTGGTTTTGGATATGGTATAAGGATTTCAAAGGTAGAAAGTATCCTTGCATTCGGACTCTCGGACACGCAGCGAGTATGGCTAGATGTAACACTTCATTCTGTAAAAATACTTCATTCTGGAGAGCCATTTGGTGACGTATTATACATCTGGGACGAATGCATCACTAATTGATTTTGTGCTTGTTAATGACAGACAGAGAGCAAGTGAAATATACAGGGTGGCGGCCGCGCCCGGGAATCGCCCGGGAATTCCGGAAATAGCCCGGGGGCCCGGGAATCCCCCTGGAATTTTGACCATTTTTCATATTTGCCCGGAAATTATATCTTCACTCAAGTAAAAAAATAAAAAATCATAATATGGAACGCAAGTTTTGTCTGTTTCAACCACGAAGTCAGAAACAACGATTCTCAAAAATTTTTTGCCGATATTTTTTTCTCAAAATAGCAATTTTCTTTGCGAGCATCTTCCCAGTGAAGTCTTTTTTGCAGGCACTGCTGAAGATCCAGACAGAATAAGAACTCCTAAAAGCAATTTTAGTTCCTCCTTATCAAAATTTTCGATCAAGTCATTTTTAGAGCCTGAATAGCGAAAAGACTGTAGAGTTTCAGAAAGTGACCACCAGTGGTTGACGCATTTCGGATGAAAAAAGTATTCAGATCACAGGGCGCATGGTGATTCATGATTTTGAATACTTCCGCGAGGTCCATTACATGTCGACATTGGAGGGAGGGCAGATTTAAATTTCTTAGTCGTTCTTCGTATGGAATGGAAGTTAAGTCATGAATATTCCGAGTCAGGCGCCGTTGCACACGTTCGATCAGAGCAATGTCTATGTATAAGGATTGATTCCTAACTGGGACGGCATATTCTAGATGTGGGCGAACTAAAGAGGTGTTAAGCTTCATAAGTACGTTAGGGTCTCCTGACATGAAAGTCCGCAGGATGGCAGAAAGAACGTTGCTGGCTTTCTTGACACAAAGGATGGTGTGCCGTGAGAATTTGAGATCCTTCGGGATTTGGATTCCAAGGTCTTTAACGTACTCAGACCGCTGGAATTGTGTCTCCTTCCAACTTGTAGTGATAGCCAAGATTGCGATGTCCAAATGAGATAATAGAACATTTCTCTGAATTCAAATGCAGTTGCCATTCCTTTGACAAGATGGCCACCTCGTTGAGATCAGATTGAAGTAGCTTGGCAGATTTTCCCGGATCAGTGCGCTTAATTTCAATGTACATTTTGATGTCATCTGCCTATTTAAGGACGTTGGAATTCACTACTGTGCAATCAATGTGCATAATAAACATGAAACTTTAATTAGCAGTTCCATAAAGGCATTTAAAAAAGACAGAAGATAGTCCTATTCATTGAAGATTGAGGGACCTAAAAGACGTTTCTACACAAAACAATGCTTTTTCTGTCGACATTTATCCACTCCTTAATCCAAGTAGGTATTACTCGCAATATCATTGGAACGACTATATCTTCGGAAAAAAGTGCCGTCTTCACGATGTTTGTGTTCAGTATGAAATTGGGTTACAACAAGACGACAGTATTCCTTAGTCCACCGCATTTTGTACTCTGTCCACTAAAATATTCTTCGCCACCATTGGCGCCGTTGAGATGTGCGACGGCTATGAATTGAAGCCCGAATCTGACCACCTGCTACACGAGCCATATTTTTAAACCCGACCCGACCCGAAAATTTTAACGAGGATAAATAACTATTATGGCACGAACATAACGAAAAATTATTTCAACCGTTGATATTGTATTTCCCAGTATTTAGGCTTGAGTCTTTGTGAAAAAACTACTAAAGGAGAAGGGAATTGCCCTTTTTCATAATGACAATATTTAGGACAATGCATTGTTTTCCATTTGTGGAGTGATAGGGCCTACTACGTGATTGTATCCTAAAGTTTGTGAAGTGTGAATGTCATACATTGCTGTAATATATTGAATTCAGGGTGGCGGCCGACCCAGGGAATCCAAAGCACAAATTTTATGGATGACGGCTACCACGCTCCCATTGTTTGTACGCAAACTGACAAAAAGGACGACAATTAGGAATTCTTCTGGCGTTAACGGTCTTCGTCCATTGTGACAGTCTTCCTGGTTTCTCTTGTCGATGCTTCTGGATAAGTTGATGTTATCGTGCCTTTTGTACTAAGATGTGGATTTTGATATCATGGCTTTCTCTCATGGCATGAATACGCTGCAGTTCAAAATGTAGCGTTTCAAAATGCGATTTGTTGCTTCAACTTCACATGTTTGAAAATTGAAGTCTGAAATATCGGCTAATTACAACTTCATAGATTTTTATGAATCAGATGATGAAAATGAAGCATTTTCAGGAAGCGCACTTTTCCATCGATATGAAATAATTTAGATTCCAGAAGTAGCTCACTGGCTGCAGGCCATTGAGGAAAAATAGATGTTTATAATCTTAAGAACCACCGCTCACAAAATTTTAAAATTTTGAAAACTGAATGCGGCAGAGTCAAATATCGTTCACGTCATAATTTGGTGGCAAAATTCTAACCGGAAGGCATGATAAAAGCAGTTTAAAGCAAAAAATGTTTTTTAACGTCACTGCTCCCCTTACTGGGGGCTTGGACGGTGCTGACATAGTCAGACTTTGATCTGGAGCGTTGTGATCCTTTAGTCCGGATGCCCTTCCTGACGACTTTTCAGTGACACTTTCGGAGCTAGACCTCTTGACCGAATGACCGCTAGGTCAAGCATTTAACCACTATGCCACGGAGACCACGTACATTAGTGTTTTGAAAGTAGTTTAAAGCAGTGACCGGATAATTTTTGAGCGGTGTAATTGGAATAAAATATCTGGTCATTATAAAAAAATGGCGTGGAAATTCGATGAAATAGCCCGGGAATCGCCCGGGATTTTGAAGCTTGAAATCTGGCCGCCACCCTGAATATATCAAAAGTCATGTGTGGCGAAGAATGTGCTTCACATTATCGATTAGGATTAGTCACTGCCCAAATACATGTTAGAAATGAGCAAAAAGTATAGAAGTTCACGCCAAAAATTAAGTTGTGGGAACTGAAGAAAGTTAATAAAGTTGTGCAATATAGAGCCGATGTTCTGAAAAGAGAGACCACAGTTAACTCGGTGACAGGGATGGAGAGAAAGTGGAGAGCAATGAAGAGGATTTGTTTGCAAGCGGCAGAGAAAGTATGAGGCAATACTAAAAGTGCACCCAGACGTACTGACACATGATGGTGTAAAGAAGTTGCCGCAGCAGTGGAAGAAAAAAGAAAGCGATTCGCGATACGGAACATGACTAAAGACCCATATGAGAAAGAAGGGTATATAAAGAGAAAGAGGAATGACCGTAAAATCATTTGACAATCTCAAGAGAGATGGAAAGTTTGGTGCATTTTTTTAAAAATAGAGAGAGCAGGAGGAGGTGTTTCTGAATTGCGAAAAAAGATAGCAAATGAACGATGCGACGTCACCAACTTGTTCTACATCAAGGACCAATCAGACAATCCTGTCAGTCAGTCCCAAGTCCTGAATGTTTGGGAACAGTACATGGGCGACGGGATGAATGTGGACACCGACTGAGTACACTGGGATCGACGATGATGACCTGTTGAAAGTCCGATGTGTTTGCTGGCGTCTGAAAAAATATAGTTGTCCACACATTGCAAGTTGAATTAGGCACCGGGTCCATCTGGAATCGCTGTAGAAATGGAAAAGCTGCAGGCACAACAGGAGTACAATGGATGATAGTGCTTTTCAATGAAATTCTAATTGAAGGCCGCATCCCTGATGATTGGAAACTGAACACCCTCGTTCCTATTTACAAGGATGAAGGAGATTCACTCAATTGCGGAAGCTACTGGACTCGAACTCACGGACCATAATTTGAAAGTTTTTGAAAGAGCACTCGAGAGGCGAATTAGAGCGCATGCAAAGATCGACGTGATGCAATTTGGCTTCCTGTCTGGTAAAGGCACAACATTTGCAATTTTAATTGTGCACCAATTCCAAGAGGAAGGTGCTGTATTTTGTTTTTGTCGACTTTGAAAAGGCGTTCGACCGGGTTCCCAGTGCCGTGGTCAAGTGGGCACTCCGAAAATTCCCGAATGGAATTGAAGAATGCCTTCAGACGCCAAAACATCCGTGAGCTTTGGGGGAGATAACAGCGAGTTTTCTGAAATATCGGTTGGTTTGTACCAAGGTTCTGTTTTAAGCCCACTACTCTTTTCAATTGTCACGAATGCCAATGCGGGTTTTCAGAAGGTCTCGAAGTTCTCCATGCAGACGATCTCGCATTGGTTGCAGAAAGTGAATAAGAACTGCAATGAAAAGCTGCCTAGATCAAAAGGTTTGAAAGTCAATGTGTTCAAAGCAAAAGTAATGAGAGCTGCAATAGGGGAAGGAAACATCCTGACAACCTGCAAATACCCTTGCTGTGTCTTCGGGCAATGTCGGCTGCAATTCAATACAGTGTACCAGCTGTCGATCATTGGACTCACGGACGTTGTAGTGGTATAAAAGGCAGTCTGACAAGAGCGTCGTCGAACTTCTCGAGTGGGAGATGTTCAGAGTCACGTGACATGCACGTTATGAGAAGTAGAAGCCCAATGAAAGCGATCAGTATGGAGGAGGTGAGTGCGACATACGTGGTGCGTTCAGTAAGTGGCCGACCTCACGCATTTAATTTTTGATTAAGTTGTTGTTATTTCTTTTACAGTAGAGCATGTGTATCAAAGCTCGTTTAATACCAGAATTTCTGAAATAACGCTACATTTACCCCCCAATTTTCAAATGTCAAAATTCGTAAATGACATCTTATTTTTTCAATCTTTAAATTTTCAAATTCTTATTTTTTGATCCGTTGTCGTGGAGAAACCATAGTGGGACATTTCTTTGCTTTCTCCGTTTTCTCCTCACTTCCACTGCAAGATCACTGTAATACTTTGCATTAATGGTTCTTCCAGTCGGCACGAAATTGAGCATAATGATGCCATGTCTATCCCAAAAGACAGACAGCATCATCGCGCGCCGATGCGACGTTGAAGATATCGCTTTCTTCGATGACTTCTCTCCTGGAAGTTTCCATTCTGATGATTCTCTCTTTGATTCAGGTAGATAATGACTTAAGGGAGTTTCATCCTCGGTGATCATGTTAGAAAGAAATTGCTCACCATGCTGTTCAAAAGTATTGATATTCAGCAAACAGCATGCCTCTCTGCGTTCCACCATTTCAGCAGAAAGAACCGAGACACAAATCTTGAGCAAAGCTTTCGAATTCCCAAAGCTTTGAGACGTTCGCTAATGGTTTCAACACTACATTTGAATTTGGTTGACAACTCCCCTACTGTTATTCGTCGGTCGCTCTGAACTTTTTCTATCAGATCCTCGTCGATAGAAATTTCTATAGGTCTTCCTTCTCTTGCTTCATCGACGACTGAAACTCGACCACCTTTGAATTCTCTTGCCCAATATTTAACAGACGTGTGAGAAGGAGTACTTTCGCCATAGACAGCATTCAATTCATTAAGAATGTCTCTAAAAGAAGTCCCTTGTAAAACAAAAAATCGAATGACACTGCGATATTCAATTTGCGAGACTTCCAACGTCATTTTCGTCAACTTCGAACAGAAAGCACACAGATCGTTTTGCACATTGAACACCGGTTCAGATGACCACTCATGTAGTCACATGGCCACGCGCGTAATAGTCAATAACAGCGCATAAGAACAATAGCGGCTCATTATGACTGCTAACACTAACTAACTGCCTGACTAGTGTCGAATGAATAAGTAACTGAGGCTAGAAAAATAAGAATTTGAAAATTTAAAGATTGAAAAAATATGATGTCATTAAAAATTTTGACACTTGAAAATTGGGGGAGAATTTCAGAAATTCTGGTATTAAACGAACTTTGATACACATGCTCTACTGTAAAAGAAATAACAACAACTTAATCAAAAATTAAATGCGTGAGGTCGGCCACTTATTGAACGCACCACGTATGTTACCTGTTTCTGCTACTTGGGAGACATGTTGAATTCCGGTGGTAAACGGAGGCAGCTAGCTGTGATTACGCAAATTCAAACGGGCTGGAAGAAATTCCGAGAACTATCGCCTATCCTGACCCGTCGTGCTATTCCATATTGGATGAAAGCTTCACTCGCAAAACATAAGTTCAAATACAGCACACCCTATTTCCAGCGCAGCCACTTTTGCTGAGCGAGTGATGGAGGCCGACTTTGGTAAAACTGATGAATGGCACACAATCAGCGACCCCAAATTGTATGAGAGGTATGTATTAGGTACTGGCACACTCAGCCTCCTCACAGACCTTCTTTTCCCTATTACTCCTACTTTTTCAGTTAAGATCTTAAACAGAGTGAGAGACATGCGCCGATCATTTAATGGTCGGCGCTTTCTTTTACCTACTATTTTTCAAAATTTGTAAAAATTTGCCGTACTTCAGGTGCAGAGTGTTAGATGTGCGAGTTATAGTACGGTGTTTTTTCCCGATTTCATTTCTTTTGGGGTAATGGATTTCACCAATTTATTCTATCTGGACAGAGTGAGAGACTTGCAATGACCATTAGATGGTTGATATTTTCCTTTCTCCACTCCTGCTTTGTAGTCATGAATTTATTCAGAATGAAGGACTTGCTTCGATCGATCATAACAAAGATCATTTTTTCTTTTTCCGCTCCCGTGAAAAAGTACTCTTGACCTTGTTTTATCTACAAAGCATTCTGGGCAGTATGAGAGACTTGTCTCGATCGTTAAATATTCGCTGTTCTCTTTTTTCCTGCTCGCTTTCTTTCATAATATGAATCCTCAGTTTTTTCTAGCTGGGCAGAGTGATAGACTTGGCTTTACAGAACCATCAGAAATCTAATAAAGTTGTGTTTTCTTTTACCACATATATTTGAGAATTTCTCCACATAGGTCCATCTATTCTGGGCAGCATGAGAGACTTGCCTCGATCGCAAAATGGTCCACGTTTTCTCTTCCGCTCCTTTCTTTTGGGAATTTCTCGCATTCATTCAAACGTACGTAGGAGGACTAAGTAGCCTCTCTGATTCTGCACTTTTATATCTATCAGGAACTCCACATCGAAGCTAATGACGTAGAGTGACATTGAGGTCAATTTCATATAATAATACAAGAGTGGTTCACCTGTCTGCTCTGACTACACGACATAACTGCCGATCTGAAGCATGGTTTCCTGAAAGTCCTTTATGAAAACATGTTTTACATTTTCTGACTGCAAATAGACATGTATGTCTCAAGAAATCAAATTAGCGTCAATGAGATAACATATTTAAATTTTCCTCAGCTTCTTGACTTAAAGTTTCATCAGTGACGTTCAAGGCGCAGACCAATATTCAGCAATGGAGTTTATGTTTTGTTTGATCGAAGAGAGACTTGTCTTCTCTATGCAACAATCTTGAGTATTGTTTCCATCTTCGTTTAGAGAATTCGAAATGTGATTGCCATTAATCGAATTCTAGATACCTTAAAGAAGCTCATGACGACACCACTTGCTTAAAAATTTTTGAAATCTTAATATCTTCTTTCAGCTCATTAAGAGAAAACAACAAAACTTCAGGAAAATAGTCAAAACCAAACAAATTATTCGAGAAAGCAACTTCATTGTCTTTTTTGGCCCATTTTGCACTAGTTTCTCCTCTTATTTTTGCATGCTTGCTGTGAGGCCTGTACACTTGAAGCAATAGATGGTTGCGCTGGGTGTGTATTTTTGAATAATAAACTGTTGGTGTTTAATATTTTCCTATTGAGCCAGTGAATAACTACAAATGTTTGATTGATTCTGATGAATATTGACCTGGCACACACGGTTGTGTGATTTATTTGGTGCAAGACGACTTGGGTGCTGAGTAATTTTGATTTGAAAATTGATTGCGCCCACTTCACACCTTCCTATAAAAAGCTTTTAAAATTTGATTTTTTGCATGAAGATTCGTGGCACATAACTAGACATGGATATTTCAGCGTTTGTAATGGACTTTGTTGCTTGATTCGCTGATATTTTGAAAGCCAGAAATATGGTTGCGCTAACTACACAGCGTAACCAATTTGAAATTTGAATTGCGTTTTATGGCCAAAGAAAGCTGAATTTCGTGAGACTGAGTAGTGCACATAATCAGCGACCCTGAATTGTGTGGGTGAGGTAATTTTTGGGAGTGGCACAGTCGAAACAAAAATGATGCGCTTACTTCATACGCGTCAGAAACCCAGGATGTCCTAATGTCAAATCCAGAATCGTTCGCTTTATTTTCCAAACTTTGTGACCCGTCAGAGTGGGAACCGGGGCGGGGCCTTCAGCGGACCGAGTTAGGATACATGGATTTCGAATTATTTTTCGTCTTAATGTACTGACGGAAGAAAGACTATAGTGTTCATGCTGTTCAATTACCCTTTGTACGATAGGTAAGCCAATCGAACTTTGACATATCACAGTGCTCAGCAGTCACAGTGTTCTTGTAACTTGCAGATGTACCTACGGATTCCGAATGCACGTTGAAAAATAGTACGTGTCCCAAAGAAGTTTTCTATTTTCTCTATTTATAGAAACCATTTGATAAATGTTACCGTGAGCACCTCAAATGTACAGCAAGTGCGGAGTATGGTTTCATCTAATCGGTGCCATGACCCCAATTGTTTTCCAGGTCATGACCTTTTCGTCTGTTCCATGAATGCATATAAGTGCTTGTGCTTAAAAACATAGAGTGTACACTTAACTGTATATAAGTGCATAGGCGCACTTTTATTTTTCATGAATTTTTAGATGATGGCTTATTCAACATTTTCATTTTTTAACTATGAAGCGAAACCACCTATACTTGGTGATCCCCCGCCTGACGAGCCGTACAATTGACAGTTGATTTTCAATATCTTGTCAACATGATCCGGATAATGATCTGCTTCAGCAAGATTTAAGTTTACAAATGTGTCATCGACAACGAAAATATCAGCCATAGTCTCATTTAAGAGGTATAAATATTAGATTTGGTTACTGCCGTCAAATGCATAAGATTAAGCTTGAAAATGTTAAAAGCATAATCTTCCTGTTGCACGCAAGGTCTTAGCGCTGCGATCTCTTGTTGCTTAACAGTGGTGCATTTTAAGTATGTGTATTTCTTGACTGAATTGAAGACATACCGGTACATGGTTGATTTCGATAGCAATCATATAATCTTAAGGAAAACACGACTACGAATCTCATTGTCGATGTTTTTGATCTTGTTTGCTAGAGGTCATAATCAATCTCTATTTGAAATTGCACACAATTTGATCACACCAATCACTGAACCACACACAGTCAGGCATAGAATTTGCTATGTACACTTGTAGTTTTACGGAAAGATGAAAGACCTGTTAATTTCTAGTTGCATGGGTGTTCAGTCAAACTTGAATGACTTGTTGTCGACCTTCTATACACAGGGAAACTAATCTAATGTAAACAATGCGGTATGCTTTTGATACCGTAATGCAATTGAGCTCACTTCTTTTACAGTTACACGGTTTATGGCTTATCAGGCCAACATCACTCGGGTGAACTAAATTTCACTTTTCCAGTCAATGACGTCGATGTCGTTCAACAAAGCTATGCTATCCGCAATGAATCTACTTCTTGTAGCATTTAATGGCGATATTTCAGTTTCTTCAACTTAACCATATTAAATTGATTATACATGTAATACAGATCTAGTCATAGAATTATAAGTTTTATTTTGAATGAAATATTTTGCAAATGAACGAGTCATCCTAAAATCAAGCTTATCTAACTCTCGACACGATCGAATGTCAATGTGCTTAAAATTTCAAGTGGCATTAACAAACTTCTATATTTACACTGATTCATTGATAAGAATACAATACAATGACTGTGAAATTGTCGATTACCTTTCCTCCAGCGATTCATGCTATCGAAAATACATGAATCCATACAATGATTGAACTGGCAAACTGAACAAAAATGCTTTATTTCGCCACAAAATAAAAAGTGTTGAAGAGAATCGTTCTAAAATACTTGTAAATATATCATGGTACACATCTTGGATGTTGATTGGAAATCTGTAGTCACAAATATTCATACACATGTGATAAGAAAATCTGTCTGAAGTCAAATGTATTCAAGAAAGCTGAAATCCAGCTATGCATTTACAAAAAAACAGTCAAATGCATTGAAGAAAAAGAAGTTATTGAATAAAATCAACAATATTTACAACTTTACAATATTGGTGTCAAGCCTTGCAGTCGTTGATGTCTTCTGACTTGACATTGCCACAAAAGTCTTCAGTCAAAAGGAGATTGCGAAATTCTTTTTACTGAGGCAATGATTATATCTGGTGATTGTCGATGTCTAGGAAGCTAGGACTGACAGTACTTAACCAAAGACCATAGTAAATCCTTTAATTTTCATCGTGAATGGTCTTTGATGATTCTTATCAGATCACTATCTTCGATTGAATTCGTAAATTTTCGGTAGCTACTTAACTTGTAGATCAAAGGAATTGTTGCGCAACTTAAAGGTAAGATTGCTATCGTTTCTACGTTATTTGTGAACTTATGCGATGGTCTTTAGATTGCATAGTCAGGATTGAGATGTTTTGTCTCAATCGCACTTGACCCATTGTTGCAGATATTCAATATTCAGCAATGTCATTTTTAATAATCAATAGGCAAGTGACGTGATTGCAACGGAGGTTCCAAAGTTGTAGTATAAAAATCAAAATGCCTCTATTTGGCCATCATAATTCGAGGACTTCAAACACATGAAGAGGATACACGACCATGATTAGAAGTGCTTGCGCCACCATTGATCACACGATCACTTAGTTTTGAAGTCACTGAACGAGAAAGATTCTGTTTCGGAAAGGTCGAACCAGAATGTGGCATCATAAGCGGCGTCTGCTGTCCATGAAATCCACCTTGAAATTGCTTTTGAGGCATTGGATTTTGAGGGGTGTTGGGAAATTTCGTTCGGCGTCGAAATACTAAGAACTGAACACAATGGCTCCAGCTAGTCACTGATTTTTTGTTTCCCCACACCCAAGTTCCAGAAGTTATGCCAACAACTAAAGACATAAAAAGTTTAAGCATGTATACTTCAACGGAAGGTAGAGAAACGTTCTTGCATGCAGGCGATCCCCAGTGTAGTCCATTTGAGTCAATACAGCGTGCTGGCAATTTGCGAATTGAATCTAACCATATGGGCATGTTGACATATTCGTAGAAATAGCTTCCCACCACGCAAACGTACGGAACCACGTATAGAACGGAGAAGATGCCAATTCGAACCATTAATTTTTCAAGTCTGCAAGAAAAGATTTTTGTAAGTCGTCGGTGGCATATACATAATACGAATATTTTACTAGATACAATTCTTCCTAAAAACACTATCGCGCGTGTGTAAAAGGACGGAAATATATTGGTAAATACACACCAAATTATTTATACCTGTTTGCGTATGCGAGCACATTGCACAAAGCGAATAATGATAAGCTATATTCAGTTTGCTTTCCTTTCGCGAACTCTTCTCCACCGCGAACTTCGGCTCGATTCCTCGGTCAGGCGAATGCGGTCAAAGAATCAAGGGTGTTGGTGTCTTTTACTGATTCAACAATTGTAATTATCTTCAGATTTTCAATTCACAAATAAAACAGTCAGTGTTAACTGATAAACATTAACTCATACTCACACATAGTCCGGGAGCTAGCGTGAAGTTGTGCAGGGAACGAGGTAGTACATAAAACTTTCACACAGCATAGTACACCTCTAACCTACTGCAAAACTTCGCGTCTGCCGGATCAGATCATTTGCTTTTCAGAAATAGAGATGATAACACAATCCTATGTATTTCCAGTGGTAAAATTGTGACATTTGAGGTGTTGACTCCATTTTTTCGAATTTTTGCTCATAAAAATTACACAAATTGGTATTTTGTTGAACTTGTTATTATAGAAATCATCTACAGATCATGATCTTTCAAATGAGTTATCATTCAGTGACAGAGGATGAAGTAAAGTGTACAAACAGACACTTTTCGTTAAAGTATATCAACAATTTTCCTGAAATTTCTATGTTAAAATTTGCAGTTACACCAACGAAAAGTGTCTGTTTGTACACTTTACTTCATCCTCTGTCACTGAATGATAACTCATTTGAAAGATCATGATCTGTAGATGATTTCTATAATAACCAGTTCAACAAAATACCAATTTGTGTAACTTTTATGAGCAAAAATTCGAAAAAATGGAGTCAACACCTTAAATGTCACAATTTTATCACTGGAAATACATAGGATTGTGTTATCCTCTCTATTTCTGAAAAGCAAATGATCTGATCCGGCAGACGCGAAGTTTTGCAGCAGGTTAGCGGTGTACTATGCCATGTGAGAGTTTTATGTACTACCTCGTTCCCTGCACAAGTTCGCGCTGGCTCCCGGACTAACAGTTGAACCCGAAAAAAGTATCCACGCTTTGTGGATAAGGAAGTGACACTATTTACATGCGAAAATTTACTGTCACTGTAGCAGAAATGGGTTTGACGATGTGTAAATCTTAGAATTTTAAGGGGAAATCTATGAGCTTTTCATCAACCAGCTTGTCTATGAAATTAGGAGGATGCTCGAATTCAGAGTAAAGCTATTTTCCAGCATCAGTTGGTTCGGTGGTTTCAAACAGTGAGCTGTACGGTAAATTTTGGATATGAGCATAGGCAGAATATATGTTTTAGAATGTATTTGGCATTAGGCGGCTATTGTGAAGAACTCTGGACAGGAAAATGACCACATATGGAATTACTTTTCCAGCAATGCAAAATGTTCGGAGTGCGTTAAATTCAGCGACATTCCCACCTATGTCTATCCTCACGCATCTTTAGTGCTGCTGACCTTCAATCGCCCGAACTTTAAATGATAGCTAGTCTCAGGCGAATGAATCGGGCGCGATCAGTTCGTTCTATCTCTTACATTTGTCCTTTCCATATCATACCCATATTAATACTCAAATACATTACTTCAGCTGTCTCATATCCATTTTGTTTACATATTGCCCAATTTTGTTTAATAGTTAGTTTAATAAAATACCATGCTGACTGGAGAGTTACACAAGTTATCGAAAGCCCACAAATAAAAATCGATCTGATAACTTCCTCAACTCAAACTACAAGAATATATCAAAAGTTCAGTCTAGTTCAATGGGTATTGAATGCTGGAATAATAACATTTGTCTCCAGGGAGTTTGGAGTAAGGTCAGATAAGAGCCATCAACAGATTTTCCCAGTAACAGACCAAACATTTCTAGAGGTCGCATCATTTTTTGATAGAGCTGCCGCCGTTGAAGTTAAACACATAGCAAGGAACCATCATATCACAACGGTCGTCATTAAAGCTTTATGACATCTGTGGCTGATCTGCACCTTCTACACCGTGAATAACGCATTCTCTGTTCTCCCCTCAGATACTTCCTGGACTTGAACTATAGCTTGAATCACAGATTTTGAATGATTGAAAAGGTATCATAATAGTACATGTATATCATCGTCTACCCTTCGATTTACATCTTAAATAGCTTTTATACCAATAAGATGCGCTGACACTTAATGCCGATCATGACAGCCACTGCTCGTCATCACATACAGTTTAAAAACTCTTGTCAATGGAAGTTGTGATGACTAACGAGCATAGCCCATCAAATGCTGTGATTAGTTATCAAATAAAGTGAGAGAGCATAGTCAATTACATCATGACGACCACAGCAAGGTAATTGGACGCTTTTGATGATATTCCACTGTTTAGTTTCGTACATGTGCGCCTTTTATTGGATAAATTTACCACCGTATAAACACAATTTTTAAGTCACATTCCTAGAAAGTTATCATGAGCCGTAGAAAGACATCGGCACTTCATATAATATGATGATTGTCCGTCCTGAAAAGCTGTCATACTTTCCCGTGCCTATCGAAAACATTCTTTTCTCTACGCCTTATCAATTATAACTGAAAATCAGGTATGGTTTCAACGCGCACGTTTTCAAGAACTCGTAAACGGTACTTGCTCTATTATACTGAAGATCCGCCTTATTTCAACTTCAAAGTATCAAAAGATTATAGCTTATAATGGAATACTGGTGCACTAAGCCGTTCATTATCATATTCATTACATATTTTACTCAAGTATTTACGCCACAACTATGATATTTAAGAATATCGCCAAGCAGTTTATCTAGAAATTATAGCGCTGTGAAAGGTAAATGCAGCGATAATGAAGGGGTGAAAAGGGTGTCTCCGAATCGTTGTAGGACAATAGTTGAAAATGTGTTAAACTCGTTATCGAGTTAGAATTTGAAAGTGTTGTTCTGGTCATGCAAGATTCTCCTCCTGTAAAATCAATTGCAGTGATGAATTTTTGAATTTGTAAGAGGCTTCCATAATAATCTGCGTGTTGAGAAATGTTTGAACACATAAAAGCACTTCAATTTCACAGCTGTTTTTCGGGGATTCATCGCTTGTTGCGCTGTGTCATAGTTAAAATTTAGCAAACGTCACCTGTTTTCCAGTTTTCTTTCTATCCCACTGTGTCGATATCTCTTCAAACTGTTCTTGTCCTTGAATGTGTAATGAAATCACTAACTTGACCACACAGGTATGAACATGTTACATTAACGGTATAGTGGTTACCTCCTACGAATCCGCTTCGAATGGAGTTTGGGTTGGTAGTTTGGTTAGAATCCAAAATGGTTACAATTACATCTTTGGCAATAACATTATGACAGTTAAATCGTCATTGTTTACAGACATGTGTACGACAGAACCTTTCATGGACAGAACAGAAACACTAAAAGCATCGTCTTGAAAGGAGATTCCAGATTTCTTCGTATATGCCCATGAACTGTCATTTTTATTACACTAAATGTCGCAATGTTACAATTAAGAAAACCGTTTGTGGCTGCAGACGACTTTTCACGAGAAGCGGAGCTGAAATCTAATCTGTCTAGTGCCCTTTTCTCTACAGTTCAATGACGTTTTGGACTGTAGATCACCGAACTTGAGATAGAAATGCGATGCAGCATGCATTTGTGACTCATATACTATCGAGTAGGCCTACTTGAATATTCATCAACCAGTTCAGCCTTTAATTACACATTTGCACAAAGCAACCCACAGGTAGCAATTGCCGTACATGTAAGTGTAGGAGTAATTGCTGCCGAATGATCTGTGCATTCTATAAGCCTACACTGTTCGTGATTCAAGTGTGCAAGCATAAATTAGGTATAATAATCGGCTATTCAATTCAATAATCCTACAATTTTAGAAAGAACACAAAATGACGTAAAACTTTTACTTTTGTGTGAATTTAAAGTTCGAGAACGGTACACATGTACACCTTAAGACATATTACCTAGTTTTTAGGAAAGAAGCTTTAATTCCGGAATCCCACAAATTAATGGAAAATTCCCAAAATTCATACATTACCGTTTACATTCTTGTATGCAAATTCATATCCAATACATAGACCGGTTAGTAATAACCAAATTCGAATAGTCCAGACTTATGACTTAATAGTCTAATCTAGAGTGACTAGCACTGAACGCGAGAACTTCAGATCAACGAAATGCAATTTTATTAACAAAATAAAAATATTTATTATAAAAATTATAATACTTATATAAATTTTTATAATTTGATTATTAAATAAACGTATAAGCAGCTGTTGTCCATTCTAGTGTTACTAACTGAAACGAAGCGAAAAATCGGATTTCTATGGTTTAAGCTTTCTCTGTCAATTTTGGACAGTATCTGAATAAAAGTGTTGAAGCACACCTTCTGGTGTTCTGTTCAATTTCAGACTTGTTGAAGTAGTTTAAAGATGTGGAGACCTTGTTCAGATACCATGGCTTAGATATTTACATGTCTATCTCACTTCCGAATTATGAACTCGCATGGAAAACTAAGGGACCCTGGCAATGGCAGTGACAACGTCGACGCTGGGCTATAGTGTTCTCTCGGGTAGCGGTGTGTTCGGACTTGTATGCACTTGATTACATAACGCAGAGAATTCTTAAATACAGGGTGGGCGGAAATTAGATGCAAAATAGAAAATGCCGCTATTTTTGGTGCTATTAGTCAGTTTTATCTACCTTTCCTGGAGAATGTGTACTACGTTAGGGAGTTATTATCGCCAAAGTTTCATTCGAAAATATGCTGTACTTTTTTATTATGGCCTTGTGAAAAAAAGTTCATTTTTCGAGAAATACTTTTTATAAATTATTTATAAAATCGATATTCGTCATTAAAGAAAAAATAGATTCCATGTGAATACTTTATTCAAAGAAAGTGCACATACACACGAATTTGGTAACTCAAAACTCGATGTGTGATCCGCCTCTTTGGACGAGAGTCTGAAGACGTCGAGGGATAGCATCCACTGACTTAGACAAAAAATCCGGCGTCACCGAAGTAATGACCTGACGAATCCGGGCCTCCAGGTCGTCCAGTGTCTGCGGTTTTGTTCGATAGACCTCTTCTTTGGCCCAACCCCAAAGGAAGAAGTCACACGGCGTCAGATCAGGACTCCTAGCCGGCCACTCTAGTGGCCCTCGACGGCCTAGCCAGCGCCCAGGAAAGTGCTCACTGAGCCACTCACGGACAGTCAGGGCAAAGTGTGGAGGAGCACCATCTTGCATGAAGATAACATCATGAATGTTGTTCCAAGTGCTGATAATCGGCCAGACGTCGTTCTGCAACATCGCGAGGCACCGCTCGGCATTCATGGTGTTGCGCAGAAGTACCGGACCCACAATCCGATCCGCAGTCATGCCGCACCACACCGTCACACTTGGTCGTGCCTGCAGCTTCTCAGTGGTAACTCGAGGATCCTCTCCCGCCCAATAGTGGCGGTTGACGGGCCACCGACGTGGAACACGGCCTCGTCGCTCCAGATGATGTTGCGGAAAAGTCCGGGCCATTCCGCGTGCCAGGAGAGCATGGATTCCCCAAACTCCAGCCGAATGTCACAAGTCTTCGGCAGAAAGCGATTGGCAGTAGTGTGGCTTCCACGCTCGCCATTCAAGCTCCTTCTTCAGCACAGTTCGCATTGTGTAGCGGGACAGTCCACTTTCTCGAGCTCCCTGGCGGGTTGACTTTCCTAGGCTCCTTAAAAACATCTCCTCGACCATCTGCACAGATTCCGGCAAGTTGGATGTTGAGCAACGTCCGCTTCTGTGTGCATCTGCTACTGAGCCGGTCGTCATGAGCTTAGAATGACAGTTCTTGATTGTTCTGGCATCCACTTGAGCATGCGATCCATACACCGATCGCCAACATCTTTGTACGGCTATGACAGTTTGCCACACTTCGTACTTAGCCGCTAATTGTGCACGCTCCGTCAACGTGTAGCGCTCAGCCATAACAAACGCACTGGTATGACAAAATCAATCCAATAGACTTTTGTTCTTAATAATTCGATTTGCAATCACTGACTGGGTTCAAGTTGCAACCGTCGAAAGGGTTGTAAATGAATCGTCATCACTAGTCATAAATGCACAGAACAGAAAATGGTGTGGATGATTAATCGATTAACTTAATCTTAAAGTCATCTAGAAGAGAAAGTACAGCATATTTTCGAATGAAACTTTGGCGATAATAACTCCCTAACGTAGTACACATTCTCTAGGAAAGGTAGATAAAACTGACTAATAGCACCAAAAATAGAGGCATTTTCTATTAGGCATCTAATTTCCGCCCACCCTGTATAAATAAAAATAGTTGTCATAGTCAGGCTATCGATAAAAGCTTCAAGATCCACCCGGTCTGTAGCATCGTGACTTCAGGAATGGTTTTAAATGATGATAAAAGAAAACTTCACTTCAATTTGATCGTAAAACTTTGTTTACTATGTTGAGTGCGTAGGCCAATAAGTATGCTAAATTCTTGAGAACAGATACCTATGGCTAATCCACCGATGGATTTTTTGAGAATCGTTGTGTTAAAGGACGATAAGTTTTCAGCGTGAAGCCGTCTGGACTATAGCATCAGCATGCAAAATACGTCCTTGCAAGATAATGCAACGAGTTCCTTCGTGTGCTTATTAAACAAATTGTGATTCTTGTATTTCAGAGGATTATGTTTCAGTCATATAATTATTGCATGTAGATTCTACAGGTTACCGGAATGAACAAAATGAGATTGTTAAATTGTGAGAAAATCATAAAATAAATTTTCTTATAATTAAATGATCACAAGAATTTTCTAGAATTAAATTGAATGTTAGTTCTATGTCATTGCGTGTTGACGATTTAGTTATTCAGAAAACTGATTTAATATCAGGTTAATTTCATAAAAACAAACATGTGTTGATAATGAAAATGTCCTTAAATCTCTGCTGGTGGACTGATTAGCAGGCTAATGCAGTAGGTCCTCTCCGAAAAATTTTGTAGCAGTCACTGATTAAGGTTCATAAAGACAAGTCATTCGGCTCAAAAATCATGTATGTCCTGTGTTTAGAAATTCTCAAATAATGATATGGAAACAAATAAAGATTGGCTTTAGTAACATAACGTCGCCTGTCGTTTGGAAGAAAATTATTTTCTTGCTTCACTGTACGTTAGAAACATATTTCAAGCTTTATGCGTTTTTGATGTTTCGATGGATTTGGTAGTCATTAATTGTGCATTTATATGCCAATGCTCAGTCCCTAATAACACCAGCGAAAGTCACGATTAGCGCGTGCTGTATTCTACTAAATAAGATCCGATTTATAAGATCAAAAGAATAGTTACATTGTCAAAGGGACAAAAACGACAGGTTTATCACAATGTCTCATTCAAAGCGTAGTTTGAAGATGCCTTTAAAAGAATACTTTTAAACGTGGCTTCAAAACCATGTTTTGTACGTTGTTACAAAACTTTGATTTCAAAGATGGTTTTACAGCCACTTTTGAAAATGTTGTATACTGTTTTATAATCTGTTATGAGCATCGTTGTAAAACATTGTTTTCTATCATGTTTTATATAATCATGTCTTCAGTATGCTTTAAACCATAATGCTTTTAAAATATAATTGAAATCAACGTAAGTGATCATTATGATGCAGACTAGCCGTTTTTTATGACATATCTTTTTGAGGCAACTGAACCAATTAAGATGACTTTTGTGGTGTTATAAAAATGCCCTCATTTATCACTTCCTTAAGTGTTGTATTGATCGCTTCATTGCAGCCATAGCTGACTAATAGATAGTTCGAAAAACTGCAGACAGAAAGTAGCTCGAAAACCGATAGGCACCGTGATGCTTCATTTGAATAGAAAGAGAGAACAGATGAAGACAAATGGACATGCAGTCCTACTACTCTCTATCCATGACTTTCTAGGGAGTTGAATGCTAGGACTTAGAATACAAGAAATCGAGAAACTTGACAAATATATGTAGCATGATATAGACATGCAACTTAGTCAACTCATGAATAACATGTTATCGACATTGCCGGTGGTTTATTAACATATCACAACACCTTTTGTGGTTGCCGACACATTAAATAGGTAGCTAGAAGAGAAAGAATGGAAATGCTGGAATAAAAAAACAATAACAGCAAAGAGAATTTTTTTGTTTGTTTTTAAAACCATTTTTTTAACCCTAACAATAGAGCCCCACCTCCAGCTGATGGTGAAGGCTATTTCAATTCTTCTCTGTAAGTTCATAGCAGCAAGAACGCCAATGTCACACTTAGCGATAAATGATTTCTTATAATCCAACCTCTCTGTGGATCAAGATGAGCGCAACTTAGGAGACGAATAACTGAAAGAACTTACGCATGACTGCCACAGTAGGCGGAACATCAATAAAGGCTATAATGGATTCCAGTGCACCAGAGAATGTAATTAGAAAAGGCAATAGATGACTGTCAACAAAAACAAGACCGCACTTACTTTTATCAATTCCTGCCCACTTGTTTGAAGTTACCGATCATCTACTAAAACTCTCAGAAGATCAATTCTGGGGCTAGAAAGGAGAGGAAATTTGAGGTTGAGAACGAAAGTATCAACTTGGTGCAGCCATCCGGATATCGGAGCCGTTATCATCAAGCAGCGAGTGAGATGGCGATTTTTTGCGTTTGACGTGACTGGAAACTCCAGTATCGGTTAAACTCAATTTACTGTGTCCCGCTTCCTTTTCTCAGAAATGTGGATGGATTTGAAACGCATTTTGTCCTCTCGTTGGCAGAAAATTAATAAGAATAATAGAATGAAGGAATCATACCAAGAAAGATAAATGAGTGTCAACTTTTCTTACCAACAGCGCATTTAGCAAGTGAACTAGTAGTGCAGGAAATTAATTTTCTTATTACAGCTCAAGATGAAGAATCAACAACTAAAACGTAGGAACGACTTGAGCTGATTCTGGTTGCAAAATAGCTAAATTTACATAGAGCAAAACCAATTAAAAATATTGAGTGATCGATGCCCCATTCTAATAATGGGATGTAAAATAGGACCTTTTGTTTAGATGATACTATTTGACCAATAATAATTCCACATGGAAATCGCATACTGGGATAATCCACAATTTTCAATTTAAGAGGGCAATTAAAAAATACGGTAAGCGCAAGCATGATTATTGAGCTGAAATCTTCGATCAAATCCGTTGAGCAACATCAGAGCTCACAAAAATCGGAAAAATTAAATGAACGAATAAACGGTGCTTGGAATGTTAATGGTGATTTAGAAGTCAGTATATTGTAGCCTATTTTTCCTCGTTCAAATGCTGAAGAACGAAATGTAATCGAGAAATATAGCAATCAAACGTTGAGTTATTGCTGTCGTACATGAGCCTGAGAATACAAGACTGCTTTACATCATGTATTTTTGAGCAGCAATGTCACACGTTCATCACCAATGAAAAAAATTCTGATAACATGCAGGGGCGTAAATTTGGGGGGTGTAGACATCGTGTATTAGCCAAAGAAGTCGGTCTCTGATTGAGCTGAAGCGTCAATGTACACAAGGTCACAATGTAAATTTGCATGTATCAGCTATCAATGTAATGGTAATATCACGAATTTCCTTATAAAACGGCAACCTATATCTCCGCATAATGTAAGTTTAGCAGCATAAAGCTGTTGCAGTAGGTGTCAACATTCATTGGCCGGTAGTCGGTCTAAATTTTCGAAATCGGTCTCTCATGCTCGTCACCCCTCCCCTGTAATTTAAAGTTTGTACGCCCCTGATAACATGCCGTATTGTCTCGGATAAAACAAGCCGTCAGGCCGAATTTTGAATGAATTAGAGGAGAATAGATTATCATACATTTCCCTGATATCTACTCTTACTTGAATATCTCTATTTCAGGTAAACATGCACAATACAGACTTTTTGAATTAATTTTTTGAAGAACCTGTTGAAGTTGCGCCATCTACATAATAATGTTTTAGAGCGTAACGTCTAAGCAGTGACACAAATTTCAATTGATGGTTTTGCGTGGTGAGTGATTGTGTCAACAATTCAAAATGTTTAGATCAAAATTGAAATGTAATCACTTATAAAATGACTTATAAACCTATAATCTCTAGTGAACTGTAAATTAATCAATTTGAAATTGAAAATCTTTCCCCAACCCTCCTACTTGAAACTTTGATTACAAAACTCGTATGAGCTATCTAGGCACGTCCTTTATTGCGTCGCCCGATAATGGATTTAATCGAGTACATCACTGATGTCAACGTCCACAGGTATCGAAAAAATGTTGTGTTTGGTAATGCGTGCATCCACTTAACTAAATATGGATTGTTGATTTTGCGCGAACTCAAGCACGTATAACTCAGCAAAAATTAATAGTCAAGAAATCATATTTTCTTAATATGAAAAAATATAAAATATTTTGTGTAAACATTTAAAATGACTAAAACAGTGACAGACTCTCGAAATGTCTCTCTCTCTCTTTCTCGCTACTGTGAATTTTCATTCATCAAAAAGGCTCTTTTCTTCATTTCTTTCCTTTTCGACTTTAGAGGAACTTCCTTCCTCTCATCAATTTTCAACGAAATACGCTTCAAATTGGCTGAAATTCTGCGCATGAAAAACTGTCTCCCTAAAACATTTACCTTTTAAGGCTTATCTTCATTGAAATTTGCTCCGCATTTTGCAAGTGAAATCTCAAAATTGACAATGTAAATCACACTAGTTTCATTGTTTAAGTATCAACAGGTTGTGAGTTTACTTGGTTTGCCGACAGAGGGTCAGATGCAGTGATATGCAGCTATTTTCAATAGGCCTGCTCATTTTCCTGCTTCTTCTCTAATCTCTACTGTATATTATGCAGCATTACGAGGGAGCAAAAGCATGATTTTTGAACAATTTAAGGGCAAAGACTATTTTTTATTTATTTTGTTTTTCATTCCAACATGTTCTATCGTTTCTTTTCAGTTGAGCAGCCTATGAATTGATCGGCAACCTCAAAACCTGTTATGATGAGCACTTGCAATGTCAGTAGATGCTGTCTGTAAGTTTGCTGCAACATGCTATGGACTTATATTTGTCGGTGTCGACTATATCTCTTGGTATTGACAACAGATGTCTGTCGGAGCATATTGAATATCTAAAGAGAATGGTAACGATTAAGTCAATAAAATGCATAAACATCCTTTATTCTCCGACCGCACTCGCCCGACCCAGTAATCAAACCGAAGTCCGGGCGGAGACGAGCTCGCACTTTCTTCACTAGCCACGCTGACAGTAGTTTAAAGCGAGTCATGTTTAACTCTAGCCACATGACTCAAGTATTGCGTAGTGTTTGTGGTCAACACACAAAACGTATGTTCCTCTGAATTTTAGAATTATCGTGCAAAACCACTACTTGCCGATAAAGTTTGGTTGATTGTTTTTATTCCTCTGAACTGCCACAAGGAGACTAGAAAGTAATCAGCCAATTCCATTATTCCAATATTCTAATTCCGAAAGGTATGTTTTGAATTATGACATCTCTTTTTGAAGCAACTGAACCAATTAAGATGACTTTTATGGTGTTAGAAAAATGCCCTCATTTATCACTTCCTCAAGTGTCGCGTTGATCACTCGATTGTAGCCATAGCTGACTAATAGATAGTTCGAAAAACTGCAGACAGAAATTAGCATGAAAACCGAACATTCAAATATCATACACGGGGTTGAAATCTGAAGATTTCCACCAGGACCACTTCCTCCCAGCCGCCAGGGTTTCCACTGCTAGTTAAATTTGCATGAATCGCATTGTTAACCCACGACCAAAGGCTAGTCGGCGCACTCTGTCCCCGTCTTGATAACCACGGACTCGAGCACACAAAAGGAGGATTGAATGCACCATATATGGTGTGTTCCAATGAGGCTTCTTCACTTGTGTGATGTAGAGTGAGATACGATCGGAGAGTAGTACTTCATAGTTGATTTGCAGCAGAGTCTTAATTATAGATTCTCTAGAATCCTTATGTCTTGTTTACGACTTTTTCAGTGTTCTAATTTGTGATACTCTACTCTCAAATATCCACAATCACAGAATCGTAACAGGGTAGAAATAATTTTAATGTCTAAACACGCTAAGTGTGCGATAGTCTCACTTTTAATGGAATTTATAATGACACGAATGGTCTAGAAATTAATGACAATATGTCAGCCACGCTAACTGTGAATTTCTAATCACTCAATTTCAATTTGAGAATTGAATGGTTTAACGTCACTACTCCTCCTTATTGGAGGCTTGGACGGTGCTGACACAGTCAGACTTTAATCTGTAGCGCTGTGATCTTTTAGCCTGGATGCCCTTCCTGACGACTTCGAAATGACACTTACGAGGCTCGAACTCTGGACCGGAAGATCGCTAGGCCAAGCACCTAACCACTGTGCCACGGAGACCATCCTTCTGAGAAAATCTGAAAATATTCTGAATTACACGATTTTTTGCACTGAGTCGCTCGAATCGGAATCGAACCCTCCACTGCCCTGACCTGATGCATGGAACCTTTGACGATGCGCTGCCTTGTTTATGAATGCCTCTACATAACATTGCGGTGTTTTTAATGGAAAGATGTCATATTACTAAATTGATATTCTTGTCTCGTGAGCATCAGCACACATTTATCATGAGCATAGAATGGCGCACGTGTACTCGTACATCAAGATGAGGCAGAATAGTGCGACAAATCACATGATGATCTATAATTGTACCAGAAGCAGCTTAGAAAATGATAACATCAATTTAGTAGTAGCTGGTAATGAAACGATTTTCCGCAGATTAAACAAATGAATTGAGACAATATGGCCTGATAATAACACCTGCAATCCGGGAATCGATCCCTCAGAGCCTGAAGCCAACACGGCTAAGTCACAAACAAAACTATGGTCGCAAATCTAGAACCAAATTGTCAACACAGAGACGATGCGAGTTGATGTGAAGGGCAAAAATCGAATTAAAAAATTCCTTGAAAATGTAGATATAGTGAGGATATTATTATTTAAATCTTTGTCACAGAAGATGAGAGCATCAAGTCAGGCAAAAATTGCGAGAGCAAGTGAATCTGAGTTCCAAATTTCACTACAACAGTCAGTTATTGTTCGAATTTGAGTGCACGGGAGCAGAAATTGGAAGCATTTTGACATTTATTCATTTTGATTGAACAGTTAAAACAATTTATTGATTCATCTTCGCGACCCTACAACCTAGTTTTTGGTCTCAATCGGACATCATTCTAAGTGTCCGTCATTCAGACCGACGCTGAAGCCCGCTACCGACTTCGTTCACGATTGTAAGCGGCAAAACTCAAACGAGTATCGGCCACCCACAAACGGCGTGAGTCAAATGGGTTAGGAGATGAAAATTTATGACTGTGCTGGGAGTGCTGTGGTTCCAGTTTTATGAGCGGACGCGAGAATGAATTATGTTTCATTTGCACGCAAAGAAATGGGATGCAGTCCAACCAAGAAATATTCTTTCCTCTCATATTCGCTAGGTCAACAAAACTTAATGTGATTCATTCATGTGATTATTCCATAAGGATAACATTTGCCCACCGTCAAGCAATGGAATTTGATTTTCTTGAATTAACTGGCAATTAACCTAGGTCTGTTTTTGTAGTTAACTAAAACTTCAGCGATTGTTTTCTCAATCATTGTATCATGTATATTATCGTTATGGAGGAATTTCGACGCTAAATGCACCAAACATGTACCTCTGTCGCGACTTTTTTTATAGTTTCAGGTCAGTCAAAGGAAAGGCTCTACCTCCAGAAAGAACGACAAGCCTTTACAACATTTACGGCCTAAATTTGATATTCTTTTCTCCAATATGTCTCATGATGTAGGCAATTTTTTGTTTTTTTGAACGTAGATCAGTTGCAATACTACATACATTGTACATTGTACAGCCTACTTAAAAATATGACTAAAATGAAAATGAAAAAAAAATCGCCATCAAAATGCACTTATCATAGACTTACCATAAAAACTCATCCCATTAAATATGTCATATTGACATAAATCCACTGAAATAATGAACAACATCAATACTGCAATCACATACAGGGCTGGGCCTAGATCCACTTAAATGTGTGAAGTCTCTGTTGTTGTGACCGATTGGGCTCTTGAGATTTCGCACAGATTTGTAGTAGCCGAAGGGTGTACATCATTATGTGAGAGTCTCATTTTCGGCTTCGTTCCCTACATTCTGATTCTATATAACTACAGGCCACACTGTTTCATAATATAGATTACCAGTCATGTCTATTCCGATATTACATAGAATCCCAATATCGCTTATGGCTGATAATGAGCTGGAACCGAAACATCGAGAAACAACGCTTTTTTATTTCTCTACTTTGATGCGGGAATATTGAAGGGATAGTTTTGAAACTCGAGTTTGAAAAAGTAACGAGTATATTTTTTATTATGCTATGATCCTCCCACTGTCCGCCATCACAGGAGCAATAACTTATCATGCCATTCTAATAGTTGTACAAATCCATGTGTACATAAATGGTCTCAAGTCAAAATGGTCGTCGTACAAAATGGTCTTGAACAAAAGTGTCCAAGGGAAAGTCTCGAATTGAAATTCAAATAACAGAAACATTCTCAGCAACATCTAGAACCTGCATGTCTGTTACAATCCAACTGGAAAATCAACAGTTTCTGACAGTTTGAAAGCACACCTATTTCGGCCTGCCTCCACGAACTTTCACAGACAATAGAATTTTCGGCTAAAATTTCAATAGAAATATAGAATTTAGATGTTGCTAAGCACGTTCCTGTTTTGTAAATTTCATTTCGTGGCTTTCTCCGCGACTGTTTTATCAAAACATTTCAGGTGCATTTTGTCAAAATACCATTTTGACCAGGAACCATATAAATGAGACATTTGGAGAATTTAGTCCTTTGAGTCAATAAAAAACACATTTAGTCAGACAAATAACTCGAAGTTCTTTATATTTATTTCTCATATCGTTGGGAAATTAATGTAAATAATTAATTCGTTGACAATCGAGAGCTTGTGTTTTCAAGGGAATTTCAATTTCGCCATGAGAAAAATTACCTATTGAACATAACAGACAAAGCGGGTCGCCAGCTAACGCTGAGATGCGTCTTAAGTCGAACCGGACGTGTCCGGGTGTTTGTTGGGTCACAGGGTTAGCGGTGCTCTTTGATATATCGTTTGTGTGACCGCGAGGTAGGCGGCTTAAATGAGAGTATTCTTGATATAGATCTACTTTCATGAAGTTTTTGAGTTGTAAACGCAGCATTCAAGTGTCATTTCATTAAAGAAATGATAACATAATGGAAAGGATAAATCTTCAGAAAAGCTTGAACTTCATGATCTAAAATTCTTCTTATCTTCGCCCGCAGTTGAAGCAATAACAGTTAGCGTTTTGGCATCGAAATTTAAATGGTCACTGGTCAGGTGTTCTAGGGACAGGCTTGAGGCAAGAAGTTGTAACTCAGGATAGATAAACAATATAAAATGAATGTAAACTTAGCAAGTTGCAAACTGCAATTAGTGGTCAACCATGGCAGACGGATGTAAAGTAAAATAACGAAGCTTGTAAAAATCAGAACTGAATTCTAGGGTTTCCCATTCAATCATAAGGCCTTCACTCATTCGCTGGAATTAATCGAAGTTTTACAATAAATGCCATTCGATCGAATATTTTCAAACCACTATCTACGATTTCTTAGTGTTTAATTTCAAGAGACACAAAGTACAAAAATTGTATCTCCTGAATTGAAACTGGGCTTAGCTCGGGTTGCTTGCGGCACAAGTCTGTTTCAGCAATTCAATCCCAAATCCTGTAGGCTTCATTGTATTCAAAACCTGATTTTTAAAGCTTAATATTTTCTTCCCGACCTGATTCCATCTATGAGGATCAATCTGGTTACTCGCATTTAGATTCACTTTTATTGCTTAGCTGATATATTCGCCTGTATACGAACCACAGTGCTCGACAGTCAACATGTCCTGGTCAATGAGATGGCAAACTCACCTCACAAAATCATAGCTATCTAACAATGATTGTTGAATCGAATGTACGGTACTACGAGAGGCTATTCATAGTTAGTCAGAAGATAAAGTTCTCCCTACAGTTATTCGAAAGCTTTATACATATTCAACATAACATTAACAACAGTCTTCCGGGTGGAAAATATGGTCTTTGGCATAAATAGTAAAGTAGATTGACTAATTAAATCAGCTCATGTTGTCATCGACACAACTTGTACGCAATCTGGATCTCTGAATCTGAAAGAATCATGGAGATCTGAGTATTTTGAAGGAAATCACAACTCACGATGAAAGATTGTTTTTGCTATTGATGCTTAACTATAGAATTCTATGATCAGAATACAGATTTTCATTAGATACACGTGGGTTAATTCAACGTATTTTTGACCACCGGAAAAGTTGCCCGGCCCATGGCTTCAACCACATTTACTGCATTAAATTTTAAATCCAGTCATTTTGAAAAATCAACATCATACATTTTTTGTTTAAAACAAACATATTCATTTTTCTGACCTTCGATCCACGCCTGGCCACATGGATGGCGTAGAATTTATCGAAATACTATTTTGTTGACAGGAAGTTTCAATGGGGTTATGTCTTGTTTACATCAACATGCATTTTCTGATTGAGCATGTGGATGTTCTTATGAACCGAGAAAACAGTTGCGTATTAAAGGCCCATGTGCGCTTACTCCTTCGCAAGAAAAATTGGGGATTGATATATTTCACCTGCGCTAGAGCTAAGTTATGACATAAAGCATTGACGCTTTCTGAATTGCCTTGATAAGCCCTTTCGATTGTAGCCTTTGTCTTTAAGTAGAGAAGGGAGAAAATCGCACCACTCCTTCCACGTTCAGGAGCCTAGTTAATTGATTGTTAATGAACACCATGAAGCTGTAACATGTAGATCTCTTCAGAGCAAATTTGCTAGAGTTGAAATCTTCTATAAGCCTTCTGTCGGTCGAATGCCGATAAAAAATCTATTTTACACACAAAACCTGTAGACTACTCCATCAGCTCATTAAGCCTACTAATAACATCACTATCTTGTACACGTCCACTTTTCAGCATGAGCTCCAACTAGAAGTGTGCAGCTGTGTAAAAATTGACTTAATCCGACTAAAATTCTACGAATCTGAAGGAATTCTGGCAATCGAAGCACTTTACTGGAATTCACAGTAATCCGCAATCGACGCACGACTATTTTTCCTATCTCTGCAAGGTATTAAAAATTTCTTTCTGCCGACTTACTAAGTTCCGCGATGTGCCATCGTTTTGAATCAGTTTGCACTTTTAGCAAAGTGATACGCTTAAACAATCTAATTCTGTGGGTAAACCAAATGGATCCAAACTAAATCTATATGGTTTGGCAGAGGGCGGGAGGACCATAATCCAATGCGAATGTAGAACAGATTCAATTCTCTCCCGACATGTTTAATGCCAAGTAAAATGAAGTAAATTAAATTAAGAATAAAAAATATCGCCAGACGTTTGGGGTCCAGACCCTTTGTCGATGGCAGAACGCTTAATGTTCTTAATGCAAACTAAATCTGAAAATCACAATTGAAAACGAGCCGCTAGAAGAATGGTATAACGTTGTACTAAACTGGATCGACATTAGTTCTTTTACTCAATTTTTACGCTGTAAATTCATTTCAATCAAGAAGCTATCTAGATATATTACACCATTAATACAAATATTGGAAGAAATGAGAATTATCATGTTATTGTTTGTATTCTCAGCGAGCGCTCAGGCGATGAAATGCTCAGTGAAGAAGAGTAAAGGAAACTCAATGGAGCGAGTTATACTACAGCATTTCAATTTGGCAAACACTCTGGATTCGATTAAAAACATGAAATTGTAAAAGGTAGAAAATGTGGTTTCTTGACGGAGAAAAAGGAGAAATAGCCAAATAGACATCGAAAATCTGAAAAACAGTGGATTTCTCTCTTAGCGATACCATGAAGTTATTTGAATTCATAATTTCAAATTACGATTTAGCTTGTGATCTCGTGTTGGAGGATATACGCACAATGCATTTCAAAAAGAGTAGCTTTCATTTATTATAATCAATGGTTTCTGAATATCATGGGCGATGTTATTAACCAGAAGTCTCACTTTGAATAAAATGAATAAATCTCGAAATTCCATGAAACGCTAAAGCTTTTACACTAACTGGGATGTAGTCATCTACATTTAATTTCAATTTCAGGGATAACCAATTTTTCGAAAATTTCCATCACTTCAATCCTAACTGCGCATCAATGTGCCAATTCAGTTCGTAGATATCCGTAAATACCGCGTTTCATATTTTAATGTGTTTTGTTATCATTTCAGAATACATTTGAGCCTATAAATTCATTCTTTTTATTTCCTTTCTCGCATGCTGCGATGGAGTTCAGCGGAAGCTGAATTGCTTTCAGTAATTCAAATTTCGTAATCGTCCGTACAAGGTGAATTCACAACCAGGGTCTCTACCTAGCCCTCCCTGACTGTCATGTCATTAGTCTTCATTGATGTCTAAACGTGACATGCAGCGAACAACAAAAGGCCCCTCATCTTTAAATCTCACCTGCGAATATTTGCTGTAGCGGCGTCCTCCTTCATCTTCAAATTCTTGCGAACGCCCATTAGGGAAACGAAACCAAATAGGAGAAAGACAATACCAACCATTAACAACACACACATAGGTCCGACAATGAAAATTAACAGGGCATCACGATCTTGAGCGCCGACTGAGCACATTCCAGTTAGTTCCTCACCATCGATTCGATGCATGATGAGAATAACAATGGTTCCAACCGCAGGGCATGCCCATGCTACCATATGAAAAAGGCTGCTGATAGCTTCAACTCCTTCATGGCCCCATTTCTTTGCCGCAGACAGAAACCACGCAAGAGTAAGTATTACCCACCAGAGACACGAGGCCATCAGAAAAAAGTAGTTGATAAGAAAAGTTATAGTGCACCACGTCCCTTCGTGACCTCCACGAATAAGAAATCGCTCGCTGGATTTGTCAAGCTCTCTGCATGAAATTGCTGCAGAACCAACAGCGGCTCGAATGATATAAGTTAATGAATAAAAGAGGTAACAAATGCAAAGATATACTATAGGGCGTTCTGGATATCGGAATCTCGACGCATCTGCAGCGTATGTTATTACTGTTAAAAGTGATGATAGAAGACAAAAGACTGCCCAGACCGTTGTCCACACTTCGGCAAGTTGTTTATCAGTTCGCGTAAATAAAACATTCGCATGACAGCGTGTCAAACAAGTGTCATTGTGTTCGTAGGTGACCTTAACTTCGGCCGGATTGCACGTTACATTACCAGTTTTCATACGGCTCAGTTTATTCATGTGTTCCAGATATTTGGACATATCTCGTCCGTTAAATTCCATTTTGTCGTCGCCGTTTGTTTGTCTCCAACGGCTTCGAAATTCGAGAAATTTTTTCTTGAATTTTTCATCATTTATGTCAATTTTGTCGTCGGTAACATTCTGCGGCACGAGACACAACTTGTCTTTGGCTGGAAATTGCCCACACTGAAGTTCATTCGGCCACTGATAGCTGAACACTCGCATGATCGGCTCACATCGGCTCTGCACATGCTGACAAAATTCACGGCAAGGCTTTAATGGTATAAGAGGAGTAGACTTGGCGTTGCACATTGGAAAATACACCGAACAAAGGAAAACGCGGATGAAGTCCGAGCATCCGAATGTTAGAAGAGCAGTATATCCCTCCATTCTTTTGCCTGCCTCTGCCTGTGTAAGACCTCCGACCAGGTTAGGGAAGATGGTCATTTCGTAAGGGAGATTTTTGCAATGGCTTGATGTAATTGCTTCACACTTTTTGTTGCCTTCTCTGTAGGCGTCTTCAACACCCAATTTTGGATCAGGGCCCGGCAGAGGCTCATGCTGAGTCGATGCTAGTTCAGCAGCGAAACAAACAATCAGAATAAAAAGTGGTAATTGTGACATATCGAATTAAATAAATCTAACGAGGTCACAAATACATTACAGTCAGAGGTCACTTGTCTCAGGTTCACTGTCGTGCGGTGTAGGCGTCAGTTCTGTCGGTATGGGAGCGCCTGCTGTTTTACTTCTTCACAGCTTGATGGAGATTTCTTCCACTTCACTGCTGTTGTCACTGCTGCTGCACGTTGTGGCCGCGTTTGAAGTTAGAACGGGACGGCGGTTTTGTCTCATAAAATCAAGCACACACTACACACAGCACACGAATGCTCTCGTGCATACAATCACATGAACACTGTCTTGAGTTAAGATTGGCCATTGGCTGCCATTGTCGGGCTATCCAGTCTGCCAATGTCTTTCTAATGTGTTCATCACGTTTTATGGGCTGCACCATTGATATATATGCAAATGCACACATATTCATACAAGCTGGCCATCGAGCTGACTTATCGGTGCGCCGCGCTGGTATTCAAATAGAAGAGAAATCTAAGCTTTTGATGTCCACCGCTAACTCATTTATCCTTGTCACAGTTTCAACTCGCGATTCCCCCTGCATTTATCATTTTCTTTGACAGGCGGAGTTGCTAGTTAAGCGAAGGACAGCCCTACCTGGCGCGAGCTACCGGAGGCATCGCCTCACGGACGCGCACGGTGTGTTGTAATTTGAGGGGGCGGGCTGGACGCTGGTTGAACAATTTAGGAAGTTAAGAGCTTCTGATGGAGTATAGTGTTCGGTATTTTGCGTAATTGACTTATCTGAGATCCAGTCCCATCGTTAAGGCAAATTACAAAAATGTTTCGGCTCGAAAATAATTTATTCGTATTTGCAGAAATAAAGTAAAGTTTGCAAGAAGTGTTAGGGGCGTCAAGCACCCTCACGGTTGATGCATAATTAGCGGTCTACTGACTTGGTGTGAAGATCTATGTAGTAATTAGACATACATGTATACAAGTATTGCGTTAATTGCCGATTGCGAGGTAATCAGAGTCAGGAGAGCAAACTGTAACAAGGTGATTCGTGTCTCCCAGTGATAACGGGATTCAAGTGTGGTATAGCTTTGACTTCAGTGAAAATCATGAATCGGACCGCAGGTGTTCTGCGGCAGACACTCGATTTGGCAAATAATATTGTACCGGTCTCTGCTTTCAATAGACTCTGCCCTCAAACAAAACTCACACATCAAGATGTTCCTTCCTAAATAGACCCTACGGGGCCTAATTGGAGAAATGCAGTGAATTATGCTTTATAATCTATAATTCGGACCCGTATTAATAACACACGTTGTTCCTCAAACTTAAGGTAGTGGGAAATACCTTAAGCTTTGGTTCACCTAGGTTGTTGGTATTTACTGATTTACTTGCAGCTGCAGGTAATTCCCTTTAGGCAGTTCGCTATTAATCCGGCCGACGGTGCTTTTGGAAAAGTTGAAATAACTTATAGAATTTGATCAATTAGAAGGTCTATTTGGTTTTCCATTCAATAATCAACACAGGACATTACACATTTTTACACATTCATTACACAATTTTGAAGCTGGAATAATTCTCAAAAAAATTGATTTCTATAAGGCAGGGATGCGGAGTCGGTGTCTCGGAGTCCTATCATTTTTGCTGGAGTCGGAGTCCTATATAGTCCTATATACAAACAAATTATTTATCATCGTGAATAGCTGTCACTGTCTTGATGTCAACTTTCTCCGTCAAACAAAAGTACAGACAGCAGTGCATGCAAAGCTTGTAATAGTTGAGGGAATGAACCGTGAAAGTGAAAAAAGGATTGTCGTTTCACTCGGTGATTTAGTAGAGAAGACAAGCCTTCCTAGCCTCGATCACACCTACGCACCAAAGGTAACGTCAGAGACAAAAATGAAATACTAGTTTGTTTGAGAATATTACCTCCTACCCTCACGTTAATCGTGTGTGATGGCTCCTTCAAAGCGAATATCAAAATCGAAAGTGCACTCATATTTTTTGGAGAATGATGGGGGATTTCTTGCCTGGTAGAGACTGGAGAAAAACCGTGTAGGGCACACATCAAGAAGATGGGAGGAGCCGAGTCACATGCATCCAACTTAAAGCGACATTTGATAAACTTTCATCGAAAATGATTGATAATTGATCCATCAATGTTCACCAAAGATAGGTTCAGGTAAGCCTATAATGATCTATAATGTAGGTTACCAGTTTTTTTCAAAAAACTGGGCTATATATACTTGTCACCCAGAGTCGGAATCCTATCAACCCCCGGAGTCGGAGTCCTATCAAAATGATAGGACTCCGCATCCCTGCTATAGGGTCATATTGTTTTATGTGCTTGACAGATGAGTTGGGAATTATTATTCATCCTTTGCTAGGAGGATACCCAAATCGCAGATGAAACAAAATATGTTTCTTCGTTACTGACATTTATTTTGTTATTTTATTTTAGGCTATGAGCATGCGTGACGGTGTTGTGACAAATGGCTTCGGCTGTGAATAACTAAACAAACTCTTGTTTCATCGGTAATTTGGAGATACTCCAGCCAAAAGACTTACGTATTTGACTAATTGCTGGCCATCAATTCGTACAAGTGCGAGTATGTCATAATATCTTTTCTTGAGTCACTTCTAAGTTCCCAAAACTTCCTAGTAGTACATGGAAGGAAACCCTTACTTTTGTAGTTTGTGTTGTTCCTTTTATTTGATGTCAAAGCTTTTTGACGACTTTCGTGGCTAAGATTAGCAATGCATTCTTAAATTTTGCAAAATGGTTTCCACTAAGACTATGTATTATTCAAACTGTCTTTGATGACTTTCGTTAGAGAAGAGGAGCTCTTAACCCATTTAGCGCCAGTGTAACGTTTTCGTTACAGCACTTTTCGGAATCTGCTGTCTTCTCTAGCTTGCGACATGTGATACAATATTTTGATTACCATACATTACTTATCACATATTTTCAGGTAAATAATCGCCAATTCAAAATTTATCACTTTTTAGTGCTTATATTTTATCACGAAATTAGACAAAAATTGGGCGTAAAATCTGCTAATATACTGAAAGGCTCAGTGTATGAACGTCCACGTGTAATTTACTGTCAATGTCATTTGCGTGATCTCATTATCCATCAAAAACAGAAAATAGCGATCAATACTTGCTCAGATATTCATTCATGACATGGTACGTAATTTTTTTGAAACCGTAACGTTTTAGTTACACTGGCGTAATATGATATACAAATGTTAAATACAACAACAATATAAATGAAGTAAACGGTGGTGAATACTATCAATTTTCTTTAAAACAAATGTTTGTTGAATACTGAAAACGAACAATTTCATTGGAATATTGCATTCTTAGTGTATTCTATGAGTCTTTAATGCTTGTTGCTATTTATAGTCTATGGCTTTCCCGTCACAAAACCAACCGAAGTCAATTGCCGCAGTAATTTCTTCAACATTAGACTTGTTAGCTCATGTACAGAAGCAAGTCAAAGAGAGATCAAATCTCAAACATTTCCTCTTATAGCTTAATCATAAACATTGCAGGGTTCCAGTTCGCCTGGGCATAGAATGCAAAGATGTCCTCCGACTCGAGCAATTTCAATCCAAAACTTCTTTGGCTGTAGACGATGCGTCTCTTCCTACAAGGGCACGCTAGAGGCTCGAGATGGCCCAAACTGGTCTAAAATATCTATAAAGGCTTAGCTTGATTATATCAACCTGTGTAGGCATCTGAAGACAATACCCAAGCTGTTGCTAACTATGGATAAAGAAGTTACTGAAATATGCAATAGGCCTAATGCCGACGATCACGGTATATGAATGTTGTCACAAAACCTCCATAAGTAAATGCTTCATCAGAGTTTTGAGACGATGATGAGTTTATGTGTCTCAGAGGTAAGTCTCTCAAACGATATCTCGGAGGATAGTGACATCGCAAGGCAGTGTGAGATTGCAACGAAAGATGATTTGAATGATCATTTCAGTAAACAGAAAAAGCAGTCAACATAATGGCAAATATCGGTAATTTCCATCTTCGCAGATAGGACAAACATTCTCTGGATACATTTCAAGGCAAGAATCTGTATGAGATGTTTGATACGCATGCTGATGGTCTTATCGACCTCAGTGGCAGAAACCAGTGACTACCCGGGACAAAAGAATTGTTTAGGCCTACATAATACTAAACAATCTCAAATGCGTTCATTTCTTGATGTTCTTTATTTATGTGGACATTGCGAATGACCAAGGCGTCTCCAACTCTACCATGAATTTGGAGTCGATACAGAAAGAGAATCAATTTCTCGACATGAATTTCGAAATATAAAAACTTGTTCTCATTTCAGCGATAACGACTTCACAGCAAACAGCAACGACAAGTAGCATAAAGCAGGCCTTTGATTAAATTTGCTAATTCATAGTTTCGACAAATACCTCTGAAATATGATGGAGAGCTTTCATGCTGAAGCTATGACTCATTACTTCGGCAGGAATAGCTTGGAGCAATTCATAAGCTGCATTTGAAAAAAACATGCTTTTGTATATTTTGACATCATATGACGCCATCGTAACGAAATCGTTACGGCTTTAATTTCTAAGATAGGGTTATTGTAATGAACTGGTCATCATATATTATTCTTAATTATAACATTCTGAAATACTTACCACCGTTTTTATAGAAAATTTGCCGATATTTATATAGGCGGCCTTAAATGGGTTTTAATACCGAAGACCACTCTCCTTGCTTAACACTTTCCGTAGGGATTTGTATGAGCATGGAGATGTGCTGGACTTTTTCTCTCACTCATCCGGTTACTGCTTATTCGATTCCCACTTATACCTTCACTGCGTCTGATGGGATTATGCAGACCAGAACTTATTTGAGTTCATTTTGATGCTGACCTGTCCAGACTGCATGTTATATGAAAAATTAGAGCGGAGATATCAAGCATCGTAGTTATAAGCGAAAAAATATCATTAAGTGTCCAACGTTTGGTCGATAAATTGAGTGTAATGAATTTAGTCTAGATATCCCATCCCCTTGAATATCAATGAGAATTCAAAGAAATTAGGTCTTCTCTAGACGATCATGGAAGACATTGATCACGGCTAAGATATATCACTGACGCAAATTAGGTTATCTTGATTTGCAATCGTCAGTGAAAATGTCGCAGACAAAGATAATCTGCAGCTGAATGGGTTCGGTGTGGAACGAATCCTCAAAAAATGTGCTAATTAATCAAATGCCACGTACATATCATGATCAGTTGATTAGGTTTGTCATTCATTGAATAATTTCGTATCATAATCTGATACGAGTATCTTACACATGTCAATCAAGTGTGATGAGAGCACTCAGCTTTGGGTTTCAGCCTTGTCCATTAGAAAATTCCTTCTGATTCAAATTCACACGTCATGTTACAACAATTTGACAGCACTGCGACTCCAGGAGTAAGTCTATCAATAACAATAGAAAAAAAGTAAAAATTGTGCACGAGGTCCAATAATTGGGACGCTAACTTGGAGCACTCAGTGGCGACAATGACAAATCATCTTATCTGTGTTATCATTCATTGCTTTACATATCATGTAATCCGAAGTATCTAAATCAGAAGAACAAACAATTGTACTTCGCTTTGATAAATATTTGTGCACTGCAATAGGCGCTAAGAAGGAACAAAAATGTTTTGATAGAAATAATTCAATCTGGGAAAGGAAGCATTGAAGACATTTTAGAAAATGTCGCTCTGAATATGGTTAATTATTATCACAAATTATCTAATCATTATAGCCTAGGCTTATTTCGGTAACACAGCATACCAACATTTTCCTCAATCTTTTGCCTGCTATGTAATGAAAATTTCGTTTGATCTTTTGAAAAAGGCGACTGACTGATGACAGCTGCCGAAATTCTCAATTTTGCTGTGTGAAATGATGTCTCTACGAGTTGATGATTCATAATATGTCTATAATGTCAACATACTAATGTGCTATACTACTGGCTTGTGATTTCAAGCAGGGTTGGAAAAAATTAATTGCAGATTAATTGATGAGATTTTTTGTTAACAATCAATTTATTTATTTGGATAACATACGGAATCAATTAATTGACAATTAATTGCAGTTATTTTTTTCACAGCCAAATCTGTAAGGATATAGCCTTCCAATCCGGTTTTCTTCTGTCCACATGCAAAATAATTGCGTGATCGATACATGATTGATGAATACTTATAAAGTTACATTTATAATATGCACATGTGTGACGTATAGGTCTACGAAGATGCATTAAAACACTTACAAAGCTTGTTATCCATAATAACAATCATGCATTTTCTGCATAACCGTGTTCGTTGAACTAATTTCCATGGAAAAGACATGTAAATTCACTGATAGCAATATCGTACAATGACTTTAAAATAAAGAAATTACTTATGATATTCTGATCCACTTTACGAGTGTAATATTTTCTAGCTCAAACAGTGAAACACTACTATATTCCGGCCATCGTGATGGTATGTATTTCATTAGGTTTAGCAACACTTTAATTGATCTAGGATTATTAGAGTGAAACATGCTATATATTTGAATATACATGCATATTAAATAGTTAAACAATGTTAGTCAAAATTATCTTCCTCTCAAATACGGGAAAAAACTATCATGTCATCCACTGTGTATCTTATACAATAATCGCTTATTTGACGTGTGGATTGGTGCTTGATCCAATCAATTAGTTGAATTGTAATAGTCCATCAGTCAATAAATTGCAATCAATTAATTTTTTCCAGCTCCTGATGCGGTGGTATGGCCACATTCTGATAAGAGATGAGAGTGGCTGGACGATGAGATCTTTCCAGTTGGAGGTCGAAGGCAGAAGGCCGAGAGGAAGACCAAGGAAAACATGGTTGCAAGTCGTCTCCGAGGATCTTCACGCTCCGGACCTGGATCCATCAATGGTCTATGATCGAATGGAGTGGAGGCGCGTCATCAGAACGCAGCAACCGTCTGACCGCGTTCAACGTGGAGATGGACGATAAACGGGGAAGTAAGCAAGTCCTGATGTCAGGTAGGAAGCATAGTTTCACAATGTCTCAAACAAAAAATCACATGTAGGCCAAGGTTGTTGTGCTTGATGTTGTCGTGACACAACTCTGTAGTATACCTTAAGTATATATTGCAAAACAACTGTCTTATTTTGCTTTACAACTACTTATTTCTTTGCGTTAAATATTCAAAATTGGGATGACTCATGCGTTTTATACAATGTGCCTACATAATATAGTTTAATTTGCAGTCATAATGTACGTACTATTTGATGGCAGGTACAGAAGATACTCGCATAGGTCATTGAAAGCTATGGAGAAAAAGGGCTGAAAAGCTATTTAGAAAAGGGCTGTATATGTAACACTCAAGGATTTTATTTTGGGTTAAAAAGCGTATATTATTTCAAAAGTATTTTTTATAACAATTGAAAAACATGTTAAAGCACGGTTTTGAAAAGCATCGAACAACCTTGAAAACTGTGTAAAACTGTCTTAAATACTATGGTTTGTGGCCTTTAAGCTAATAATTTTGTTCTTTTGACAATGCAACATTCAATTTAAATGACACACCAGATTACAGTTGAAAAATGCATCATAGGGCAATTGTGTTTTACCTTACATTATTGCGAAGTTCATGAACAGTTGCATCATTGTGCAATTAGTGACAATTAAGTCCATCTAAACATTAGCGGAGGATACGTGTGGAAGCTAGTGATATCGAGGCCAATACTCATCACTGTGCATAGGTAAATATTCTATCACATGCACATGTCACTATTTGAAAAAAATCCAAGAAATGCAGAATAGAAAGATGAAAGCAAGGAATATGTTCTTCAAGTTTTAGAATGATGCAATTAGTAATTAAAATGTATTTTTTCTCATAACAACTTTTGAGCATGATGATCTCAATGAGGATGTGCTTCTTTTTCCTTCTGAATCACATTGAATACTTTTGAAGATACACGTTTATTGATGCGGTCACGGAAAAAAGTTGGCACAACGTGTGCTCTAAGGTTGGAGACAATTAGAGATGAAGCCATAAACCGCGCCCACTGCTTGCTCAAATGGCATATTCTATTTGCCTCTTGCCTAAATAACGTTGCAGTCAGTAGGTATAATGTTTCATTAATGCTGTCTCACGGCCGGGTTGATTAGGTGGATAATTGCACTCACACTTCACTGTAGTTGGGTTTGCCTCCTAATTTCAAACACTCTTAAAAACTGAAGGATAAACTTATGTGCAAAAGTCTGAGAGGTATTGTTTTGAAAAGCTGTTTTGATTCGAAACTGATATAAATCACGACTGTTGTGGTTAATAAAAGATCATCATTTTTTAGCAGAATTCATGTTGCATTTTTGTGACTTATTTAATTGCTATTACAATTGTATATGATATATACCTGCAGTCGACAGGTTAAGCTCATGGAGCCGACAAATATTTATTCTAAACATTTTGTTTACAATTTGAAAAGTCGAATAGATTTTTTAAAATTCCCTGGATTGCAATTCTTAGTGTCGACCTAGAAATGCATTAATTAAAAATGCACATTGTAAGATACTCATCGGAATAGCAACAATGAATTTTGGCTTTCAATCGGTTCGTTTATTACTTTAACCGAATAAACGAAAACTTTATCCTCACCAATCACTGCGACCTGATAATCACAGAGAAGAAACTAGGAAAGGATCATGATTGCTGGATACTGATATTTTATAGAAAATCTGTATTAATCTTCTTTGTGAAATTCGTTTGTGTGATTTATCGGCGAAAATTCAGACCCAGAACGTAAAAATATATTTAATGTAACAATATGATAAATTTATTATAATAATAGAGAGAATCATAGCAGTGACAATGAGATAAAGGACTACTGGGTAAGAATTTAGAGCTCTCCTTGGTCACATAACTCCTCCACAAAGTGACTGAAAGATTTGAAAGAAGAATCCACAACGTTGAATGCACAACCTGATATAACAATTACCTAAAGCGACGTATCACGTAAGATAAGAAAGATGGCAAGTTGGAATGCACCAGGTCCAGATATGGTGCATGTGGGGTGACTGAAGTAGCTGAATGCAGTACATGGAAGACTGGAAGATCAGTTCCATCAACCACTGCAGAGACCAGCCACAATCCCTGGTTGGCTATAAAAAGGAAGAACAATGCTCATTTTTAAAGACCCAAGCAAAGGACTTGCACCCGACAATTACCGACAAATTACGTGCTTGCTCACGATTTGGAAAGTGATGTCTGGAATACTGGCAGACACAATCTCGAAGTATGTGACTGATGCAGGTATATTTCCCCATGAACAAAAGGGAGCCAAAACAAGATGCTGAGGCACAAAAAATCAATTTATAATCGACAAAGTGAAGGTAAGGGATATTGATAATTTACAAGTGAAAGTAAGAGATACAGGAAGAACTTGTCAATGTCCTGGATATATTATAAGAAAGCATTTGATTCAATACCTCATTCAAGGATCCTTGAAACCATGTCAATGTACAAAGTAAACAATCAGCTACAAGAGTTAATTCGACAATCAATGAAGTATTGGAAAACAACATTAATTCATGAAAAGAAACCCATTGGAGAAATTCCCATTCAATCAGGAATCTTCCAAGGAGATGCTTTATCACCCATAATATTCTGTATGGCACTCAACCCATTGAGTCAAGTACTTCACAAAAGCAACATGGGTTGCACAATGAAAACCGGTGAGAAATTGAACCATCTTCTCTATATGGATGATCTGAAGTTGTATGCCAAGAAGGAAGACCAAGTAAATTCCTTGATTCAGACAACACGGACATTCAGTAATGACATCGGCATGGAATTTGGCATATCGAAATGTGCAAGGCTTATCATAAAGCGAGGAGAAGTAAAAGAAACAGAAGGACTTACATTAGGTATCGGAACAATAGATGATGCGAAAGAAGAAGAATACAAGCACTTGGGGATTCTCCAACATCAAACAAACAAGGAAGAATAGGCTAAGAAGCAGGTGACAAAAGAATAAGGAGAATAATTAATTCGAAGCTATATGGATATAATAAAATCCGAGCCATCAACACATATGCGACAGCAGCAATACGATACACCGGTGGAATGATAAAGTGGAACACGACGGATATACAGCACATTGACGGATATGCCTGCCAAGGCGAATGGGAGGCTGCGGCTTGATTAAAATCGATGATGTCATCAACGAAGAGAACCACAGTCTTTCACATTACATCTACAGCAGGATCGACGATTCCTTGATTATCGCAACAAGGGAATGTGGAGTCTGCGAGAACTACCAAGAAAACATCAAATCATGGCAAGACAATTCAAGACGGGAAGAACAGATGGCAGCAAAAAGCGCTACATGGTCAATATCCGAGGCAAATGAAAGACATCACAGCAGAGAAAAATATGGCTGGATCACTCAAGTTACGCTAAGGGCAGAGACCGAAACACCAATCATGGCCGCTCAAGATCAAGCACTGACAACAAAGACACAAAAGAAGTACATAATGAAGACAACAACAGATGCGAAACACAGAAGGTGCCACGAAAAAGATGAAGCTGTATCCCACATCGCAGCAGCATGCAGTCAGTTGGCTCCAACTGATTATACAAACAGACATCACGACGTTGCAAGAATATTGCATCAAAATATACGCCAGCACTACCGCATCGAAACAGAAAAGAAATGCTGGAAACACAAACCAGAGCGTAGTAGAAGCGATCAATGGATAACAGTTGATTTCGTACTTCCGATTGATTTCCGGCTTATTAACTCTGATACACTTGCTTTCTCCAATAGTAACATCGCGAGTGTTACTTTTCTTAGATAGGAACTGAATTTTGAAGTCTTTAATTCCATTGATCGGATGTTTGGACCGGTGCTGGGCTAGGGCACTGTTATATGTGTTGTTTTTAATGCTACTTTTATGTTCTTGATGTCTTATTTTAAAAGGGCGACTTGTTTTACCAATATAATTTTCATTGCAAGTTTTACAGGTATACTGGCATACCACATATCTATCCGCGCACGAATATTTAGGTCCGATATCTTTACAAATGTCGCAACCACAAACTTTGGTCATTTTAGGTCTCTTTCTGAGGAATTTCTCAAAGCTAACATTCGGTTTACTTATCAGGTTTCCTGAAATGTTGTAATTTTTTTCTGAAAATGACCAAAGATTGTGGTTGCGAAATTTGTAAAGATATCTGACCTAAATATTCGTGCGCGGATAGATATGTGGTATGCCAGTATACCTGTAAAACTTGCAATGAAAATTATATTGGTAAAACAAGTTGTCCTTTTAAAATAAGACATCAAGAACATAAAAGTAGCATTAAAAACAACACATATAACAGTGCCCTAGCCCAGCACCGGTCCAAACATCCGATCAATGGAATTAAAGACTTCAAAATTCAGTTCCTATCTAAGAAAAGTAACACTCGCGATGTTACTATTGGAGAAAGCAAGTGTATCAGAGTTAATAAGCCGGAAATCAATCGGAAATACGAAATCAACTGTTATCCATTGATCGCTTCTACTACTTAGTTATCTGATGTTAAATCTGTTCACTTTCGATTCACATTCGAAGGGTTGAGTGTATGACCTGCCACTTACCATCGCACCTTGAAGGCCAAAGGCCGAAGTACAGTGCAACTTCAGTGTAATCTTTATTTTTAAACAGATAAAAAAATATACTGGTACGGAGGCACCAAGTAACTTGGTTTTTTTTTATCAATGGATTTGAACCTCCTGAAAAATTTGATCGATGTGCAATGAATGTGAGCCTTTGAATTTTTAAAGTATCTTGGAAATAGCATGGCCGTTTCGTTTCTACCGGCAGGAATGTAGAAGTATCCGGGGTTGCGACCTACAAGCACCACCAAGCAGGTGGTAGTCCAGAAAGGGGTCGGAACCGGGACCGACTGATCTCGAGGACGCACAACAAAATTACTCCCCCCCCCCCCAGTTAATGACCTACACTATTAAAGAAATCGATAAGCTCCTTTGATTTGTGAAGCAGAGCACCTGTAATGTAGACAACGTGATTGCCTTGTCAAAGGTTTTGTATTCTGCTTAGTATTCTTAAGTTTACCATGTGGTATGTTTGCATCACACCACTGAGATAGATACGCTCATATGCTGGCATCGACAATGTTCCCTGCTAGTTTTCTCAACATCTACATCCCCGCTCAATCCATCGACAGCTACTAATTCATTTGTAGAATTCAAAAGCATTCAAAATTTCCTTCGTTTTCAATGGAAACTTAAGACACTTTTAGTGCGAGCTTAGTCCATTAGAATCTTATTGAGGGTTTGAAAAATCATGGCTTTTGATAAAAAAATGTCTGAAAACATTGACAACAAAGGTCTGTCGTAATTCATTGAATATCGAAAGAGAATGACAGCTATTAAGTCAATACAAGACACCAACACCCTTGATTCCCCGACCGCACTCGCCTGACCTAGGAATCGAACCGAAGTCCGCGGTGGAGACGAGCTCGCACCTTCTTCACTAGGCCACGCTGACGGTTCAAAAGGAATGCGAGTGAAGGCAGAAGTCATCTCTAAGTGATATCGACAGCATATTGTCCTATTATTATTGACAGAACGCTAACAGCGTTCATATTGTAGCGAGACAGCATATCAGCATGTCATACGACTACGTCACAGTGTAGATTGACAACAAAGGTCTGTCGTAATTCATTGAATATCGAAAGAGAATGACAGCTATTAAGTCAATACAAGACACCAACACCCTTGATTCCCCGACCGCACTCGCCTGACCTAGGAATCGAACCGAAGTGCGGTCGGGGAATCAAGGGTGTTGGTGTCTTGTATTGACTTAATAGCTGTCATTCTCTTTCGATATTCAATGAATTACGACAGACCTTTGTTGTCAATCTACACTGTGACGTAGTCGTATGACATGCTGATATGCTGTCTCGCTACAATATGAACGCTGTTAGCGTTCTGTCAATAATAATAGGACAATATGCTGTCGATATCACTTAGAGATGACTTCTGCCTTCACTCGCATTCCTTTTGAACCGTCAGCGTGGCCTAGTGAAGAAGGTGCGAGCTCGTCTCCACCGCGGACTTCGGTTCGATTCCTAGGTCAGGCGAGTGCGGTCGGGGAATCAAGGGTGTTGGTGTCTTGTATTGACTTAATAGCTGTCATTCTCTTTCGATATTCAGTCTGAAAACATTGTTTGAAAATTGTATACGAGTATATGTACAACACAATTATAAAACCATATTTAAATACGCTTTATAACAAATGATGATGTCTTATTGAATGCGAGGCGCCTTTGAACGAAGGTCCCTATTAAGAGCAAAAAAACCGCCCTTGAATAAGGGACTCATACCACAAGTAGCCTACAGATCTGGTGCATAGAGTAGTAGTCGTGTCGATCTTATAATGAGTTTACAGACTAATAGATTAATGGGGTTGATGGGCCCCCTTGCTTTTAAGTTACGCGAATTTCGACCTATTATCGAAATCATGATTGAGGATTGCTTTAATCTACCCATATGCAGGTTCTGTAATATAACCAATTAACAGAACAAAGAATGTTAGACACCTTTGAATAAAGAACGCACCTGAATAATAGACACATCAACTTATATTGTAAAACAATGAGGAAAGTTCTCTTATTAAAAATAAATATTCATATGGCTCTAAAACTGCCCGGGATTTGAAGAAGTTACCCGTCAGTGTGCAGGATGCTGTATGAATGCACACAAGACTCGAGTCGAGATTTAAATCTGCGTTCACTTTACAATGTTGACTTCTTTATCGGTCTCGGCAAGTAGTTTGAAAAAGAACTACTGAGTAGATTAGACTGAAACCTGTATATTCTTGCGCTGCAACTTCGTCATGAGTACTTTGACTAGACCAAACACTAACATGACAATAAATATCAAATTTTTGATAAATTAACGGTGTCTTTATTCTAGTCCACCGCTTTTGATTAGCAATACATAAAAAAATCATTACCATACCCACATGCTTTCTTCATGGGCGCAGCCATAGAGGGGGTTGGAGCCCGGACCCCTCCGAAAACGTCTTTAGGTCGCTAACAAAAAACGCATTTAGCACGTTCCCGTAATTGAAGAATCTTTCAACCAGTGGCGTAACCAAGAAGACTGTACAAACTAAGAAGGCCTCCTCATGCTAGAACAAGTTGCTGAGGAATCCAGCCATCTTTTTGGAGAATAATATTTGAATGAGTTAACTTATAGAGCCACTGGCAGTTTAGGTTATTATTTTCAATGCCGACAGAAATATCTAGGAAATTGAGTCTAGAATTTACCAACGGGATTCCAACGGGGAATAATGAAATTAAATCTTGGAAAGTTTTGTTGTAAACTCCTATGAATAACGGTCTTAAAAGCGTCATTAATATAACATAAATAAAACTTCGGGATGATATCCATTTTTTGAAAATGGATGACACTTTAGCGCGTTTTGAACTGTAACTTCAGAAAATACGAAATGAGTAATGTAAGTTTTAAGCTTCAAGTCCATCGCACCCTCAAAAATCAATGGAATTTATCATTGAGATTGGAATGATTTTCACCAAAGATTCGTTTCTTTACAATCACAGCTTTGTGAAGTCATTCTTATTCGCCTGAAAATTTTCGTCATCGTCATGTCCTTTTCCTGACCTAATCACAGTTTTATTATTGCATTTTCTAATTCAGTTCTGACTTTTTACAATGGTATGTTATAATCACATTTCTTCATTGAAACTTCAACCATATTTAGATGCTTTTTTATAGTTTCCACTTCATTTCTCTTTGATAAGGTGCAATCGGCCCTCCCAGAAAGTAAATCCTGGCTACGCCGCTGGCTTCATTGTTGAAAAATTGCGATTTCTAGATTTTATATTTGACCTCTGTCCTGAAAATACGATCGCGGTCTGCATGAAACGATGAAAGTGCATCAAAGTTTGTTTGAATGTTGAGAAAGTAAGTTCCCGAATCGTGCATGGTGCGATAGTACGAGACACGATCGAATAGTATGGGAATCGATTAGGTGACACAATTTAGGTGGCGGGTTTTTGTGAATAGCTCTGTACAATCCTCAAAAACCTTCAACTTGAATCTTGCACTTTGAAACATGACTTATCTGAACATTCCTTCATGACTCACATCATTTTATCAGTCATTCATTAGCAAATCCGACTTTATTCCATGACATCTATTTTCAATTTCCTTGTCGATAGTGTAGAATGACGTGAGGAGAGCTATAGCGTAAATGTAGTGATGGCTGATTCTTCTAAATAGCCTATTCTATTCTGCATTTCATAGAAAACTTCGACAGGAGTTACTGCTTGCAATGAAAGGAGATTTAACAATGTTGATGAAAAGCATAAATAGACATTTAGTAGTAGTTTATGATTGTCACGAGCAATAAAAGTTTACTTAGCGTTAACACATCTGCGAAATGATTGATGAGATTTCCAGCTATTTTATCAGAAACGACCTATTTGAAGAAGTATTATACGACAGAGATTTAATTAAGATACTTATTATCACTATATTAAAGTCATTCGTCATCAATCATCACATAACAATTCATGTACCGTACAATGGTAAAAGTAAGAGAGGAATCGACCAGAACCTCTTTTATCGCATGACCTAAAATATGGTCTGTAAGGGTCATTTTACTGATTAACATACACACAGTTTAATGAAATGAAACGAGGAATGGAATTCGGGTAGTGCCAAAAATCAGAACTTGAAATGATGTAATCACGAATTTTGCAGTAAATTGCAAAATATCTAGTCATTGCAGATGCCGATGAGAGTCAAGCCTATGTATCGTAACACTGACTTATACGCTCAGAATGTAAGGTGTATAAGGTGATGCATTTCCCAGTCGAAGGCGAAGTTATTATCACAGCTTCGAAAAGTGTGATGCATCTTAATGCGAATTGTTGGCTGGTTACTGAAAGGACTCTGAAAAGTTGCTGTCGGCAACTCAAAGGACCTTACTACCATTTTCTGGTCGTACAACCATTTTCATCGAAGGAACCTTGTCAGGACTGCGCGGAACAACATGCAGAGACAAGCACTATATTGGTCCTGCTGACACAGAAAACAGCACTCAACCAAAAATGAAATCGCAATGAAAAAGACAGACAAGGACCTTTGCAGCTCCTATGAACCTATCAGCCCTCACTCCGTCCCAATGAATCCACACCAGAACCAATAGTTTTGTACGTGGATGAACTTCCAGTTTCAAATGTTATTCTTTATCAATTCCACAATCAGAGATGACGATAAAAAACGAAGTCGGAATACATTATATTTCAAATTTCAATGTACTTCAAGACGACAACGTGGTACGTAAAATTGAATGCATACTGTATGAAGGACTACGTCGCTCAATTGTCTTTGACAATATCGACTTCTCGCTGACTGCAATCTCTGAAAGACACTGCTACATTAAATTTATAAATATGATTCAGTTCTGGGAGAAGGCTTTTGTCGTTTCATGTTTTGAGGGACATATTTGAGCGCCGCGAAGGAAATGTCGAAAAGTATACTAAGACTAAAAAGTAAGAAAAGAGTGGGCGCAATACAAAATTTTCGTATTTTGTGGTATTTACTGGGACTACTACCGGAGTCGGAGAAAAAATCCTATCGAAACAACTGGTAACATAATGTTGATAAGTCACCACTAATTTAACTTAAGCAAGAAATATTGACCGTTTATTTCTTATTCGAGATGTAAAAATTCTGAAAAATTCTGGGTTATGATCAATCAATTTTAACTCAGCTGAATTAGACAGTCATGAACTATTTATTATTAGATCCTTAGAAAATGAACATGTAGCAGAACTAGCAAATTATACACGTATGGTTATGATTAATGACATATTTCTTCTATTGTGCATCGCTCTGAAATAGACGCCGCACCAGAGTTTGATTCAGGAACATCAGAGGAAAACGTATCTCAATCCGTATCATTTTGATATCAGGGACCTACATCTAATTTGACTCGAAGTTGAATGATTTTAAGATGCCTCCTCAACAGTTCATTTGGTTTTCTACAATTTGACATTATTACTGTACTAAATTAACATGACAGCATGACATCTTGTTAAAGAGTTTGCTAAATCGGAACGGAAATATGCGCATATACCGAGGAATACATTAATATTGAACTTTCATAAGCTGTTTTATATTTTTTGACGCTATAAATGACAAATGTAAGCATGTAGCTAATTTTTATTTGTTTCAATTAAACATCACCATCGATCAACTCCGCAACATAAGTTTTTTCGAATATCCGCCACGGCGTTTATTTGAAGTAATATCATATATTTCCTTTTTGTTAAAACTTTAGAAGTATTGCGCAAAATGAGACAAAATGCGATAAACTGCATTCAGTCTGCAACACGAATTTATGATATAAAATGAAAATCTATGTTGATGTCTGATTCAAAGAACATTGCACTTGACCTTGTTTTGTTTATCTATACTCGTAATTTAGTCGACAATGAGCGAACAGAATGACGAATTTAAAGGAATTTTATCTTATACTGAATCAAGTACAGTACATAATAGAAAAGACAACATGAATGAACGAAATCAATCCACCACAAATTCATGAGCTGCATGATATCAAAGGTTTTATCCCATGAAACGGTAAAAACCCTTGTCTTGATGTACTGATATCAAATTCTTCCGTTTTATCTATCTTCGTCATCATCAACACATTAGACTGATGCAATGTAGCACAGATAAGAACATCAATCGTTTCAATGCGCGAATGACACTGCATGCCGAAAAATCCATTTTAATGCGTCAATACAAATTCTAGTAAAAGAATTCAGAATTTGGATAAGTTCGAGATTGACTAAATGATATAGCATCTTGAAATTGAAAGTCAAATACAAGAATATAGCACCGATACCCACCATGAAAGGTCATTAACAATGTGACCGGACACTCAGAGTGGGAATTGGACCGCAGTTTTTGTTAAGCCGAGGCCCGGTTTCGACCGGATCATTTTGTCATACTTCGGACCTGGCACGACCCGTGATTTTCAATCTAAAAGCCTGGGCCCGGTCCGCGCCCCATCTTGTCTGAAGTCAGTAGCCATTTGAATGTAGCTGCAAATTATGCTTGAATGATAAATTACCCCTTTCAAGATTCACCCGAGATGTTTTCCTGTTTAGAATTGCGGCATATTAGTATTCATAAGCTCACATGCACTTTGTTGCATACCACTTTTTTATGTAAACTTTATCAAACCTATTTTCCATTTTTTACTTTGAAATATGAATTTGTCATAGATTTCTCAAAATGTTAGAAAGGAATAAACAATGTTCTCTGACCGACTGAAACAACAGCGACATTTGAAGACTTAAATATTGAGCCCTCAATAAAGAGATATACAGCAACTGAGCATTTTCGTGGGAAAAGCAATAGTTATGATGATAATGCAATCATATTTTGAAATCCCATTCCTTTGTTAACCTAAATTAGAATGAATTAAGTCAACATCGTTCATTCTCACTGAGATATCACTGATTCCATTTTGCAGCGACCTTTGAGACACCCTGTTCTTAGACACCAACTTGCTGCAACTTTTATGTAAAGAGTAAGTGTATTCAATCACAATCGTAAATATTTCGTAAATATCGAAATAGCTTTATATGCCCTGTTATGTGCGGAATTCGGTGGACTTGAAATCCATTTATAGAATCATTCTTATGGTGTGTGTCTCAGGGAAGCTCATATCATGATATACATGATAGCTGACTGTCATGACATAGCATCAATGCGTTTCAAAAGAAGTGTCAACTTAAAAGGGATGTGAAGGAAAAATCATCCTAAAAATCGGCTGTGCGGGCTCGTCCAGGTCGTGCTTCCGAAAATACAGGTCCGAGACCAATTCGATTGAGGCCCGGACCCGTTTGGCTCTCTGCGGACACTAAATCGGACATAAGGCATTAAATGACTAGCTATTTTCCACAGTTTTCTAGAATCATATAATTAACTTAGTTTAATTTAGTTTGGATGGAGCATCGCACTTTAACAGAGGTCAGGTGGGCATGTGCACTCTGACTTTGCGCTCCGACCTTGAAATTAACATCCCAGGAAAGCACTACATTCGGTCATGGAATGACAGTCTTCTGACACCGGCTAAATCCTTTAGTAAATTTGCCACAAAGGCTTTCAGTATGAGTTTTAGGATCGTAATACAAGACATTTGGCACTAAATGAGATGTCGAGATTTTTCTATCTCACCCGTCCTTTTCTGCTATTTGTGTTTAATCATGCAAACAGAATGATCAACAGATTATACCTGCAGATTACATGATGACTGGTTGGACAAACGTGGACTCATATTCTATCAGATATTGTCACTCGATCAGTCATCCGATGAGATCATGGATTACTCAAGATATTCGATATCATATAACGAATCATTTGTTTTAATCATAGAAGGAATCATTCCTCAGTTAGATTTAGTGAGAGAGTCGTTCACAAGAGTAATTTATAAATTCATCATAGGTATAGTTCGTAGTGCGGAGGGCAACCCTGAACACTCTGAAATCGGAACAGGGAACGCACTTGGGGCAACCAACCCGGAGCGCAAAAATTCTGCCGGAAAGCGCCCACCTCTGGAATTTAATTTAGAAAATGTCTAACAAAGAAACATTCTCCTAGAAATTGTGGTTGACAGAGGACTTTAGTCAAACTAAACTGCACAAGGTTGAACCCTAGAAACTCTATCTTTGTTTTGTTCCATATTTAATAGAAATAGTTATATTTTTGTAAATTGTCATTTTAGATGTCCAATAAGGCACCGAGTCAGCTGCTGAGATTCACTTGCTGGTCATTTTTGTCATAATCATTCTATTTTAAAGAAAAATAGATAAAAAATTGCGAATTTCTGCAAAGTATTTCGTAAAATCTAAATCTGACCCCATCTTCCATTTCAAAATTCAAATCAAATTCGAAATTTCTAGGCATTTGACTGCTGGCTAAAATAGAAGAAGGAATTGATACCGGTTTCTTTATGGTTTTATAGTTCAAACTGTCTTAATGACTGAAGCTTGAAATGCAATTTGCGATTCAGTATTCACTACACAGAGGACATGAGGTTTTCAAAACTCAGAAAACATCGAAATTCATCAAAACTTGTCAGTAAGAAAGTTTGGAATAAAACTAAGGATAGTAGATCAGTTTCCTTCTATATCTTTCACATGGCGCTCTAGTAATCAGTCAAATGCTCAGAAACGTTGAATTGTATATTTTTGTGGACGATGGGATAAGAACTTGATTTTACATGAGATATCAATGGTTGCTAATGTACATGTAAACATTGTGCTCATACAGGATCAGTCATTTATCTATCACTTAAAATTTGACTGCTTCGTGGGTGCCATTTATTCTGTTGCACTGTCTGTGATAATACGAGTAACTTGTGGATGAAGTGCACGTCTCATGAAAGCAGAATGTCTACACTTTCGTGGAGGATGAATATTGATCGGTTGTTCTCAGTAAACGGAGAATAAGAATGCACAACTTAATGATAAATCTCTCATGAAATATACTATATAAAAAAGTCACACGACTAAGAATCTACTTCATGAGCATAAACCTTGATTGAAAAATATAAGCTTGCTAAAATTGTGCCTAAAATTCTTATTGTTTCAAATTCCGAGCGGACGATAAAGCAGGGCTGGTTGGCAAAAGGTTCTCTTCTGATGTCAAAAATATTTATACTTAAGTATTTTCTAAAATTAGGTTTGTATAAAATAAATCCAGAGACGTGTGAGATCGTGAAGCTTATACAGTTCCATACTTCGAATCAGTAGATTATCGCTGTGCTAACTATTCTGTCTAAGCATGCTTATGAATCATTCAAGTATCTAATTTTATATGCTGTTGCTTTTTCTTAACTCTTAAGTGCATAATTTGTTTGATATTTTTCAATAGGCTCTTTAAAGGCTATTACAGGTGTTGTATTTTATATAATTATCGCACTTTATGTGAAATAGAAATGTTGGTAAGTGTTAGCAATATTTATAATCGAAATATTGACGTCAGTGTACTTCCGTCAGCAGAACCTAGAATAAAGACAAGTACGATACTCAATGACTGAGTTGAAGACATATTGACAGACTAATGATCCTTGCATACGGAAAACCACTGATTTGGAAGAAGCAGAAGAAGGCATAATGCATCAGTCAAAACGGCGCCGAAAAGGCAACCAAAGTATGGCTGGAAACGGGAGTGAATTTCAGAATCGAATAAACACAAAACGGCGGGGACGCAAAATCGGAAAGATCAAACGGTACTTCATCTGGGTAAAATAATATTTCTCTCATTCCGTCTCTAGGACATGAAACACGATGAGGAGGAGAAGATCTGCTGTTTATGGTGGCCAGTTGTGGCGGCTCTATACCCTACAACGGGTACTATAGTTGACAGGTAATTTGTCCTCAAACACGCATGTCTAAATAGGGAATCAAATAAATGTCAACATGAACTTGAGCTTTGTCTGGTGGAACGCGCCACATCACGAAAAGGAAACTGGACGTACGCCGATCATACCTGGTTCTTCCAAGGTGTAATGGGTCAGCATTATATATCGATAATCTAAAATGTACTAGCGTAGCATGTGTTAAGTGGGACCTAGCATCAATACCTAGCGTCTTTAAGGGGGACGAAGATGCTGCTCCCGTTTGCTGTTTACAGTAATACAAAAAATACCCTGTGACAACCTCATTTCATCCGTTTATTCCTGGTTAGCAGATTATAAACTTATTAGATTTTAGCAATAATCGTTGACTGCTAGATGTTACATCTCCGTCCTGGACACTCTATACCAGATACCTCCTGAAGTTGCATTGATATCTACATTTGGCACATATTCAAACCTATAGATATCTACATTTATACGCATGATATATGTATGATAAATGAACCTCTCCCGCAACAGATCAAACCATAGAAATCAAATTATCGGTTAATCGGTAACACACGAAATTCAGATTGACTGTGATGGTCGATTGTTCATTTCATGCATATTTTAATATTTTTTCTATAATACAAAACAAAAGGTATGGTCAAATATCTAAAGCAGATTCATTTCATGTACTGTGGATGATTCAATTTCTGTGGCTTGATTCGTGACGGCTCCAATTTCTCGAATATGAATGCGACATCAAGAGACAGTTTTCAGTTCAGGGCCGTAATATCTGGAAGTCTACGCAGCAATTCGGTTGTTAATTTAACAATTTGCTGAGTTAAATAGCCTTTAAAACCAACGAAGAGGTAGTCATTCTCTGCATTATTGGCATTCTGCTAATAATACTAATAATAGGCTTCATTATGAAGCAGGTTAACAAATGTGGTTAAGTTGAGAAATAGAAAGTACACGTAAAATCAGTTTGAAAAGTCACTATGGATCATTCGATTGATAAATGTCCTTCCATTGTTTGCACTACTTACAGTTGTTCTCTGCAGCCGCTGCATCTAAGGTTCATTTGGCAGATAGTAACAAGCATTAACTGTAGGTGTAGTGTGCTCTCGGTTTTGTATCAAATTTTGCAACAATCTCACTGTTTTCGTAGCAACTTATGGACATTCGCAGACTTGGTGTGCCATAGCGCATTCCCCCTTTCTCATCGGCAGTATTGTATTGCGAATCCCCTGTAACTGGACACGACGTCTCCGAAGATACTTATTTCTCTCATTCTTTCAGTTTGGCAGTTTTAGAGGTTGTATGTTTTTAGTCTTGTAAGACTATTTTCTATGATTTATTTTCATCAAGATAAGGCTTTTCGTGAACGCACACTGTATGATGTTCTGTAGCTCTACTGCTGTTGTATCGAATTTTCCTGTGCATGCAAAGCCTTCGATAGTAGGTATCGGTACTTATCACCTCAGATGGTCTTTTTGTCCGTAGCATATGGTAAAGTGCTTGTCCATAGCTCTCGCCTCTCAATCTCAAGATCTCGAGTTCAAAATTTCTAAATACCGAGATCTCGAATTCGAGATTGCAAGTAGGCCTGTATCAAACTTGTGTCAACTACTCAGAAATAGTAGTTAATGACATGCGCAATTACTTGTAATCAATGAATTTAGCAATTCCGTCTTTATTCACACGTAATTGCAGATCATTCATAATTTCTTTTACGATGAATGAGGATGAATGAACCTTATTTGCGCAAATGCGACAAGATTAATGTTTCTTAAAATTTTTTTTCTTCATCATATCACGTGAAAATAATTGTGCTAATCTAAGTTCAAAATATCCAGCAAGTTCGATCACAAGCTTTCGAGATGAATAAAATTACTGGATTCTTGACAAAGTTGGCTAGAATAGCAGATAGAAAGCAAGTGGAATCCGCCACCTTAGCAGTAATTTCAAAACAGTCTGAGTGAGATAATGGAGCAATCGAGGAAGTTAAGACACTAAGCTTTTCTTGAAACATATCCTCGCCTAACCCATGAGTGTGCAGTACTCGGCACCGAGCAAGCCTACCGGTAGGCTTAAATGATAGATGGGACTACTTTGGGTTTCACTTACCTTAGCAAGGTGTATGAGAAATAAAAGCTTGATGGGGAAAATTCAGAAAAACTAGGAAGCTAATTCACTATAGGGTAATTAATGAAATTCATGAAAAAAGCTTTATAATGCATATGGACCTGCACTCGTTCGCAAAGTTGAAGTTGTTTCATACAGAGATTGCTTTATGGAATTATGACTAATTGCTCTTTCCTTTTTCGTTGATTAATTGAAACTTTCCTTGAATAAGCTAGTTCCATAAAAAGCCTCTCACAAGACAAGAAAATTCTTTTTATTGAGTATCTAGTGACCTAAAAGTAATAACTGCGCACGTTTATTCACAACACAGTCCTTTTTTGTCGCAATTTTTCCGCACCTTAATCCAAATATTATTCGCCATTTCACGGGACTGACTATATCGTTCTAAATGAAATATTCTGTCGCACAAAAAATAGTACAAAATCATAGGAAATTCATAAATTTTATGTTCATTATGAAAGTGAATTGGAACTTGGAAGAGGTCGGTATTCTTTGGTTCAATCCAAAAAGCACAATATATTGAATACCGTCGACACAAACATTCGCTCTATGAATTCCCGCAAATATGACAAGAAGTTCGTTCTCTTGAGGTCATGATTCTTTATCTTTCATAAGGCACACCATCTGATATTTTTTATGTATAAAATTCTCTCTGTCAACACCGAAATAATTGTCTGGATATTCGCACTTTGGTGTACACTTGCTTATAAAAATGTTATTTTATTGATCAACTTACTGAAATTGCATGTAGACTCCAGAAAAAATCATTTGTAAAGATCAACTCATATCTATAATTGGCAAGGGTGATGTGGTACCTGATATGCAAGAGTAGTGAACCTTCCCATGGAAAGAAATAATTAATTAACTGTGGCGTTGAACAGTCATTAAGTATTGTACATCTTCAATAACAGATCATTTAATATTTTTCAGATGGCATTTATTGTATGTGTCAGTGAATACTGACACATTTGACGCATTGTGACATACTGACGCATTTGGCGCCAAAAGTTGACCTTATGTCCCAGTAAGCAATTCAATGAAATATTAATTTAGTACATGTATAATAATAAATCTAATCTCGAACAGTCGAGATCTCGGCACAGGTGATCTCGAGATCTCAAACGCCTAAAAAATGGTCGAGATCTCGAAGTTGAATTCACTAGTCGGACGCCATGTGACTTTTGTAAAATTGTTGCCAGCCAATGTATCCTTAAGAAGACGGACAAGTTTTTCGACCGTCGACATTCTGCATTGATCGTATTTTAAGACATTGTGCTCATCGTTTGTCAAGGAAGATTATAAGGTAATGTAATCTACTGTTAAAATACTCTTCATGTCCCTTGACTTGCAAATTCTCTCCAGTCTTTCCTTTCAAACAAAGAAGGGAACTGTTATGTGAAAGATTCATCCAAAGGGATGCTTAGACTATTGGAGTTTTAATTTATTCAGAATAATAATCCTCAGAGAGCGTGAATATCGCACTGTAATGGCCAGTACTGCAATGAGGCGGCGCACATGAAAGAAATCGCTCGCAAAACAGTGGTACATTGCACGGGGTAGGTCTCAGCGCTTCCTTCTGTATCAGAATAGAGTAACGAGCCGTTGGAAAAACAATCATGGCCGCCTACAATGTTTCTTGTGATGATGCCGCTCTGACCTCCTCTTATCGCCGCTTCTCGCCCGCATTGTCGAGTACAGAATGGCGCCGAATATTGACGACTTCAACTCTGCTGGATGCTGGTTGACGGAACGAAGTGGAGCTGGAAAGGTTGCAAGGTACCCGAGAAAAGAAAGAGGAACAAAAACTAGTATGAACGATGTCTTCTCGTTGAATGAATTGAATTCAAGTGTAACAAAGGGGCGCACTTACTTTACTTATTAGAGTTGTATTTGTTGGGGAAAATTCTCTGCCATTGAGCTTGTTTTTTTCTTCTCAGGAGGAGAATGATTATATCAGAGCTGCGCGCGGAATACCTTAGTATCTCAATCCCCATGGAACATGAGAGAACCGATTTACATATATCTACATTCTGCATCAATTTTTCATTATGGAGATGCATCGTATATCTAAACCCTATTTTGCGCGGGCTATTTTCAGGAAGGTAGATTCTGGAGTCTACCTATCTGATTTTGATGTTCCTATGATTCAATCGTTCCCAAAAATTCATGACAGTGAAGTGTAAGTATGCTCGTTCCAATGCTGGCATCTGTTTTTATCAACTCGGTTATAATGTTGCTAAAATAGCAGTTTATAATGTGAATTCCACTTTTTATCCAATAATTGATTTTTTAAGTACATGTTGGTAGATGGTTTTGATAAGCGATGTGTTTTGATCAGTTGCATCATGAAAACGTCGAAAGACAATCAGAGTTCCTACGCCCTTGAAATGCCCTGGAATGTCCTGTACGTTAAAATGGTCCTGGAATGTCCTGTACGTTGAAATGGCCCTGGAATGTCCTGGAAAATCCTGGAATTTCATTAAGGATTCCTTTTTGATTTTTAAATGATTTTCTCTGACTAAATTCGACTTTTAAAAGCTATCAATCGCTAAAAACTTTCATTTTTATTTCAGAATATTTTCTTGTTGCATCTACTTATGGTCTACGATCGATCAATTCCTTTATTCCCTAACTATGCTAGCGTTACTGGCGACTTAGAGGATAGTTACATCTTATGCTTATACATCGTGGAATTTCATAGAGATTGTATAAGGACAAATTGCTTTTATAAATCTTAATGAGTGATGTACTGAGAAAATTCGATGTAAAATGAATGTTCGCGGACGCGTATGACATATTCGCGGTACAATTGTTCGAGTTCGTGGTTGAAGCACACGGTTTTCTCGCAAGCTGGCAAAAAAAACTATCGTTGAATGTAATGTCTAGTATCTGATTAATCATAAAAAAGTATTGTATACTGATGTATGATCGATCGCAAAATATTTTTCTTGTGTTCGTGTAATTTTCATTAATTTGGATGAAAGATACTTTGATATCACATAAACTTGTACGCTTCATTCCTGGTATTGTATTGTCAAACTATCAAAATATGATAGATATCATTTATGTTGTTAGCAGAGGTGCAACCTTGACCTCCCAAACTTCGATGGTTCGAACTCGACCTTGACTAAGGAAATTTCAACCGAGGTCAATCAAGGTCGGAGAAAGAATGTCCATTTTAAAAGTTTTCAATTCTAGTTAGGCAATTATCCCATTCAGCTAATTAAACCGGGGGGATTTGAAAAAGGACTTATAAAAGAATATGTGAATTATAAATAGTCCGTTAGAATCTCAGTTATACATTGAGAAAAAAATACGTAAATAAATGCATCAAAAAAAATTGAGAGGCATGATAATCTGTAAATTGTCCTCTATTTGTAGCAAACAATATTACTTCTAAATCTATTGTGAGCAGTGCTTGCACGATATTGCTATTACCCATGTAGCAATGACATCGATGATTTGTGGATGAATGTACATGTTGATTATACCTTCACATGTACTTTGTCAAGTAATTTGAATTGCTACAAGCCAGAAGCCGTAGAGATCTTGCATGGTTGCGATTTCAAATACCGTGGTATCCATCATCAGTGGCGATAATACAACAAACGGACAGGGTTGTATACAATTTTGGACATGAAATCGATGATGAACACATTTAAAAAAGAGACCTGGACAGTCGCAAGGCAAGAGTACAAATTACAATCGTCAGTGGGCATAGAAATAGAATGAGCTACTTATTGACAGATAAATATCTGTCAGCAAACATAGAAATAGAATTTGTCACCAACTAAAACAAAAAGAGTTCGGATGATGCTTGATTGTTCATGAAGTTTTGGCGTGATTTTATGATGAGTGATTCTGCTATTCTTGTGTGTTTTTGTTAATATTTTGAAGTTTTTGTCATTAGGTGGATGGATAGGATGGATATGCATAGAAATTTCTGATGCTGGTTTCCCTGTAATGTGCTCTCGAATTCTTTTTGCAATTGTCGTCGAGTTTCTCCGATGTAGCGATCGTGGCATCGTTCACAAAAGTATTCGTAGACAACTGAGGACCCTTCGAACTTAATGGGATCTTTGTTGCGGATTAAGTTTCGACTTTTCCAAGTATTGAAGGCTACTATAATTCTGCTGTTTTCAAAATTTTATCGATTTTGTGAGTACGTTGTTTAATTTCAGCGGCTAAGCAAGCAGTATATGGTAATTTCCAAAAAATAGCCTTCTTTTCTTCTGTTTCATTATTCTTTGGTTCATGTTAGTTGTTGAAAATACTTTATCTATAAATGATGATTTGTAGCCATTTAACAAAAAAATTTCTTTTACTTTGGATTTCATCTCTTCTTTTTTGTGCCGATGGATACAAATGTAATACTAATGCTATATTATATATGTTGTTATTATATTATGTTTATTATATTACAGATTGACTCCGGTGTGACTCCGATATTACAGGTAAACCCGGTGGAGGGAGCTTCGATGTGCTAATGGTTCAAGGTGGTGTAACGTCATCAAATATGATTTAACCCAGCTCAACATGCGATGAAAAGACAGGCCGCGGTTATGACCGAACGAGATGGAGGAGAAAGATGCATCGTTTCTGTATACGTCGTCTTGACGCGAGTTTCTACCAAGTAAGAAAGTATAGAGGCGAGTTTCATCATATAATATCCCGCGCATGTATAGAAGTTCTCTGCAGTGCACTGAACATCATGAAGCATTAACAGACTGTTGAGTGTGCGTGTTTTCAGTCCTGTTGTGAATTTTCTAAATCATGGAATCGACCTCATGCGTAAAATTATGTGGAATCGGATATTACGAGGGAACTGAATATAAGTGAGCCTTAGTGATATTATGTTGTATTATGTAAACTTGCCTTGAAGGCAAGGAGTTACATCCCATGCACAAATTAATCTCATCAATCTCTCTTTGTACTATCCGAACAGGGACACGAGATTGACTTTAGATATCGAGAAAATAGCGGGTTATATCGTGTTTCAGTATATTCATACTGAGTGACCACAAAGGATTAGAAAATAGAATAGACAGTATAGTGACTCCCTGCTTATCAAAATAGGGTGATGTCATTACTACTTCATGGGCAATATGAGTCAATCAGTGAAATATGCAGATGAATACAATATTCTCAGGCTCGACATGCATCGTGATGAATTCTAAGATAGATGCGAAACACAGTTCTTATTTCACAATTAAGTCACTGAAACGCTTAATTAGGGCCACCGATCGACTTTATATTTTGGATAATGATGATTCAGGGTTAATCGTCTATTGATTTCATTGAATCTTCACTGTTGAGTTACAAGTTGTCTGCGCATGAAATTTCGAGATTTTCAACTTTCTTGAGCTGATCAACTTTCTTCCATATGAGTTTCAATCAATGACATGAAGAAAATGTTTCTGATACTCTGAGACAACAACGAAATCGTACATTAACAATCTCTGTTGGTACTTCGGCTTGCAAGGGTTATGCCTACCCATCAAGCGTGTCAAAAGGGGAGTATAGTGGCCATAGCCTCATCTTTTGATAGCAGGAAAGACAGTCGTTTATTCAACAGGGGCGCTCGCAGAAATTTCTGGCGGGTTGGGATGCATCCCGGGACCCCAACCTTTCGGATCGCCACTGCCACTCGCACACCTTGATTTGCGAATTATATTTTTGCGCTTATCTCTATGATGATGTACATGCCATATGGTTATGTCTATTTACTCGTAAACTAAAGCTGAAAGAAATCCATGAATGGAAAGTTTAGGATGCATCATCATATTTGATAAATTCCGACAATGTAAATGAAATTTGTCATGAAATTGGTATATAAAAAAACGATGACTTAAGAGCAATGTAAATAAAACTTCTTGCTTTGTACATTGAAAATGCACACATGGAGGAAAATGTCATTATTATGTGTTTGGCAAGTGAAAATAAGCTATGAGCGCTAAGTGTCAAGAAGAAATAATCAAAAAGTCAAATTGGGTTCATCAAAATCTTCAAAGCACGCCGCGTGATGACTTCAGATATGAAGCGTGAAGATGAGGGAAAAGTTGAAGTTAAGTAAATTCCATATTGTAAACAACCTCCAACATGGCCTACAGATGAAGTGAGAATTAATGATTTTTCCCTAATGTCACATATGTCTTTTGTAGAAGCAATCACGTGTTGTTCAGGTGCTGTCTTAATAACTCACATGTCTCAAGTAGATATTCGAACGATTAGAGCAGCATTTCTGTTGATAGACGAAATATAATTAGTTTGAAAAGGATGACGACGGTCATTTGAAACTCTGGATTAAATCTGAAAGACACATTGCGAAAGACTTGCATTGATCTTTAACATTTCACAGTTTGATCTTATTTGTCCTCCCGGACGTCGATGTACTCGTAACAGTAGAGTGAGGCTGTAACTTAATCGACTTATTCATCGCAACCCCAAACTCGGGGTGATGTGCTTTATACATTGTGACATGACTTGCTGATGTGCCCAATCAAACCTGTCGCTGACTCATTCTACTTAGATAACAAAATAAGCTATCGAAGTTCCGGATGAAAGCTTTTTGACGTGCAAGCTGTTATTTCAAAGTTATGTAAAAGTCACTTTATACTTCCAACGCTAACTTAGTTGAACCAATTTTTAAAGACGCACAGAAGTCTTGTTGTAAAAGCCAACCTTGCTTAATTTGCTTATCAAATCAAGTTTTTTTCTTTGATTGAATCTTTTTGCTTAAGCTATCGTAAGCACATAGAAGTATTGTGCGTCCGTTCCATCAGTCCTTCATGCTGACAATACTATCAAAAACACTTATTTCATTCTTCCACTTGTCACATCTTGTCAGCAAAAAACTCCTAGTATGGTAGGATAAAATCAATGCTAAGGAAATATTAAGGAACTGAACTGCTGAGGTGCATTGCGAACGAAGAGATGAAAATATCATTTATGAAGAATGTTTCAAAAGGATGAAAGTCTTACAAGATTCTATCACGAAATTACATGGGTAGGCCGTGTGAGAATTTAGTAATGGTCAGTTAATAAAGTTTTCTCCTCATTTGTTGAAAGTACTATATCAATACAACAGCTCTGTAGGAGTTTCAGAAATTTTGATGATTTTGTAAAACAAAGGAAAAAGTAAATGCCTGCAATCATTATTAGAGATGGAAACATTAAAGGAAACGATCATCCATTGCACACGACATGATTGCGAATATCATATATCTCCAGAAGTGAGTTGTAAGACTATGTGTACACAGCTTACATTTCTATAGCAGTGACAAAATGCCTTTTCGCTATATGCATGGTGAGCGTTTGAGTTGGACTTTACATGTACATGTAGTTGTAAGTATAAGCAGCCAATGATTCAGACATCAATTTTCAGTGATCATTTGAAACATGTCACTCATATCTGTCATGTCCGAATATCCAATCTTAACAAAATGAAAATTGTTGCTGATGACGCGAGGCCGCCAAGTGCTAACTTGAAATTTACAAAGAATTAGTTACCATTTATAACAAAACATTGCATCTTCGCATGAATGCAATTATGAAATGTCGAGTTTTATTCACTCTCCCATGTCATTAGCCATCTAAAGTGCTCTTTGGTATACACGTGTGTTTATTCGGAATTGAATACACAAAGTGATTGAAACAAAGATTGCTATCATACTTGTAAAGTTGATGCATGCGCAGAATTACCTAATTGGTTAGTAGAAGTGATGATTATTCCTAGATTTTATGGTTAACGGTCATGCACTCATGCTGACAGAAAGAATGGAAAGCGATAAACTAATTCCCTTGAGTAATTCCGACTTTAATGATTCTCGTGGATTGAAATATTAGCCGTTTGACTTTGCCGTGAAAAGCATTGGTATCAGAAACATGATTGCAGCTTTCCGAGGTTTGCTACTAGATTAAATTCCGCAAATTTTATCACGATTTTATCTCTAATTTGAGATATTAAGTCACGCACAAAATTCCTCAAGTTCCATAAGAACTTGCTAAACATATTTTATTGCTTCCAGTCAGTTTCATATTCACCATATAAGCTACTTACACTGAAGAATTTGCAAATTTTGCAGTTTTAACTAGGCCCATTTATTTATCATTATTACAATCTCTACAAATCTTTACATTTTTTGCATCACGGAAATTGATGTATCAAGTTGTACCTAACGAAGCATTTGAATACTTAACTTTCAGAAAGTCTGTGTTTTGCGAGGCGCTAACCAATCCCGTCTTTGCCTTACTTTATTATTCAATATAGAGATTTTGTAAATTTATTTGTTGATATATTTGGCACTACATCCCAACTTACACGAACACGAATGCAAAGGCATGAGTGCAAAAGGAATAAAACAATGATGTCCAAAGTCTTGAACAATTTGTGCGCTAAATTCCTTGACATGCGAGGCGGGATTCTTGTTTAGGTCTGAGACTGGAGCGGAGGCAGCTGTAGGAAAAGCAACTTCTACAACCTTGGTTTATGGTAATGTGCTGTCGAGTTGTAGGCGGATAAGGTGTTGATTTAATCGGCACATTTATTAAGAACACATATCTAGAAGCTCATCCTAAAAATCAGCATTGTATTTTTTCTTATTTTCGCTTGATAGAAATTAAAGGATCTCAATATATTCTAGGATTTTTTACTACGGTCATGTGGGTTACTTGCGAGGCGAAAACTATCCGCGGTGAAGTCATCGCCAATATTATTTAGCTTCCTTGAAAGCACACTGGTTATCAATTACCTTTCATTCGATTCACTGTCTAATATATCATATAGGCCATAGAGGTAGAACGTCGAATCAAAGAATGTCGGCATACAGTGAAATCTATTTAAATAAAAAGATTCGGTTTATGCGGAGAATACATTCCTGTGGTCTGAAAAAATATTAGAAAAAACCCAAAATTTTTGAACATTATTGATGTTTACATACTAGCGAGTTGGAACTTCATGCTTCAATGTATGAGTTGCATGAAACTTTTCCGATAGCAAAAAGAATGAAGATATGATTACAAGTATCTTAAATAAACGGAGATTAAGCTGCTTATGAAGGAAATCTCATGAACCGCATTACAGTGCAAGTCTTCATACAAACGCTTGGATCATGTTCTGCTTCTTGGTTCAAATGTCAAGTTTGCTAACTCAGTAGGTCTGTTTCATACAGTTCATTTCCACCAGGCAAATTTGATATGTTAAGTTAAGCCTCTTGTCCAAATTATTGACTAGCAGTCTGCATCCTGCGGTCTATAGAAATCACTATAAAATTGAGTTATTAGTGGCTACAATCATAATATGCAGTTGGAATTCAACTATTCATATTAAATTGTGAATTGATGCATTTCGATAGTTCTATTGTTTCATGATTCATTAAATTAAGCTTCATTTCTTTTCTGATTCTGAATTGTGTTGTGGACCCATTTACATCCTTTAAGTTAATTATGATCATTGTCTTTGATTATGATATTTTGTTCTTTCAGTGCCGGCAGTTAAGTGACATGATCGAGTTCAAGAAAATACTCCTATTGGCTGCGCACTAGAGTAAGTCACTTCCATCGAAGTTAACTTATAGAACATTGCCCCTCCAAGGTTGTCATGACATGGAGGATTTGTAAAATATTTTTCTTTCTTTTGCATTGCTATCATGATGAGTCAATCCCGCGGTAATTTCTTCAAAACTGCAAAAAATTGGCATATCTCACATTTGGAAATAGGTCACAATTCGAGTTCATTAGTAAAGTCGAAACTGCACAACTTTTGCGGACTTATAATAATAATATTATTATAATAATTAATACATTTTCTCATATCAATTGAATAGCTGCGTTATCGAAAAAAGAAAAAAAGGTTATGACATCGCTTTTAACCCAGTGTTTCATAGCCATGTTATGTATATGGTTTTGAAGACGAGTTTCTAAGCAGGCATATTTCAAGTTGTGCTTTTAGCATGCTACCCAACCTTTTTTTAACATGAATCTGAAGCTTCAAAATAAAAAGTTGTTCAAGCCTTTCTTTACAAATGCTAAGTGAGATCCCAGTAACTGATGAGCATGGAATGACTACAAAAAAACCGCCTGACGTTTTCACCTGCAGTGAGCACCGATTCAGCAGAAGTGGGCAAGTAATCCTACTGTCTATCCATGGTTTGCTAGAGGTGTAGAGTCGAAAGTTGAGAGTACCACAGAGAAATTGAGTTGCTTGAAGTGAGCAGTAAAAGTATCATAATATAGTAAAAGCAAAACATGACAAGCGTACGAATTGCATTTCATCGAAACTGCAGGTACTTTATTTCAAACATTAAAGCAATTTTTTGAACCAATAAATGGGAATGATATAAAAGGTTAAAATAAAAGAAACAAAGGAAAATAATCAAACAAAGGTTAATAAATGACAAAAAGATGTTTCATGCTTTTTGCAATCAAAAACAAGATTTATATATCATTAATTGTGAGTAAAATATACTAATGCGAAATGATGGTTTAACGTCACTACTCCCGCTTCTGGGAGCTTGGACGGTGCCGACACAGTCAAACTTTAATCTGGAGCGAAAGATCGCTAGGCCAAGCACTTAACCACTGTGCTAATATACTAATGAAATAAAATATATACTCTGAAATATTGAAATCGATTCAAAATCACAATGATTATCGTGAAAGTAATGGAAGATTCTCTATGGAATGCATTGAAAATAGACAATAGTGAAGTGGTATTGGGTATTGCTGGACACTAAACACAAAGTGCACGTTTAGTCACAGTTCAAATCATTCGTGTCGGTAATAAAATGATAAGACTGCCCATTGTCATATAAATTTATCATCTTTATTGTCAAGCCGTCAAATTGGTGATTTTGTGAGGAATTCAAATGTTCATTAGTAATAATTTTGTCAAACGTATAATTAAGAGAACGCAGTGGCTGTCATTTTAAGGACTTTGCCATTTATAAATATATTGATCAACGCTATTTAGTCAAGCAATCGTTGTGCATTCATTCACAAAACAGAACAATTGTATGTGGACTGATCAATTGATAACAACTGCACCAAGCCATGCGTCTTTGATTTCCGATGTTGATTTTCTTATTTTTTATGAAGATATTGGAGATGCAATGAAGGTTCGTATTTAGTGTGGAAACGGTGAATATTTCCGAAGTTACATCTTACGAACTGAAACGTATTTGTACTATTTTCGTGATTAGCTGTAGGCAATTCCAAAGGAAAAGTTTGTCCCAAGAAGTTTGTGCTTTAAGTTAGTTTTCGGGTTTTCTGAAAACGAAATCGCTATATTTACTTGCTATGGTTCTGCAATGATTTTTTCCTCTTGAATATATACTTTTATTAGCGCGTCATCATAAACATTGTAGGTGTAGCATGTAAACTTTATAATACACCGATGCGGTGCGCATGCAATGCAATCATTAATGCCGTGCAGCTAGTAATAACACAAATGTGGATTACCTACAAAGTTATTCAGATTGACTAAAATGTGACTTGCATAACTCTATTACATACGAGCACATATCTATGTTACCTCTATTACCATAATCAACATTGCAATGATTGCATTTGAGGACGAGAGTACAATGTACATGAAAAGCAGAAGAACTCGACAGTCAAGAAACTAGATGAAAGGAACGAGTGAATGGAAAAGCTAGCCTACTTCCAATTCTTCACCTAAATGATAATCATCGTGGCGAAGTCTTCTGTTGCAGATGATCACACAGCGTCAACAGGGTGATGAGTGGATCAGTCTTCAGCAATCACGGCTTGCAGCGGAACGCCAGAAATTCCGTATTTTCCTGTTTCATTTCTTCCACGTCTCTTCCAAGTTAAACCACAAACATCTTCATTCAAAAAAATGCTATCACACGTACTTAGGCCATTACTACATTCAATGTGTTCGTGATCGATCATTGAGCTCTTCATCGCTGGATCTCTTTATCACTTTAACAATTTTACAGGTGATCCAGTGAGGATGCACGTGATGTAGGCATATACCCATAGTTTAATAAACCCGTTTTCTCTCTACTCATAGTTGTGAAATAATTTAGTGACAAAATTGATCAGAGATTTCGAACTACATGTATAGGCCCGACTGTAGTGATGTAATTGCTTCTCATTCTAAATTTGAAATTTAAAATGTAGATAGTTCGTAGATGCGTCAGTTATATTGCTTTCTGATGAAAGTCACTTGATGTTCTGTCTGATGTTCTGCCTGATGTTCTGGGTTTTGGTTTTTATATGAAAAACATCTTCCCTAAAGATATTTGATTCAACGCGTCGATCCCTTTATGTACCTACAAATATTCAGTATTGCATGATTGAAATGAAAGCTGTTTGGTCATTTGCAGCAATGATGAAAGACTTCGCCATGACTAGTGAAGAATTAAAATCATTTAAGTGAAGAATTGAAAGCAGAAAAGGGAAAATTTTGGGGTTTAAGACACGTGGAGACTTTGGAAGAAATGAAACAGGAAAATACGGAATTTCTGGCGTTCCGCTGCAAGCCGTGATTGCTGAAGACTGATCCACTCATCACCCTGTTGACGCTGTGTGATCATCTGCAACAGAAGACTTCGCCACGATGATTATCATTTAGGTGAAGAATTGGAAGTAGGCTAGCTTTTCCATTCACTCGTTCCTTTCATCTAGTTTCTTGACTGTCGAGTTCTTCTGCTTTTCATGTACATTGTACTCTCGTCCTCAAATGCAACCATTGCAATTTTGATTATGGCAATAAAGATGTGTATTGGCTTCAAAATGAGACTTTATTTGCTAATTTCTGTTGGATCATTAAAGAGTTATGCTACATTAAAATCTAGTCACATTTTTTATGCCGCACCCTGTATAGCATGTTGACTTACTATTGATGGAGATGCGAGACTGATGATATTAATATGATGATGTAGAATGGCACAGTATGCATAGAAGAAGGGAAATTTTAAGTAGGCCTGTAAATACTTCAGGTACAGGAACTAGAAGCGAATCGAACCCGGATTATCTATTTGAAATTTGAAACAAAGCTGGCTCCATTACCCAAGCCGGAACAAATTTGAAATAGGGACTGGCCAATTCCAGTGACCAGCTAACCGTTTCTCATTATAAATAGTTGCATAGTCATTTAATCTCTAGAGAGTTAGCTATACTGGAAAATTGCAATGGACTGGAACACTGACTTTGCATTTTCACACAGAAATAGTGCATAGTAGTTTTTCCAGATTAAATATAGCACCTTGTCAAACTAAATATAACACTTAACTATCACTTTGTAACATGTCAGAACAAATGTAAATTCATTGGACGCATCGACTGCAAATGTAATTGTAGGTCTAATATAACCTGTCAGATCAAGTGTTGATTTCCATTCTTTTTCGACTTCTTGTTGTACAGTATTTGATAACTGTCTAATGTTGATGTCATAGAGTAATTAGGTTGACGTGTTACATTAGCTTTCATCCTGTATTATCCTTTTTTCACTGTATGTTATATTTGATTATAGCAAGTCTTTTGATCGGGAAAACCTGTGCATGTACGACTGCCTCGGAGCAAACGTTTGGCCCAGAAATTGATTATCATTTTCCTGAAAATCTGGAAGCAACCCAAGGATAAAGTTTCGAAAAATCCTGGCAGTAATGATTTATTTACATTTTATGTGATATAAATATAAGTCTATTTTCTCACTATCTTTCCTCCGCATACTTTCACTTGTAATTGCAACAATGACTAAGAAATTTCATAACTTAGAGCACATATTTACTGCTAACACACATGACTACGTAACATTTCAGTATTTGTCGAAGTTTGGCGCCGATATAGTTGGATAATCTCTTCGTGGTGTCGCCAACAATCAGCCCAAGATTTGTCAAATTTAGTGAAGCACATAGTGGCAAACTAACTAAAGCAATCTCATTCCTCTACTATCATGGCTGTATCGTTTCAGCTGAAATTAAATTCGCGAGTAATCGCAGAGTATCGGTATTATGAGTTCATTGAGTTGATTTCAATTTGTCAGAAATTTGGTTCTGTGTACTCTATCAAAGCGAACGCTTAATAAGCTTGAAAGGATATTTTTGTGAATGCGCATGAAGGGGAATGATAAAGCAAATCTGCATACTTCGTGGAGGGAGAATTGCGAGAAGAATAAGTATACACGTTCATATAACAGCAAGGAAACCCGCAGCATAGGTACGTGTAATAGGCACGAATCTTGGCGCACCTGGTAAGAGCGGAACTGCATACTTTTTCGTTCACGACTCGTGATGTAATCAAATCTGCCGTACACATAAGTGGGTGTGATCCGTGGCAGGGATGCGGAGTCCTGTCATTTTGATAGGACTCCGACCCCGGGTGGCAAGTATATAAGCCTAGTTTAAAAAAACTGGCAACCTACGTTTTAGATCATTATAGGCTTACCTGTATATATTTTTTGTGATCATTGGTGTGCCAATTATCAATCTTTTTCAATGAAAGTTTATCAACTATGCACAATTTTGAATTAATGCCTGTCTTTTGGTTTAGTTTTTCAAAAATGATAGGACACCGCATCCCTGGTCAGTGGGCCCGAGACGTGCAATCCCAAAATCTATTGAAAGGAAAACAAACAGTGCTAGAAGCTATCACGATTTTTCGTTAATCGATTATTGAATCATGGTTTTTATAAACGCGCGATTATTTCGTCTGATCTGTTATGTTAATCAATCGCTGTATTTTATTATATTCTTGTGGAATATAGGCATACATGTACTCGGCATAGATTGCATGAAGTGTTCATATTTCATTATATATCAATGAGGATATTCTACTAAAGACAATACATTTCGGGATTGGAGCAATCAGAAATAATTACAGCTAAATTTCCATGAATAATACTTGACTAGCTTCACTTCAGATAAACTTGCATAATGCAGATTGTCAATTCCTTGTTTGAATCGCTTAATGAAGTCCCATTATATACATAACTATATTTTTAGAGCGTAGCGTATAATTGATGGTTTTACATTGAAAAAAAACGTGTACTAAGTTGAATAATTCAAAATGTTTAGAATTGAAAGTATATGCTGGAACAGATTCGCTTACAAACTCATGACCTGAAACTGAAAATCATCCCTTTGAAACCCTTCTTAAATATGGAATATTTGGAGCAGAGCCTCATGCATGCGAAAGAAAATGGGAGGCTATATAGTTATATCATGAACAGACTTGTTAGTGATTTTCAATCGCTCGCAAAACTGCGGAATCATTTAGTTTATGAAGACTTCAATGTCCTATTTTGCAACTTATTGTGTTTGTATGCAACAAATACCTTTAATGCTACTATATAAGATAATGCTACTCACTGGCCAAACCGCAAAAAATGTTTATATTCACGTCTGTAAACATGGGACAAATGCAAAAATTCAAACCTTGGGTGTATAACCCATGGCTTTAGAACCTTAGGGAAGATAGCTCACTCAAGATTATGTCTAAGGGCAAAGTTCTAACCTTGCTCGACACAGGCATGTTCTCAAATAGAAAAAAATTTGGGTCTAACTTTAACTATTTAAGCGTATTTTTTCGCGTCAGAGTGCACGACAGGACAACTGTGTCATTAATCGCGCCATCTAAAAAAAGTCACGCGATTACAGATTTCAAAATCGATTAATCGCACACAACACTGGCTACAAGTTCAAACGATTGCCAAATCAATCAGTATGATCTCTCTTATATTTTATTTGTGGCGCTACAGACAGACGTCTCCAAATCTGTCGCGTTCTCTCACGTATAGTTAACCTAGTTTTTCAATATGAGTACCCGATGCCATTTACATATACCTCATGTACATACATCATAATGACATCATGGCATTATCAACCATCAGTACTGCAGCTCTTCTTATTAAATATGTATATCTAATTTAATATCAAATGTATTTTATTCAATGAAGTTATCCAACTTTGGTAAAGATACTAATTTCAATTTTGTAACTACATGTACAGTAATAGTTTTATTTTACCCTGCCTCACACGAAGCCAATTAAAAGTTGGTTGTGGGCACCTGCTCAGAGTCAGCAAGTGGAGGAATCTCCCCGGGCATACGGATCAGCTTAAACCATGGACCTTCTGTGCTTCCCTTACCTAAGTCATGCCCTTAACAAAATGGGCTATCCTACCGCCAGGCATTCTTATAATGTATACCGCATATAGAGTGCCTCATTGCACGTCTAGTCATTACCTGAGTTATTCTTTGTTGTTTTACAGATAGTTGAAGGATTTCCTAATTATCAATTCTATTTGGCCGTGGAAAGGGAAATACTAGGGCATTATGTCTACTCGGTTTTAACCAGAGAGCGTGGTTTTAACCGACAGAAGGAAGGAATTATTTCCTTCCCAGGACTTCAAGAGATGTTGATGTCTAAGGCAGATAATCTTATCGCTGCATACACAGAAAATATTCACGATATTCTCCAGAGATACGAGGGGGAGGTTCTTGAATACAACGGTTCATGCAATTTCATGAAGTGGGTTGTCCATACATCGCAGACACTTCAGTGAGGGGCTCATTTAGACAACTTTCGGTGGGAGGCCTGCTGAAAATCAGTGAATCTTAGCGACAGAGTGACTTAAGCGTTCAATTTTGCTCTCCACGAGTGGTCACTGAAACACCTCGGGGGCATCTTGGCCAGCACTGCCTCTGACACAGAATTCCGTATCTTGTTGTCAGAACATTGTATACACCGCGTGTTAATTGGATGCACTTATAGCGATCGCTGAACCCATTCATGCATGAAAAACATCATTAAAGTTAATCACATCACAAGGTGCCGTCCAGCTGATCCATCCACACAAAATAATTGTTGATAGGGTCTACTGTCAATAATGTCGATGACTTTCCCAGCACGCGCTTTACCTCGCTGGTGGAACCGACATACATTATACATGGCTCCGCGACCGCCTAACGGACCACTGAATTCCGACAAACAACGTTTCGAACACGGCGCACGAAACAATGGATATGTGGAGTTTAAAAATGCAAACAGCGAGTAAGTGGGGCATCGCTCCAATGCGTGAACAGATAACTGTATCACACTGCTGAATCAACAGTGCGTAGCATTCCAGTCGTATTTATTGAGAAACATTTACTTGATCGACAGGAACTGGACCATGCAATGGTCCGATTTTTCAATTAATAGTTCATCTGGTGAATCACTACAGCTCTCTCTACTCCAAAATCACTACTCTCCCCTGATCCGAATCACTTATTTACAAGCCTATTTTGTTCCAGCCGTCAGCATAATCGAAGATGTATGTTAGGCTACTGCAAACATATCATTTCCAATTGATTGACTGCAGGGCAAAGTCTCGGATTATCACTTTGTTGATCAAAAATGCGCTGCTTCCAAAAGATAATGTGAGGAGGGCTCCCAAAATTGAGAGCGGTCGTTTGCATTCAAATTTCACTGTTTCATGTGATCATGTTGATGCTTGTTAGTTGTTGTTTCTTTTATTTCAGGATAGCATTACAGTTTTCATTAAGAGGTTCGCTCTTAATGAAAGTGTCTAGTTTTGTCAAATGTCAAATGTGCTGTTAGTCATGCGTTTTAGCTTACGTGTCAAAGAGAAAAAGTAGCAGAATTTCGAATAGTACGAATAGTTCGAATTTCGCTAGTACAGAAATCCTATTGAATTACAAAACTGTGAGAAATTAATAATGTATAATTGAATTAGCTTCTTCTAAGGTTTTCACATTGTGGTGAAGTGCAGCGGAGAGTTAGCAGGTGCTGACGTATTTTCGGTTCAATACATAGGTCCGAAATTGTTTGTGCATTCTGTAGGCATACTGTATATAGGCCGAAAATAATGCATTAAATTAAGTATCGATTTGACCTTTCAATCGCAGTCGTAAAATAGATTGCCCTCGGTTTGCTTAAAGCGCTAATTTACTCATATTAATCCATTTGGCTTGTAGATATGCCGGCTACCAGCACGTCGGCTGCTCCCAGAGCCCCGATCCGTTCTGACCTTGAAGTGAAGCATGGTTCTTAAATCCAATTAACATAGGGTTAAGACAGTTTCCGTTCAGGGAGCTTCCGTTCTCCGTCCTTGAGCCCCTCCCAATTCACTTATGTGCAGGCTACATGTGCATAAGGGAATGTTAAGGAAATATCGTTTTTTCCATCATTATGAGCTTGCTATGACATGCTATACCTACAGTGATCCATAATGCAGTCAGAGTCTTGCTCATTGCCAAATTTTGAGTTCTGACAGCAACGAAATATCATATACTCGTTTTCAATTGCAATCTCTTATGTGCAACACTGATTGCCATTAAAGCATCGAAACTTTATGAATTGGATATATGAAATGTTGACTTTCTCTTGTTATAAGAAAATTTCTGGTTCGGCAAACACTTGCCAACATCAAGGTTTGCAACATTTATTCTTGGCATTTATATTCACATGTAGCTTTATCTAAGTAAATTCAATTACAATCAAAATTCAGACCACAAAATCATAAGGAAATATATTTGGAGGAGACCAACAAAGCAATTATGAAATCAATCAAGCATCCAGAAATTACTTACAAGTGCCGTCTATAACGATTGAACAAATAAATAAGGATTGATTACACTCGAAAACACATTTGGCATGTGCCGAGCTTTACTTATCCCATTGTCATTCTTCACTCAGACTAGTGTGACTAATTGGTTGATGTCTGGCCTAAGCATATACATGAGTTAGCTTCTTAAACATTCCTGGTGATCACCAATTATGCTGAGATGTGAACATATCATCTATGCTACTCTGTCGCGATGCTACGAGTATATTAACGAAGTCCAGATTGAAATTTATGAAATGTACGAATAAAGCTACATACATAGCCTATATGTGAAAAATTTAAATTAAATAAATTTTAAAGTTCAACTTTAAAGTACAGCATGCAATTCAGCGTTATGCCAAAAGCTAACCATTGTAGATGCAAAACGTTGTGATTTAAGTCCTTTTTCAACACCGCTCTAGGAAAATTGTGCTGGTATGCGGGATCGCTAGTAGACGATATGCAGCTAGAAGTTCACTTGCATTTTGGGTATTTTGTGTACTTACATGCATGCACTCCTACTAATTGCGTACGCTGACACAATTTGACCTGCTTGCAAATACACTTTAATAGTTATAGGCTATAGTTGTTTCATTCTAGTCACAAAATCTCAATTAGTAGTTTTGACCAGTTTTGAACATTTTTTCAATTATTATAGTTATGCCAAAACGGCTCCACCGGTTTTTGCCACTGGCATTTACTACCCCTAGGGAAAACTATTCGACCCTGACCATTGTGCATGCATGGATTTTCACATTTTGTTTTGAATACTCGGAGTCTGAGTCAAATCATAACCCAGAGTTAAAGTATATTTTGAAGCACATTTGTATAATTACTTTCATACAATTTCGCAAATTCATGAGCAAGTTTGGTTCAGTTAGCAAGTATAGTAATTTGTTTTATCAACCGTAGAGAGCTTCTGAAAATTTACAGAAGTAATTTTGAAAATGTTGAAATTTTGATGAATGTATTTTGTGATACACGATGACTTAATTGTTGTGAACCTCTACATATAAAAGTAGTTGTCTTGTTAGCAGATCATTCGGAAATGCCTCTCCCATGTACAAGTATTTGTCAGGTGCAACAAATCATTTGATTTATTTCTCACATTAAGTACCCAAGAAGAAGATAACACAGGTAATAACTTTTAATTGAATCGTTTTAATTAATTCCACGGCTAGTTCGGCTTAATAGATCAGATTGCACATATAACTTTGCAGAAACACACTCTAAAATGTCACTGATAAAATAGCAATCCAGAATTCAGTAGTTGCATGTATCGTTTACTTTATTTATGGCTGTCTTGAAATTTTAACCTTCGAAATTCTTGACGATAGATACAGAAACAAACCTTCCTACATGGTGCTACTGATAGAAGACACTCTTCATTCTGCTATCAGCTATGAGAAAGATATTCTATAAATTGGAAATGAAATTCACACGTGAGATTGTGGCATTGATGAAAAAATTCACAGTTTTTGTGAAATTTGACTTTGTCATCGAACTATTGATAATTTTTGTCGCCAAGAAAATGGAATCTCCTTCAGACACATTTAATTCAAATTGAAGAGAATCAGATTTTATGAAGCGCGTCACTGTTGATGCGTCAACACACTTTAGAAAGACATGCACTTCATCATATTATTAATTAGCAACGTAAATTCATTGATCTGCCTGATCAAAGAAATGACGCAAATTGAATCAAAATACTCCGTCTTCGTGACTGCAACTAGCCTGACTGAGTGGTATGATATCCCCCCCAATGGCCGGAAGAAAAATATCAGAAAACTGCTGTAACTTACTTTCACCTCGGAAAAAGATAGGCTAATCAATTCTTCTAGGAACCACAATTTAAATCTTTAAATCAGTCTAAATCTTAGCAGAGATGTAAGTGTGATATTAGCAAAGTCTCCAAAAAAGAGTATAAAAAATTTCAAAAATTGAGTGCAGGGGAAAGTAAGGAGAGTATAACACCGGATTCGATCACAGATCACAGGAAGCTAAGCAAGTGTCCTCTATGCAACGAGACCGGAAGTTGTATTGCTGTAGCAGTAGAATAGTTATTGTACTTTATATTGCTATGTCTTATATCGGTTCAAATACATTTTTAGTGTTAATGATTTAACTGAAATGATTAAATGATTAATAGAATTAATATGATTTTAATGAAATAGAGGCATGAGGTACATCTGATGATGCGCGAAATACGACAAGGAAGAAATCAAGGAGAAATAAAATTACGATGCAGTAGACGCATGACTCGATACAGACGATTAACAAGAAGTAGAACTAGAAGCTTATGTTAAGAAGCGATATGTTAGCTATATATGTAGTGCCGGCATGTGTATTGACCATTTTTTTCTGTTTATACATGTAGTTACACAGTATCGATTTTCGTGAGCATTAATTGAGCCATAGAGCTAAGTCGATTTTATCAATTCTCATCATTTTGATGAGATCCATAATTCATGTGAAAGATTTAATACAAAATGTGACAATATTTAGTGATGGAAAGTAAAATTGGAAACAACAAGCTTGATTTATATGTTATGCTGATTATTCCCAAATCAAGAACTCACAACCTGGCCAAATGTTTGGCTGCAATAGTTATTGATAGCCGCTATTAGACTTACAAAAACGCAAATTTATGTGCAGCCACTCCATTGGCAGCGGTTTTATAATGCAACTCGCAAAACCATGTTGCTTGATAAATTTAGGCATGGATTCTATTCAAGGGGAGTTATATAACTATTTTTTCACTTCATAGGCGGAGTTTATTCGATAGAGAAAATGCAGCTATATTGTCACCACCAGCAAACTAAATAAGAATTTGCAAATGTAACAATTAGTTGGATCATAGCTATTCTGGACATGTGAAATTCATGTAAAAAAATAGTTACAGGTTTTGGAGTTCAAGAAGGACTGCCTAGAAATCATCAGTGACAATCTGATTTCAATAGAGACATAATGCGTTGGTTATCGACAATCTGATCTGTTTTGTAGCATGTTCATGAGTGGCATTAGGATTTCAATAGAAATATAAGCCAGATGGATGCATTGTTATCGAATGCTGAGCTACCACAATGTCAAGAAGTCGAATTGCAGAACAAGACAAGCGTCGGATAATTGAGGCCTTCACAAATGGTGATGACTATGTTCAAACAGCTACACTTCTTGGTATCGGCAGAACAACAGCCTGGGGAATCATCCGGCGATTCCAGCTGACTGGACATGTGGTTCGTCCACGTGGTGGAGCAAGAAACACGAAAGTTGACAATGAGATGATTGCTAAAATGATGGAGATCGTGGAGGAACATGACGAATACACATTGGTTCAGATCAACACCGAATTAAGATCTGCTCTTCCACATAAGCCAGTGAAAGCTATATTCCATCTATGCTGCAACTTCAAGATGTAACAACTCATCAGTAAAAGTGCATGTAAGCATATAAGAAATAATATATAGACATGTGGATAGCAAGGTGTTCTTCTATTGCGCTGCATTTTAATTAGTCCAGTTCATCAATTCTGAAATACATGAATTGTTGGGATATCAGCTGGGGATGCTGTATGCACCGCAAAGGCGCTTTCTTGTGGCTACCTTTCAAGCAAAAAAATAGACTTCATTCAAAATAGATCGTATGTTTAATTCTGTATTGACAATGCTGAATTAAATGGTAAGATTCCTAATTGGCATTTGCTACAAATTTGCATTTGAATATCAGTTAACCAATTCAAATGTTGCTGTCATTACTGTTTTCGCAAGATCTTTGATGAATTACCAGATGTCACTCTTGATGTGACCCATTTCTCAATGAAAATATCGATGTCATCAATTGAATTCTCGATGTCTTCATTTGAAGTCCTTGTGTCACTAATGAAATCCGCTGTCACTATTGAAATCACTAGTTCACGTTAGTTGTTTTAGATGTCACTGATGAAGTCCAAAATCTGTACTTAACTTATTTAATTACATGACTGGACATCCCGACGCAAACTCCTGGTGTTACCGCTGAATTTGATTAGTCACCCTATAAAGGAAAGAACTGAAGCTCCATCCAATTCATATTACAGTTCTAATAAATCCAAAATATAAGACATCCCTAACTGCCGATAGCTACATGCTCGAGATAGAGTATTAAAATAAAGCAGAGCCTTGTTTGATAATCGTAGCCACATTCCAAGCAAATGCTGATAATCCATGTGACACAGGGTCTTTGTATGTGTGCAGGAAAGATTGGGATAAAACGGGGATAATTACAAGTTTAAGTTTCAATAAGCTTTCCGTTAGGTTCCATCACCTTTCCCGACTCCTTTTTTTCACAAATATCTATACATAAGTTGATATAACATGCGCAGTAGAAGACTTTGAAGTCAACTCTACCTTCAAACGAAAACCTCACTATGTTAAAATGATAATGGCACTGCCACCTCAAGACATGATTTATGGAAACTTCATCTTCCTCTGAAGCTTGGGAGAATCACAACTGTTCATTTTATTGCGACAATTTCACACATATTCTGTAGCTATATTCTTGCATGAGTTATGATCTTAAAACGGAGGAAAGACGGTGATACCGGCCACAGGTGATTGCTGGTCGCTTGGGACGTGTGAGAAAAACACATATGTCATGCATGGTCTTCCAATTCATTGACAAACATAAATGACAGGTTTTCTTCAATACGAATGTCGTGGTTGCGAATTCTGTGATGAAATGCACATTGTAGATCCCATTTTCCTGCGTTGATATAAAATGCGACAATGAATGAACTGTCAAATCTAAATAAAGAACAAGACAATTCGATTAAGATATTTTCGGTGAATTTCATTAATCAAACGCTTCCGAAAACTAAGCAAAAAGGCGGATCTAAATGGGTGGTTAAGTGCTTGGCCTAGCGATCTTTCGGTGCAGAGGTCGAGGCCCCGTAAGTGTAATTGGAAGTCGGCAGGAAGGGCACCCGGACTTAAAGTACTACAGCGCTCCAGAAAAGTCTGACTGCGTCAGCACCGAGAAAGGGATTCGAGGAGGATTTTTTGAGTTCAGTTCCAAATACAAATTAACCCTACCCATACCAGTCTGTGAAGCATATTGAAATTCCGGAGGAGGGGCACTTTGTTTTGCTCAATTTCCAGAATAATTTGAAAATCATCAACATAATTATTCATCATATTTCGTTTGTCAACAATCACAATGTTGACATAACCGAAAAATACCTTAAATTTGAGATTATGTGAAGTTAAATTGAGATGAAGACTTCAAAAAGGAGTAATTTGTTAAGGGACATAATGTCGTTTTTCAACCAGAAAATACATAATCATTTGCCGTCTAAATTTTTGCATTTTGTTTTAGAACAGCTAGAATTTCTTTAACACCTCTATTTTCATTAGTAACACACAAGTGGTTTGTATAAAATCGGAAGCGGAAGCGATCAACTTTCTGCCGTTTCTACAGTACTGTGTTCAAGACTTGTAAAACCATCATTGTAGTTTATCAACACAAAATTTTCTCCTTCAATTCTCTTCGCTTTTGTATTGCTTCCGAAATTCGACAACTGTCTCGATTATGATGTTTATATCAGACCAGACAGAATCGGATCGAAACTAATAGTAGAAAACTTCCGTTTCAATCGAAGTAGAAACCGCGAAAAGAACTAGTCGATCTAACTTCATCATGGTATTGAAGGTAATTTGGAGCCACAAGGAATCAAATGCGAAATATGCCATGGAGATATTGTCGAGTCGCTGTTTGAGATAAGAGGAAGATTTCAGAGGCAAATGTTTCTAGTGACGGGCGGTGTCGCCTGTCGGCGAGTCACATGCGCGACTTTTTGAATGTAATGACGCTGTACCTTCGGCGACGTCGAGATTAATGGAGCTCTATGGCTGAAAAATAGATCGAGCTTTGTCGTAATTTTTATTTACGTTGGAACTGGGAACTTAAGCACACCTTAGATACTTTGAGAGGTCATAAATTGTCGACAAATTGTTGTATATGCTCCTTGCGATCTGTCGCAAAATGTTTGGGTCAGTGATTGCTAACAGTCTTAGGGAGAATCATGTTATGGGCAAATTTCGAATCAGGATAGCAAACCACATGTAAATTCCAACATCACAAGGGCAAATTGTAGTCACTGAAATCGTTACAAATTGTTTGCATCCTGATATTGATGTTTTATGCTGACATTATATTGCCTTATCGGGGAATGCAGTAATAACTTTTATACTATTCAATTCAACCTGTCCAGTGGTATATTTAATTAAGGGTTGACACCGGAGAGCCATGCCCCCTCCCAAATATGACTCATGAATCATTATGAATCTCAGAGGGGATGTATACATTTCAGACACAATGCATTCAGACCAGGGGCGGATTTAATGGGGGGGGAGAAATGGGCGGCCGCACCCACCTATAAATAAGTAGTAGCAAAATTGTTTTTTAGTTCCGCTGGTAACAAGCCTCGTCAAATCCGATGGAATACTTCATGAAAATCTCATTTATTGGATAATTTGTTGACCGATATGAAATCAATCAAGGAGTAGTCCAATGGAAAAAAGATTTTCATCATTGTCAAGGCTGGTTCCTCATACATTAACCCGAGGTAAGCCTATATCTCACAGAAACCTTCCTCACAAAGAAACGAAGTAGCATTTTATTCTACATTTTCTGTATAAGCTTGTTTTCAGATCCAACATATGATTTTGTTAAGGAGTTAGCGCAGCTCTATTTTTGACCGAGTTAGATCCTGGGACTGCCGAAAAGTTGCTGCTGGCCGAGGTGAAATTGTGGAAGCGTCAGTGGAATGGAATTCCCAACCTGTCTAAGACAGGTATTGACAGTCTGAGGGAGTGCTCAGATGATTTTCCGAATATAAGGAAATTGTTGCGAATTTTAGTGACTTGTCCTGTTTCAGCAGCGTCTGCTGAGCGTTCCTTCACTTGTCTCAGACGTTTGAAAACGTGGTTGCGTTCCCGAATGGGTGAGGAAAGACTTTCCGGATTTGCATTAATGCACATGCATCCGAACATTTCAATTCCTGTTGAAGAAGTAATCGACACTTTGACCTTATCAAAGCGTCGACTGAACTCTACATTTGAAGTATTATTACAGAAATTAAATTCACGTTACTTTTCTACTGTTGTAGTACTTAGCGACATGGTAAGAGACCTTCAACAGAAGTCAATTTTCCACCATCCTAATATGTATTGAGTGACCCACTCCCCCCCCCATTTATTCCTAGATCCGCCACTGATTCAGACCCAATTATGCAACTGTAGACCTGTTAAAGATAGAGTCTCCACGTATCCGGGCTGCTGTGTAATAAAGTAAGAAAGTGGACTTCTTCGGATACAATTAGTTTATTAAAGTTGACAGACGTTTCGCTATTACAGCTTTCTCAATGTCAGTAAAACATAGAATGAGTGCAAGCATTCACAAGATTGATCTGTACGGGATGAACAAGATTCGACAGACTGACATCATTTTTTTTAAATTTTTATTTTATACCTCGAATTATTTTTTCAGTTATAATGCTTTATTACTTTTGGATTTCTTCTTTATGTGTCTATATTACATTTTTACTTCTGACTTACATCTCCTTACTTTTAGTCGTTTTCAGTATGTTGTAAATTTTCCATATGTTACCTACCTGCTTCTGTGACATAGTGGGTTGTAATGACTTTATCTATTGATTTCAGTGTCCGTGTTGATTTCAGTCTGTCGAATCGTGTTCACCCCGTGCAGATCAATCTTGTGAATGCTTGCACTCATTCTGTATTTTACTGACATTGAGAAAGCTGCAATAGCGGAACGTCTGTCAACTTTAATAAACTAACTGTATCCGAAGAAGTATATTTTCTTGCTCTATTGTAGACCTGTGTACCGGAACCGGGAATATTGAATATCCCTGGTATCCAGAACAATTTTTTTACTTCCTCATCTTACCCGATCAGTGGCTTGGTCGAAGCATCAATAGATTTGATGCTCATTGTCCGATCGCATTCTGATTTTCCATCTTTCAGATACAGTCCGACAGCTTTGTGTCAATCAATTGTGACATGAATAGATACGGTATCTTACTAGACAAATGTGGAAGAGAAATGACACGCAACAGCTTGATTCTACTAACTTGAATTTAGAGGACAATAACTGATTCAATTAATTGCGCCATTTACACGTACATTAGTCATACTGGAAGCGGGTCCGGGCCCGGCTCAAGCCTGGAAAATTCTGTAAACACCCGGGACGGGCCCGGCTCTGAAGTATCCAGCACCCGGACCGATATTTTTCATGTCTGAAATTAGAAATATCTTCCTCATTCAAATTCAGTGAATACATTTCATATGATAGCTTGTCAACATGGTTCTCAAGCAATAAGATGAAATAAATGCCGGCAAGCGGCAGAATAGTCACACTTTTGAATTTGCATACAGAGTGTACTTAGGCCTTATGGCATGCGATCATGTCTAAAAAATGATTCTTAAGGCGATTACACTGAACTAGCGTAATTGATATCTTCATGAAGGGAGGCGAAGTGTGCAATACGATCACACTTCTCACCCGGGCACAAATACTGAATTTATCCGGGGCCGGGCCTAATGTTTTGGAGTTGTTGCGTGCCCGGGCTAAGGGCATACGGGCTCGAAAAATGCGGGCCCGGTTCCAGCTCTGGCCATGCGGACAGATAACTCAAATTAAGTATCACTGTGACTTCTTGTCAAGAAGAATAAATGCATCCATAGAATATTTCAGTCACAATTTGGTAATCTTTTGAGGTAAAAAAGAAAAATTAGGAGCTGTTTCATAAAAGGATATCAGGTCTTAGGAGCATTAGCGATAGCAGTCTTTATATTTTTTTAGTCAGCTTTTTCGCGTGTTTTAATGGCTCCACCATAAATATGAAATTCGAAAGAGCATTTTGTTCAATCGAAAAACTCACCATGTATCTTAAAGAGACGATCTGTTTATTTTATTTTTTGACTCAAACAAACTCTGAGCGGAGCCAAGTAAACAAAGATCAAAGTCAAAGTGATTCTCTCATAAAAAGTCAAGTCTTAGTGTGAAACAATTGATCGTGTGATCATCTACATAAAAAGCAGGTAAGTCATTCCATCTAAAATCGACATGGTGGGTGAAAAAGTTACGCCGATTAATTAAACGAGTGGGGTGACGTAGGAGGCGATATGTATGTCAACGTGTAACTGTTAAAGTACAGCTGCCATCAGAACACTTTCAATATATTTTTTAATCGCCGGTGCTATTTCTTTGCCATTGAATTTTTTTTAATAATTTATATTTTTGTATCTGAAGATTTGGCATCCAATTATTCGAAATAGAAATATAGTTTAATTTATATTTTGTCTTAAGACTGGACGTAAACGGACGTGAGAAGTAACAAAATAGTTCTATAACTTCTATGTTCAACCTGAGCTGCAGAAATCGCACAAGTCTTATTCAAACACGTTCGTCTGATGCAATAAATCTCTTTGATAAATACGGGACTAACAGGGACATGGAAGATAATGAGTTTTTATTTCTTCCGCTTCCAATGATAAGTCACAAATACAAATAAGCAGCTGCCTGCAAGTCAGCCTAACTCACCTGTGCGTACAACTTAGCAGATACAACCGTCACGAGACAAGAAGCCTACCCACTAAACACAAGGCCACCACACTATCTGTTGTGAGCGTGTGCTAGGAGGTCACCACTTAGTCAGAGGCACGCTGTAGCCATGTGAAGGGTAGCTCGATAGGAAATTCACAACATGCTAAGATCTTTAATGATACCTTCTCAGGTGCTCACGAAAATAATCACTCTGTAATCAGAGCCCTTCCGCCTCCTCAGTTCTTACGACTTGTGATTTGTTGCAACAGATGAGTGAAGAGGTTGCAAGCTTTATAGTTTCTTGTGCCCGGAAGGCCTAAAAGTTCTACAATCTTTACAGGCAGGTGACCTTTTGAATTCAACAACTTCAATTGTATTACATTTTCTGAAAGCACTGTATGGAGCAAGCTCTTAAATCATCATGTGAAAACTATAGAAGTGTAGGCCTAGGTGATGGCGGCAAGTGTGAGGATCATGTTTTAATTGAATTCCTGAAGAAAAAGTAACATGACTATTCCCTCTCTCCCATTTAATATTTTTTGCCCACTCCCATGGATATTCCGCGTACATGTCAAGATCCTTCTTCATAGAGTCATGTATGTACATGGTGTGCGTCGTATTCTTGGTTGCCTCGAATATGGACTTCTAAATATAGCATCTATACTTCGAAGTCCATGCCTCGAATTGTACCAGTGTCATATTTATGGTAATTCTTATTTATGTGTATTTGACTGAAGCTGTCCGCGACTGTAGAAAATGTAATGATTCATTAATTTAGCCATGATTTAGCTCATTTTGTTTATTTTTCAGGCGGTGAATGAGGGCAATGTAGGTGTCGAGCTTCTGTTGAAAGAAAAACAAGCAACTTGCACTAATTTTATGAGGTGGAAAGTGGACAAGGAATCCTCATGACTCATCGATGTTCCAGTTATCGAGGAACTATTGCTTTGGTCGGGACGAACAAACATGAACTCAATAACTCAACCAACACCGACATGTGATGGAGTTTTTGTTTGTAAACATCATGCAGGCTAAATGACGATGGAGCAACATGATGATAAGACCAAAATGACAATGACAAGATTTATGGTTCGGAAATTGTCAGAAACGATATAGCTTGATTTGGCCATAATAATACGTGATCTATCGTTTTCGGGCTATGGGACAGATTGTTTAAGAGTCTATAATAAACTTCTTGGTTTATTAATTTGAAATTGGGACACCGATTCCTGATAGACATTTATCAATCTCAACTTCATCATTTTGCAGTTTATATTATATATTTACGATTTCCTGCATCATCAATGAAATTATAAAACTGAAAATCTAAATGATGTTTTTCGTTATACTTTTAGATGGGATATAAATTTTCTAACAAATGGAACAATATTCTAACCCAATGGAGATGAAAATCATGTCGATTTCTACAGCAATCAGTTGACACTAATGCCGTAGAAAATGTAATGATTCATTAATTTAGCCATGATTTAGCTCATTTTGTTTATTTTTCAGGCGGTGAATGAGGGCAATGTAGGTGTCGAGCTTCTGTTGAAAGAAAAACAAGCAACTTGCACTAATTTTATGAGGTGGAAAGTGGACAAGGAATCCTCATGACTCATCGATGTTCCAGTTATCGAGGAACTATTGCTTTGGTCGGGACGAACAAACATGAACTCAATAACTCAACCAACATTATTGTCCGCTAAATTACATTGAAATTGCATTGAGCTGAAAACTGCATTATTGTCCGGAAGAAGCATTCTATGTCAAATCTCCATATAAATTAAGATTATTTTAGAAAATTTCCGGTCAATTTTGTTCCACTGACATGCGAATGTCGCGATGATCAAATCACACTGACTATGATAGTTGGTGCAATTTTGAATCACAACCAGTCTGAAGACAGTGAAAATCCCTTACAAACATTTGGACTTGAAGCTAACAAAAGCCCGCCAACAGATGGGCCTTTAAAAGCATTCGAACAATTATTTATCAACAATTATTAAATAACTTGACAGATCATACAAAATAAAAAAGACAAGCGAAGGAAAAGTTAAGAGCGAGCACCGCCAGTCATCGTATCACTTAAGCCACTCCCTCTGATTTTCGCAATACTGATCCATAGAAATTATGCAATAGTCAGAATTTTAGAGCAAAGCTTCTCAGATATCCATATAAAAAACATAGATTGTCACTTAGGAATCATTGCTTGTAGCATAGACTATGCTTGTAGCATGACATCCCATATGGATTTCATCATCTTCATAATATCCACTTCTATGTAGCGGATAAAGGATGGCTATGCGATTCTCTGGGACATAGAAAGGGAAATTATTTGATGAATCCCGAGGGCTTTAGTCCGAGTACCATATACTCATGTATCGTATTTAAGCCTATGTGCAGAGTGAGAATGAATATTGCATAGACAGTGCATGATGTAGATAAAATGCCCGTCGAAAATTTCACTAACTTGCTATTTGCAAATCAGTGCATCATTCTGCAATTATTATTTATTGCCCACACTTATTTCAGATCCACTGTCCTCCTGAAACCAATGGGACAATATTTTTCACGATTCCATGTATTGTCAAAGTCGTCCTGATTTTTGCGACAATTGCCCATACAAATACCGATGTATATTGTTTATATGTATGACTGTGTTGCTCGAACCTCCAACCGATTTCCTTTCTCCTTTGTTAAAAGTGTCCAGGTTATGATCAGCAATCGTTTGTGTACATCTTCGTGTGAAAATTAAATACATGCAAATTGATTACAATAAATTAAAATGATGATTGCTCTAAATAACAATTAAAATAAATTGATTACAATAACTATTCTTTTTTACATTCTGAAATTAACATTTTCATTGCAGTAAAAAAAACAAATTATAAATATATATTTAGATCTATGCTTCAAACGATCATATATGAAGGACATCTTGACGTTCAAGATGCAGAATGATAGCATAGTCCTATTTGAGCATATGTGCATAGTTCATCATGCACTATGCAGCACTGGTAGGCCTTTTTTGCTACAATGCAAAAAATAGGTTTTGCAGGCAACAGTGAGGATAGGCTACTTGTGCTATAATTTCAGCCTTTCAAGCGGAATCCACAAAATTCTGCACTAAAGAATCGCATTCAATGCTCATTCAATTGCAGCTCATATTTCGAATCTGCATGAAGCCATCAATTGCTTATTATATTAGGCCTATAGAACATCCACAGTACCGCACCCATGTACGCATAGTTTCGGAAAGGGCTTGCTTTTATCATTTGGGATGATTATTAACCTCCCTTCACAACCCACATGTGCAACTTTCTAACTAAGGAATTCGATCTCCATCGGATATTGTTTATATTTTCATTGCATTGCAGAGAAAATCCCATGCGATATTTCTTCTCACTAACTGATAGTATCACATCACATTTAATGATGCCTCTAGCTTTCATGGTTCACACGAAACTTAAATTCCATAAATTTGCATGTAAATTCGTTTCTGTTTGACGGCCAGATCGATCAAGAAGTCGGAGTAAAATGGCCGATAAAGTCAAAGGCAGAACTAACAATTTCAAATCAGTCTTAATAGAGGTCAACTTGAGTAAAGACGAAGGAGAAGTTTGCTTCCTTTCTGATTGTGTCGAAGCGGACGTAAAATTTTATCCAAGACCAGTGGACGTGATTTATGAGCGGGGAAAACAGATTTAAGCAGATGAATGTAGACATTGCTAATTATTCATGACATGCTCATAAGGGTGACCGATCATCCATCGTGTTTCCATAAATCAGATGGGATAGTTCTTTTGTTTTCGAAGGCGGCGATTTCAGAACAATGAGTCCCAATCTGTGTTTTGTTTCCTAAAGTAATTGCCAACGATTAGCTTCTACAAATTATGTAATACTTGTAGTGAGAAGGAGGCGGTTCGTTTAGTCTGTTTGTGATGCATCCGTAAGGATAGAAAGTTGGTAAACGTAGCTAGTGCTACAAATCGCAAATTCACAAATTGTCTATTTTTGACCGCAATACTCTTATAACAGCTTTGAGAGGATGTGGCAATCAGGCAAATCGTCAGATAATGACTGTAAAAGGGCTTTCATCATCGTCATTACTTAGCATTTTATGGCATTTCATAGTGAATCAGTCATTATTACTCTAGCATTAAGGTAATGTTATCTGTTGGCAATTTGCGTAATTCGTAATAAAAGCAATTAAACCATTAGCGGACAAAAGCAGTATGAAGGTATAAACTCATTTTGATTATTCAGTCTTAAATCTGGTCATTGTGATAAAGCAAGTGATTTTTCATGAATGCCACTGATGTTTTTCAATTTGATTGAGAGAATTTTTAATCTCTCCTTCCATCATTTACACATGTTCTATCGGCTATGCATTGACCATTTCAGCCACTCCATCCTGTCATCAGCAGATGCGGATTAATTTTTACCTGTCTTGTTTATTGTTTATATATATTTTAAGTTAATCGCAAGTCAGCAATAAAACATCTTGAATGCATTGTCCAGGACTAAAAAGTAGAATATGATTCATGCAATGAATAGAGCTTTGAGAATGGAAAATAAGCATCTATTTGAAGGATTAGCCGATCAACTATCAACTTCCACTATAGAATGTGATAATGAGTTGAATACAATTTCATTCATGGCTATTGAAAAATCACAAGCACGCAGTCCGCTGGTTCCAATTCTTAACAGCATTGACTGCAAAACTTTAATCCTGGATTTGTGAATAATTCCAAGCAAATTCGCAATATCGAATGAGATCTCTTGAAATTCATTTCAAACGGTAAGATGATGTCTAACTCTCTCGTCCAGCTTCAATTTCGCAAGTGAAGTAACTTCTTAATCATCAGAATCCAAACTCATAGCTATACAGCACCTGTACTATGAGACCATGGGAACTTAAATTAATTACTGAGAGATATCTCACTTGTATGCATGCATAGTGCGTGATATCACAATATAGATACAATAATAAATTAAAGTCTTCTCATTGCCTCCTAATGTTAGATCAAACTGTCTCCAATTCAGTTTTTTTCATTCCATCAAAAACAATCCCATGCATGCGTATAGAAGAAAAAATTCGTACCACTGTAGCCTTGGCAAATCTGAAAATGACGATGCGATCAATGCTTACATCATCTTTCCTGTGTTTGTTAAAAAGCACTTAGTTCAACATTTTAAGAATGAAAATTTTCTTCACAATCAAAGCAAAGTCACTTTCCTTTGATACGATTCGTTATAAATCTCACACTGTTCATCTATCCTATACGCATGGTGCAACATTTTTTTCACCTATAAATTATTTCCGGATTATCTTTTTCAGAGGCCATAACTTTAAGATTTCGCAATGGAACCACCTGGGAAGAGGCAAAGTCTGTCGTAAATCAACGAGGCTTGGATCTGAGGAGAAAAGAAAAACCAGAGAGACGATCTTGATTAATCACATATTCTGACATACCTGTCAAATACATGTTTTCAATACATCCATCTATGTGTTACCTGTCATTCCTTATGATTTTATAGCCAAGAAGATGCGTTGAAACAAACTAATGCATAACTGGTGCATTCACAGTTCTATCTCTGTATGTATACATTTGGTCAGTTGATTTTTTTGTATTATGGAAGATATCAATAATGTTTCGTCTACAAGAGCAGCAAGAAGGATTTCTAAATTTACGGTACATGCATAAAGGCATGCTTGCTTATTGCTGAGTCATTTTTGAAATTCTTCATGTTGCTGTTGTAGACGAAACATTGATATTTTCCATGATACAAGGCAATCAACAGACCAATCTTCCAAGATAGCAAACTAACCTTCTAAGATAACAGGCTAATCTTCCAAGATAACAGACTAATCTTCCAAGATAACAGACCTATCTTCCAAGTTTCTTCTAAGATTCCTACTAAGTCTTGCAAAGAATTGGCAGTAAATCTTAAAAGAAACTTAGAAGATTTGTAAGTTTCGATTCACTGGGATGTATCTATAGCTTGAGGTGAAAATTCTAGATAAAAATCACAAGTCATCCAGCCACCTAGTTTCAAGCAGAATAATTAAACGGTCTCAACAGGATGAGGCGGTAATGAGAACTCATCAAATTATCGGTAGGGACGTCGAATGCATTCGGGTGCATCCAACTAAGCTGAGCTGAACTAAGACTTTGTCGTTCATGAACTGAAGAACGAACTGAACTGATGTTTCTCAAATTCACTTGTTTCCTAGCGGCAAGTACGTATATGTTCTTATATTGGTTTTTCGCTATTCAGGAGATATTTGAAATAAATTAGGACTGAATTTCATGTCGTCTTTATTATGTTTAGGTTGATTAAATGATTAGAGGGATTGGTCAATGACACAAAAACTTAAGTTGTTTTCGTGAAATTCTGCGAATGCATGCGATATTTTAAGTCAGTTCGTAGGATTGAATCAGCAGGCATATAGCCTAATTGACAGTTTAGGACAGAAGCATTCACTAAAATCGTTCTTCATGTTGCTCTAAATCAGGCGCGGCATGGCATTCAGTGTGACTCAGATGTACAGTATTGGACAAAATGGATGCATCACCCATGAAATTTGCCAATTTAGTCAACTTCTTTGAATTGGGAGAAAAGACATGATTTCTGCATGTGACGCTATTCTTGCAGAACACATTTATCAAAAATATCAGGTGTATGATTGATTAGTGAATAGGAACCATGTGCATGTTTTTACATACCGGTATATAGAACAAAAAATTAGCTAATCATTGAAATGATGACCCTTACTTCGCAGCATGATGTAGATGCAAAGCGGCATTGGCATGCTAAAATATCTTTCGTCCTCATCAGGATTATGGTGCGCATCAAAATCGTCAAAAGAAAATGGCTTAGGCCTATGTTTGGACCACAGAGATAAATTGCTTTGTCTGCGTGTCTCTCTGTGGTTTGGACGAAATTCTTGTTCAATAGGGTCACTCAACAATTATTGGATTAGTTCTCTATTTCTCGATTGGGTTGATGTCTGGACTGAATTCAAGCAAGGATCAAACATTTGATCAGTTCTATGATGGAATCAGGATAGCACTTTTCGTGAGCGGACATGGGGAACTGTCATATTGGAAATGTCCAAGTAGGCTTAAAAATCAAACTGTTCTTTCTTCGTCAGTTGATTACAGTGTCATGATGGGAAAAATGTCATAGCCTTTGTGACATTTTCCACTCATCTTTCGCAGTAATTGGGTTGTTCCTGTTTAATTGCTGGCTTTCTCATGGGTCGGGTGAAGGCAGATAATTGATCTGCAAAGTATTCATCAGAAAACTTCACTCGGCGCCTCAGTCACTCGGTCTTACTCAGTGAATGGCTCGCACCTTCTGTTTGGAGCAATGCTGTTATTTAAATTCTTGGAAGATGCAAGTGGCTTCAGTTGTCAGCAGGAGCTCAAGCTAGCCACAGAAAGGCCTCTACCAACCCTTCCTTTACTAGGTATTAGGAATTCACATGGAGACTTGTTCGGATATCAGGTACAGATTTCATAGGAAGTCTTTGAGTGAGAATTATTACTTTCGAAGCAACATCTGATGCATATGTTGATGTCTGTGCGCAAAGACACCACATGATAGTCGAGGCAACGTAAATAGTAGCCTAGCCCTCAAAAATATTTTGCAAATGATCCCCGATCAAGAGTGGTCCATAAAGTTTCAAGAAAGCAGATTTTGTATCTGTCCAAAAAAAGAGACTATTGCCTCACATTTCCTGCCTTTTGGAATTCAAATTTGTATCTTTTGACTCCTATTACATCCTTCTTCCGATATACATGTAGAATAACAAACATATCAGGTGTCTGCGCCAACTTGAAAATATCTCTCCAGATATGGAAGAATCCTTGTGTGATGCGTCCATTGTGTCCAATACTGTAGACTACAGCACCATTTCTCAAAAAATTCGAAAAGTCTAAGAGTAAATGAATGGCTAGCGCTGGCAATTAAACATAGATGGAAACGGTCACCAAAAGACAAGCATGTGTCTTATGGTGACCGGGGCATCATTTCATTAATAGCATCTACCAGTCTTTCATTAAGCTACCAAGGTCTATTGCAACACTAACTAACTACCAAGGTGGTTATTCGCAACTACCAAAATTTCAGCAAAATTTGCTTGTTTTCACATCTAGAATACGCAATTAAGCAATTCCATTTGCTTGTGGCTCACAAGCCAAGTAATTGCGGTGGAATTCGATCATTATTTGCGCTGAGTAGAGCGCGACCAGTTTTCACACAAAATCATTCATTTGCGATCCTGTGCGTTCCTTTTGAGGAATCACACACTCCGGAAACAAGGTAGTGCAAGTAAATGTTGAAATTTATCAAACTGCTGAGATTCGTGTGACGACCAGTTGGGTTCTCATTTCAATGCACATTTTAATCCATGGAATAGGCAGTTCCATATATAGCTCATTTTCCAATTGAAGCATAGGCTACATCTCCGACTTGAGCAACTTCAGCATTTCAATTATTTCCATAGCTTATCCTTCTTGTTATCTTCAATTATAGAAAGCGTTGATCAAGGCATTAACTTGAGGCATCAATGTATATAATTTTTCACAATTCATTTTTTTCATGAAAAGATTGTACATGTATGCCTACATGTAGGCATACAATCCTTCCTAAGTTTGTATTCATTATCAATACCAGTGTTAGCTCATCGTATCGCTCGATTAATACTCTGCACTTGGAGCAACTTCAGCTTTGGGGTAGCGCGTTACCCCTTTTGGTTGTTTGCGTGATTTACTTTAGGTTCACAATTCTGGGTTTGCAACGTTATTCTTGAACTGTATCGAACATACTTCAGATCTGGAAGAGGAGTGGATAGGTTTTTACGCCAATACCTTTACCCAATGGTCGTTGGTAGGAAGGTATGACTCTCACAGGAGCAGTTCCTCAAAACACAGGTGAAATTCCTGCCTTTTGTCTGTCAAAGCATCGCGACCTGTGCAGCTCAGAATTTTTGCTGGCCCTTTAACATTGTGTTCACAAACTTGTAAAATGAAGAAGGTGGTTGTTTTACTTTCGACCGAGCACCATTCCCCAACCATTGATGGCGAAGAAAAGAAGACTTAGCAAATAATTGCAGCCTTCAACGATTACATAGGTTGAGTTGATGCCCTTGACTTTTAGATCGAATAATACTCCTGCGACGCAAAACTGCTCGATGGGCGTCAAATGTATTTTTCTATACTCTCGAGGTTTCTGCGACGAATTCAGTCGTGTTGAGGAAAATGGTTCATACCCTGAACAATGAATATTGCAACCTTCTCCCCAAGATATCGAAGAGAGACATGGCAACTGGCAAATTGTCATCTCAAACCCTACATTGAAGATCGAATGAGGCAGCAGCAGGTGACTAGTGAGCCGACAGGGCATACAAAGCGATCGGAGGCATGTTACAGTATCTCTTGGCTTCCTATAGCTAGCTACCAAACGTATTCACATGGAAAATATATCTCAGAAGTTCGTCTGGGAGGTTTCATTATGCCCACTTGAGCCAGGAATGCAAGACAAAAGTGACATATGTTGCCTGTCGCCGCTTTTGTTGCAATCAGCATTAGGCATATTCCCTGGTGCGCGAAATCTATATAAGCGGACTTCGAATAAATATTTTTTTAAAAAAATCTGTTCCTTTTGCAGCCTGGTAAAATCTGGTTATTGCTGTTTTCAAGCTTGAATAATCCCGACTAACTTCACTGTTACAAATTACAAAACGCATTAAAATATATTTTGAAAGCTATTAGTCAATAACCTATAAGCTGAACTATATAAATATTGACTTCTCATGTTTTGTACTGTGCTCTTAACATATAAATACACTTATATTATAAGAACATATAAATAATAACATATCAAACTTAATATATAAAGAAAAACATATATTGTTATAAGCAAGATTTGTTCGATCGATTTTCTCTCAAAACAACGTGGGGTAATAAATTGCCTCGGCCTTTTGGTCAACATTGTCAAAAAATGTTTTGGTTGAATAGGGGTAAACAACGTCTTTTTACATAAATAACGAGAAATGCAGTTTTGGGATGCACTTTTTTCCTTGCGGGTCAAGTTTTATCATCAGTAAAGAATTGCTTTCAAAAGTTTTATTAAATTGCATCAAATAGACTATGCCACACGATGCAATTTTATGCAGGGCTTAATTTTGCAAAAAAAAACGGCTCCTTGAACTTCGCACTATAAGTAGATTGATGGCTTCGTCTAATGGTCTCAATCATCTGAATGCTTCACTCAATATCATATCCGCATTGAACATGACAATATCACCGCAAGCATTGATAGGCCTATTTTACTTAAGGCAACCAACATCTCGGGGAAATAATGATGGCGCCTTAAGCTTAATGGTGGACAAAATCTTCAAGGAATTGTTTCGCAAGGGAAGGATGCGTTTTCACAATATGTAAAATAGTCATCAAATTTGTTGTTCACGAAATGGTTCACAATATTGATCAGAAAAATGCTCTATGTCGTCGATAACATGCTTCCCACGAAAAAAACGCAACCCGAATTCGTTGTACTGTATTTATATTTTCTTAATTAAGGAAAGATCGAGGAAATCGTCTCTGGATGCTTTCCACAAGTTGGGTGGGTTTGCTAATGATAAGAGATAGTTACTTCAAGAGAAAAATTATCGATGCAACTATTATTACACGGTGCATGAGGACAAATGAAACCTAAATAAGCTCCGAAGTCCTGTTTCTATGACTTCAGACAGAAAGAGAACGACATTCCTCACTTGACAAACAACAGTAGTGAATCTTTGTCCTGTATTTGGGAAACGGCATACTGTGGATTGGTAATTGACCTCACGTCAAATTTGCTGAAGTAAGCTTTAAGTCCAAGAGACGGACAAAGATGGGAGATGGTCAAAATTTATAATCTGCAGGTCTTTACCCTGTCAAAATTTTTACGCACTCAAATAAAGCGAACTTTAATGCAAATATAATTATCATCTTCATAGCCATAGCTCATAACTTATCATGCAAGTCTTTACGTTCTAATCTCACAATAATCAACAAAAAGCTAAAGACAAGATTGAATGCATTGTATATTTGCAAAGTCTTCAGCTTCGCCTGAGTCAGCGTTAAACAAAATGCTTTACATTCTACAAACCTCAAACGCAAGTCGAAGAAACCGATATTGGGTACTACTAATTGAAATTGACAGTAGATTATATTGATTATAATATCGGAAAACTTAAGATAAGAAAATAAATCTTCAAGATTATTTTCAATTTTTAATCTTCTGAAATTTCAAGAAACATCCAACAATTTTTTTCGAAGAGAATTGGAGATCAGATTGTAATTTTGTTTTAAATTGCGCACCGGTACTTACTAAGTGACGTTTATTTGTGATTTTAGCATGAACATCTGATTTCTACTGACCAGGACAAAAAATGGAGGTGAGAGCATTGCCGAGTGAAGTGTTTTGTTTGAGAATAACTGAACTGTCGACTGCACATTTCAGGCAAGGACCACATTCTGTAGAAATTGATGTTTTCCATATACTTTGGCGTCGATTCAGCCAGTGGTCAACAGAAGGCATGTCATCGTGTTATCGTAATAATCTCTGTTTGGCAAGCGATCCCCGGAGATAAAAGAAAGGACACCGCCTGCAGTTTATCTCACTTTGATGAATGGTCAGCGGAACATTTCCTTCGCTTTACTCGGCAACTGAGTTAAAAGATTGATGATGTCGAGTTTGCTTATCGCTAAATATCTCATGTAAATCAATCCATTCCTTAGACTTGGTGTGGGAAATGTTGTGTTTGAAGAAAGTAAAATATCAAGCAATGAGAGAGCCACGACGCGTCGAAATTAGTTTAAAATCTACTTCTGGAACAAATCTGAGTTTATCTTGAATTAGCTACACAGTTTCCACAGTTTTGTTTTAAATTATTGAAATAGTAAGTTGGATTTTATGGGACTATCGAAGAAGACCTTTAGACTTAAAGTCAATTTCTTTGGAAGCATGACAAATGATAAGGGTAAATCCAAACTTCATTCGTTCGTGTAATGACTTTGAGTATACCTATATTATACATGTCTCAATGAAGAGAACTTATCTCTGAATAACTAACACCATTCAGCAACAAAACAATAGCAGTTTCTGAATGTATTTTGGTTTTATTCAACCACGTATTCACTATGCAGAAAACTTAGTTCTAAGTCTTCGTTCGCAAGTTTTTCTGAGAGACCAAGAAATCAATTAGGCTACTCATGCGGCATCGTAATATATTTTTCATAGCAGTGAGGCCTATTCTTGCGATGTTGTATCATTGTCCATCCTATGGTGCAATAAGAGAATTATCACTGAGCGACGATGATCCACACGATGTATTTCAAAATCGTACGTACGCTTTAGTGTGTTTTTTAAATCTCTATATTATAGTAAGATCTTAAAACCATTATAGTAAGATCTTAAAACCATAGCAATATACTTGATATGAAACATATACTTTAACAATATTACCAATCAGAGGTTACAATTTGCACTATCTCAGTATTTTTGGAAAGCATGCATGTCACAGATATCATGCATCTCAGCCGCCAAGATCATCTATGAGCTTTTGCCAAATTGTGACGTCATCTTTCAAAATGGCCACCATTGTATTAAATATGGGTTATATCTCGAAAATGAATGATTTTGAGGCATAACAAAGTATTGCGAACAGACATAAAGTCGCGCACTTTTTTCATTTGAGACTAATTTTATGTCAATAAGTTACATATACATGTGTATGTCAAATATGACCTCATAAATCAACATGACCGCCATAATTATGAAAATCTGCTGTCACCCGAAAATGAATGATTTTAGGGTCCAATAATGTATTGTGAACAGACATAAAGTCGACCATATCCTTTCATTTGAGACCAGTGATATGGCAATAAATTACATATGTCAAATAATGACGTCTTAGGCCTTATTCAAAATGGTCGGCATAATTACGAAAATCTACTGTAACCCGAAAGCAACTAAATTTAAGGCCTAAGCATTTATGTACCGGTAGTGTCAACATGTAAGTCTTTATTTCTCCTAACATATCTAATGCATCCTATACACTAGTTGACATTGCCACGCGCAATTCACTTGTAGTAACAGAGACCCCGAACATCCGTGATTAAGGACATTTTATTGATTAAGGACAGTTTATACTTCTACACGCGTACATGCGCGCTGCACTGAGTGAGCAATAACGTGATCTGATGCTGTCAAAACATGGGGAATGTTTATGAACACGCGCGGACGAGCGTTTATAGTTTACGTGTCGTCTGCATTGCCGCTTGAACCACGGATATAGGAGATATAGAGCTTATAGGTGTTCTGTCTGCTTTGAGCATAAAATTTAGGTCCTACCACTTTGTTTAGCCTCTGATGCATGCAGACACAAGTGACGCAAAGTCAGGACTGCCGGCATATGTTGCAGGAATGTCACGCGTAACCACGGATGTTTAGGTTCATGTGTTATTACGAGTAGTTTGCGCGTGAATCACGCGTAATTGAGCGTGGCATGTCACCTACTAATGTACATATATAAATTTAAGACATATATAGAAAATCCTACAGATCTATGTGTTAATGAACCTTTTAGATAGCGCATGCATTTGAGAGCGCCCAATTTTCAAAAAACGGTTTTTTAAGCAGTGGCAACTGTCAACCATTGAAACGAATAAATGCTTCCATCAAATTTGTTCCATATTTTGAATGGTTGACTGGAACTTTACAGCACTTCTCCCATTAGGTGGCAAAATCCCTGTGGACAGACTCAGTGGACAGTTGTCACTGCCTAGAAAAGACTGTTTTTTGAAAATTGCGCGCTCTCAAATGCATGCGCTATCTAAAAGGTTCATTAACACATAGATCTGTAGGATTTTCCATATATGTTTTAAATTAATGTATGTAGGATGCGTTAGATATGTTAGGAGAAATAAAGACTTACATGTTGACACTACCGGTACATAAATGTTTAGACCTTAAATTTAGTTGCTTTCGGGTTACAGCAGATTTTTGTAATTATGCCGACCATTTTGAATAAGGCCTAAGACGTCATTATTTGACATATATGTAATTTATTGCCATATCACTGGTCTCAAATGGATATGGTCGACTTTATGTCTGTTCGCAGTACATTATTGGACCCTAAAATCATTCATTTTCGAGGTATAGCCCATCTTTATAATCATGGCGGCCATTTTGAAAGATGACGTCACAATTTCGCAATAGCCCATTGATGATTTTGATGATTGACATGTGATATTTGTGACATGCATACTTTCCAAAAATACAAGTGCTTAAGGGCTCGTATTTTTTTCGTTTGATGGCGTTCCCACCGGGTGTGTAAGGCAGATCTCGATTCTATTCATATTTTTCGATGTATTCTTTCATTCAACTTTGACCAATGCTTGTGACCGACCGCGCCTAATCTAGCTTCAATACATAGAAATTTATAACATTAAAACCTCTAGAATGGAAGTATAACTTTGCAATACACAATAGTGACGCAAAAATCACACGCATTTTCCCTTAGATACACTTGTCAACGGCTGAATGTCTGGGTTAGAATCAGTCACATGTGTAACTACGTACAAACATAAGCTTTTCATTGGTGGTTTATGCCCCAACTTAGTTCTCCCGTATGTGCCGCGACCTTGAGTCAATTTCCATTCTAGTCCACTTCAGACCATAGAAGTAGATTATAATAATAGGAATAAAAGGAAAAGTAAGAATAATCTTTAAATAATAAAATAAAGAATTAAGAATAAAAGGAAAAAATAAGAAATAGATATGCTCAAATTCATTGATGATCATATATACAGGTAGGCCTACTGAGAAAGTATCAAAGTTCGCTTTTTCAGAATAGCAAATTGTTAAAGTTCTTCTTAAAACTTGGTAGGGATGTGGGGTTCACAATGTCAGGAGGCAGGGAATTCCAGTCGTCAATGACACGCTTGGAAAAAAATATTCACGGGCTTGAACCCTTAAAGGGTTTTTGAAGTCATGGCCACGAGTCCTTGGAGTTACAGGGTTGAAGAACTTCGCTGGATCACGTGGGGTAAGGGAATGAAAAATTCTGAACATGGCTATTATGTCAAAGGCACGGCGGCGAAGTTTGAGCGTTGGAAATCGATTTATATAAAAGTTCGTAAATTTCATGTAATTAGATATAATTTAGTGGTGGCATATACAGAGTGTCCCAGAAGAAACCGAAACCAGATTATCACATACGAAGATTATAAAACAGGATAATTGTATTACAAATAACTACAGCAAATGTTTAAAATGCAAATCGCTATGTGCAATACAGGTATGACTTGTTTACATTATAAGTCAAAATGGGTCCAAAGTTCATCTATAAGGGCTTATACAAAAATTTCGAAATATGGTGGTCATGCACAATATTTGAATCGCTCAATTTGTATGCAATGACTGCCTTGCGGGAATAATTAAAAGAAACTTAGATTAGATTATCCTTTCATCTTTACTGACAGGTAGGCCGATTACAGTACACACATGCAGAAATTAAAGATTTTGAACAGATAAGGACTGCCTTCGTGTGATTTGTAAAACAATGGAGATCCGACGTTACACTATCAATATGTAGGCTAATTAGGCCTATAGAGCTTTTGATGAAATTCCTATTTGCTTACTGCGATGCTCAAATGGGCATGCTCAAAACATGTCAGGAATCGTTTGCTGCAAGTTTCTCTTTCGCTTCTAGAAGAGAGCCATTTATAATGATTGTAACAAAATCCACTTTTGCATCAAATTACCCTTTTGTAGATGCATGTACCGTAATTGTAAATAAATTTCCATAATTTGAAGCAGTTTATCAACTCTTTGCTCGAAGCTATATGGACATTATATATCCTTAACATAGATATGAAAATTCCCTGTCTTCACGATCGCAAATCGTCTAACCAGTATTCGAACCATTGACAGACGAGTTGCAGTCGGGATGACATGGTGTCGTAATTCCATTTGGACTTAATTTTTGTCATATCGACGTAAATCATCATAAACCCAGCAACAACTGTTCGCTGAATCTAACAAACATCATTATGTCATAATAACAACTGTCTGTGCGTGTACGCTTTGCTCGATGTTTTTTGGGTCATATCAAATGGACATCATGACAACAGCTGATGAAATTAAAAAAACTCTTATCGATTAGCCTACCATGCTAGAATTTGACAGAATATCAGGCACATGGTAATAGAATATTGCTTGATATAATTCAAAGTTTTGATTAATGGCAACAATCGGTTTTGCTTTCTTTACTCGTACCTTCAAATTTATCATTTTCACTAAAGCGTCGGAATGCCTAATGTTCATTGGGAGGACGGATGAATAGGGTGAGTGGCATCGTGATCGGCAAGCAATTTCCCATTGAAGGAATTGCCTCAAGTCTGAGTTCAGGGAAGCACCTGGGAATTCTCATCGATTTGATGCGAGAGAACCGTTTTCTAGTACTTTAAGCTAAATCCGACGAGTGAAGCAATGATTTCGGCGCAATATCAGGGCATGACTGCGACCCTGTCACCATTGATGCAGGTTAGATAGCGTAAATCGACGTCGAAGTGAAGGAACTAGTAACATCTCCGGTGACAGCACTTCACCATAGCCCAAATACTTTTGTCTACGATCGTCTTGTGTACCCTGAGATCTCGCCCAACGTCCATCTATCAATGAGGAGATTACAGAAATCCCATGCCTGTTACTGAGGCAGAAAAGTTCGTGTTGCGAATCCCGTGTATGCATGTGTATGATATCTCTCCCCGTGCAGCCTGTGTAGAAAGATAACCGCAAACTGTCGACGTTCGGAATAACTCAATACGATAATGGCGACTTCAACTTCCCCGCAACCACCGCCAATCCTTGAAGAGTCTGAGGATGAGTTGGCTAATGCAGCAAGCGAACGGGAAACTGGAGCTCTCCAACTTTCTCGGAGTCATTACGAAAAACTGGAGCGAGGTAAGTGTTAATTAATCAATTCATTCCATTTTCCATTTGCGGATAGTTCAGGAAATGTTATACATGAAAATGAATGGCATTAATCTTGTTCCTCTTTGAATACCTGTAACATAAGAAAGTGATGACATTTTCAACATTATATAAGAAAAGACAAAACGAAATGGGCGGAATAATTTTATCAAAAACTAAACAATCTACAACAAAAGTGACTTCAATTTACTTCACATTCGATTGCTCGTTGCTCTGATACAGTTTTGATGATAACGCTGTTCAGAGTCGCATGAAATCGGCAGAATAAATTTAATCTAATTGACAGTGTCGAAATGATTTTTAGTTGGAGAGATAACTATAAGTAGGCGCTGTGATTGTGATTGTAGGCGCTAGTGAAAATGCAGTGAAAAGCAAGTTGAAAAGCTAAGTGAAAAAGCAAAGTGGCTACGTAGCAGGTACTTGACATCCTTTTCTATAATTTTTCGAGTCTCTCTTCAATTATTATCATCATTACACAGTTGAGTGTTGCTACATTCTGTGATGGCTGTTGGATAATTGAAAACTCTAGGAGTTGGGTCTAGGACGAGAGTTTAGTATGGGAGAGGATATTTTTGAATGTTTAACTGTAAGTAAATATGTTTCCTCAGGCTTTGCGGACCAATTTATCACTTATGAAATTTCTCGCAATTTTAAATATGAAAATATGCTCAACAAGCGAAAGTATTGATAAATGCACGAATCAACGTGAATTCATGCATTATTGGATATTTGTGCATGAGTTGTACGTAAAGATCAAAGCAATGCTAACTTTCACATTTAGATCGAAGCGATCGACCAGCGATGACTTCCATTTCAGTATCAGTGGCCTGTAACTGCAAAAGTGCGGACCATATTTAAATACTATAACCTGATTTATTAAATGTAAATGAAAACCTTGAATTCACAAGTTAGTTATGACCGGAATGATAGTGCACATGATAAAAAGCATGTTTAAAACACGAAAGAACCATCGATTTATTGAAAATGTTGCGATGATTCGCAATTCAATCATGAAATGTCCAATTAGAACTTGAAGATATTTCTCCTTCATGATCATAGAATTTATTAGTAAACTCCTCTGTAGTGTTTGTCACATTAATTTCTTATTGATACTTGAAAATCGTGTTAACTAGTTCGGATTCAGAAGTGACGTTGGTTCTCTCATCTGAGTATCACTTTACATTTCTCATTGTCATTGTGAATTGAACATCGAGTTGTTAATTGTCTTAATTTTTTATCCCATTTATATTCCACTTACAAAATGTGATCCAAAAGTAAGCGAAAATGAAGCTTTTCGTGCTTCGTACATCAAAGAATGTGAGAGGTCTATGGTCGCTCTAGTTTCAAGAATCGAACTTCCTTTACATCTGTTCTACGTGATTTTAACCACAGTTGGACACGGGTCCAAATTTCTGGCCCCGACCAGACCCGACCCAATGAGCTTCGGACTTGACAAGACCCGTCCCGCAAGTACTTCAGATCCGAACCGTTCGATAGCTGAGTTGAAACAGAGTACTTTACCTGTTCCTAAACTATAGTTTGTATTTGATACAAGTTAAAAATGAAGCTAGTCTGCAATTTCTAAATGATTTCAAAATTCGAACAGTAAAAATGGCAGTCCTTTTATACGAATCTTTGCATTCATAAGACAGTCTCTAAATGAATAATCTATAAAGTATTATGAATTCATCGCACATTTCAAAACATTCATAGACACATATAGGTCTATATGTAATATTCCATTATCTATTGAAGGAGGAACTTAAAAAAATGTTCAGGAGTCAATTGCCGACGTTTACTGTAGTAAAAGTTGTAATAACTTCGCAACCGAAAAAGCATGTTTAAGGCGGATAGACTTGGTCGCTTGCTTAATTCTGAAAATACTTCGTGCGAACCAAAAGTCTTGTCGTCTTACACATTTATTGAAAAATAAAGACAAGGAAGGATAACTGACAATGTTATTCAGTAATATACTGTCCAACAGCATCAATGACGTTTTGGCAATGTTCCAACAACAAATCTGCTTGGTCGTGATGGCAGTTTCAGAAATGTCACGAACTATCTGCAACGAGGCCTATTACACTTCCTCAGAACTGCTGAACGTCATCTCACGCAATGAAGATTTCAGCCACAGAAACAGGCATGGATCGCACAAATTGAGTTCAGGACTCTACGGACTCGACCAAATGGCTGTCACACCTCACTTCTCCAAGAACTCTTTGGCAGGTCGAGCTGTGTGAGAACGGGAATTGTCCATTTGCAGACCAAGGTTACTAAGTCGCACAGGCTCGGATCACAGATTCAGAGGGTTCGTCGAAGATCTCCAGTTCTCCTCATGCAATGGACAGTGACACATATCAGCATTGACAGTGACACCATAGGGAAGTGCTGTCACAGAGAAGCGTTTGTTTGGAGTGAAATGTCACCATGAATTTCTGGCATCTCATTAAGTTCTGTCGCACCACTTGTCTTCTTGGTTCATCTTTGACCAACCAGATCTTGTTTTCGGTTTTTGCTCCGTACCCGCGTTCGCCCAACACAGCATGAAAATGAAGGCTGCACTTCTCTTCCTGCAAGTTTAGCAAGATCCGTCTCAACTGCTTGGCACAGGTCACCCGGAGTTGCTGGTGCTCAGCAGTGAAGTCATCCGGCACCCAAGCTCCCGCAAACCAAAGTCTTTCGACTTTCTTCACTAAAAATTCAATGGAGTGTGCCTAGGTTGCAGTTGAATAGCTCAGCAATATCAGGAGAGAAAGAGGGCCATCCTTGATGATGTCGGTAACTTGGTTGGAGAGGTCTTCCGTTCTTATTGATCTCGGAAGACCAGAGCGTGGAGCATCGACAAAGTCCGGTCTTTTTCCATCGTTGAAATCCTTCATCCATCTTTGAACTGTACAGGAGCATGAAGCATGATCTCTCTGGACCTCGGTTAACTCGAAATAGACGTATCTAACAGACTTTCAAAGCTTTTGACAGGTAATGATGTAAAATCGAGAATGCATTTGATCACACTCATCATATCCTAACCATAACATGAAAGACAAAAGAAGCTAAACATGCGCCATTATTTCACTCGTTGCACCACGTTAGCGATCATGAGTAGGCCTAGTATTCAAGTTTCAGTCGACGGATGCAACACCAGATGAAAGTTTATCAATTCAATGACATCCTATTACGCCAAATTTGCATGTGACATCAACAGCAGCTAGGAAAATGTCATTTTATTCTCTTAAATATCATAACGACAAGACTTATGGTTCACCCAAACAAAGTATGTGCCTTTTACCCACTGTGGTTATCACTTGAGAAAAGTGCAAATAGATTATTAAAGTGACATTACAGGTTGCTTAGCATTCCTTGACAAATTCAGAGCGTACGTGATTATGCGATGCATGAGAGATATACGTGGTCCACTCTGCAGATTCTCGCTTACTTTGAGGCAGATACTCATCCTCTGTAAGGAGTACGAAACGTGATGCCAGTTTGCGATATCCAAGTCTTTCGATGATGTCATGACAGCTGTAATCATTGAAAAATCTTGCTCCACAGATTGTCATGGCAAAGATATCCGTCAAATAAGGTACAATCTAACTATAACAATAAGACAAATCGGATCTCGATGAATTTTTAAAAATAGAAAACTGACCGGAAAAAATTTAATTTACATCTGAAGTAGTTCGTTATATCAACAGGTTGCAAGCTAGTTTTAGTTGAGGACATTTTTTGGATCACACCACGTATGTACAGGGTGGCCTAGATATAGCTTACTAGCTTTGAAAGCGTGTAGTTTCGAGTAAAAGAAACATATTACAATACAACATGCATCATTTTGAAGATGAAGACACCCCATTTGTTTTCCAAAAGGAAATTTGACTTTCTTTAAATTCTCTTTTCTATGTAGTATGTTCCAAAACATTTGCAATTTTCTTCAGAAACGAGTTTTTTTAATACCAGTCATGTTTGAAAGAGCGAAAGAAGTGACAATGATCCACTCAGATATCTATGATGTGTTGTGCATTTACTGTACAATCAATTCATATTCAAATTTCAATGAGTAATCGATCAATCGTGATAAATAAACTCATTGCAAGATTGAAAGCGCGAGTCAGTGACATTCCTGTTCAATGATTAGTGAAAGATTCACATTGCAAGAACGCTTCCTAATCGCAGCCTGGTATGAGGTGTTTGGTTCTCCTATAATTAAATCGTACAAAGACATTACCGACAAAGTTTTAGCCGTAGCTCAAGTGTCCCATCTCCTGCTACGATAATGTCCAAGTGCCTCCATGCATGGAGCGCATCAATATCTGCCGAAGTCAGGATGACAGATAATGAACAGAGAAAAGGCAAAGTTAGCAAATGAGAACTTTGGCAGCCACCCACAACATCAGCAAGAAGAGCCTCTCGTGATGTCGGTATTTCACTTTGCAAAGGATTGTCCATCAAAATAACTGGTACCCTTGCAAGCTCAAGCAACTGTAGGATTTGACGGCTGAGGGTCATTAAGAGGGCAAAAATTTGTGGAAAACTTTGGCTAGGCTTGTGATTGTGTTTTTTCGTCATGTTATTAACTTCTATAAAAATGCTTCAGGTTTTTCTCTACAGGCTTCAGATGTAAGACATTCAATTTTTCCCTGGCCACCAAGGTCAACTGACGTTATTGCCAGGGATTATTGGTTTGTTGCGATTTGAAGTAGAGTTTTGGTCGGCGATATTTTCCAAAGAAATTTAATTGCCTAAGTTAAAACATTTTGCTTGTTCATAGCCTTCGCTTGTTCTCTGCGTGAACATACACAACAAGTGGTGGAAAGATTCTATACAAATGATTAAAACTTACAACTATGTCAAAATCATGCCATAGGTAAAGACAATAGGTCAAATAACACGCTGTAAGAGAGCAAACGATAGAGTCGATGATGCCACTTATAAAGCTACTACAGAGTACACAGATGTTACCACTCAGAAATGCTTTAGAAAGCGAATTACGTCAATCTTAATAAGAGAAGTCTATCTTTTTGAGCGCACAAATCTGGACTATGTTGCCTAATAGCCAGACTCTCTGCCACTGCAAGCTGAAAATTCGTCTTCAAGTCCTTGAAAACTTTAAAGCAATGATCTGCATCCGATAAAGCATTGCTTTTTTCTGAGCAGGAGGTCAAATGGCGATTTGAAGTGGCGGAGTCTACGCCGGCAGTCGATTTCAGTCAGTCGAACATCTTGAAGAAAATATTCGATCTTCTGTTAGGGAGACTACTGATGAGTGATGACATAAGAATATCAGATGTGTAGTGACGCTTCGCAACAGACTAGGTAAAAAGTCGTTGCGAAAATGACGAGGTCACATTGAATGATAGTCACCATGCAACCCTTTGAATTATCGCATTATTGGGAAACAAGTTAAATCTTTATCTCCATTGCTTTGCTTCTTTTGCTTTTCTTTGATGGAAAATTATAGCGAAATGATGTACTATCATATAAAGCAAGTCACATTAAATAAAATGGGACATCTTTCACTTTAAAATGACATCTCACTTAATGTAAAAGGTAAACCATTACTTGAGTTAAATGAATTTGAAAATAGTAAGCTATATCTGCGCCACCCTGCATTTATAATTTGGTTTAGAAATTAGACAATTACTGAAGTGCGAGAACTGATGAATTAATATCTCATATGTCCATTTCTGGTTGATACCCTGCATGTGCTATTGGCAAGTAATGTCTCACATGCGCATTCATGATATGAATTACATGTACATTCAATTACGGACCCCTCATAAATTCAATTTATATTTGAAAATATCTGGTTGATAGTGGAAGGATATTGAAAGGTACATGCAAAAAGGTTGCCATTTTCGATAGGTGCCGTAATCTGCAGAAAGTTTTGCTGTCTGTAGATTATATTAGATTATAGATTATACACATGCAATTGGCCAATAACCTTAAAATCCTATGTGAGATACTGTCATGACAACGACGACTTTCTCATTGAAGAAAAGCTAAAGATGCACCATCAAATAAATAAATCAATCATATATTTTGTTTTCTAGACATGCACAGTCATGTATACCTGACGTACAAACTGCATCGGTGATTATGAAGTTAAATATGCAGTGAAAATGAATTGGAATACATTGTTTCTATCTCATAATATTGTATTTCATAGACATTTATTCTGGGCTGTCTACTTAGATTCACTAGTATACTAGTACTATATCATATGCATGCAAGCTTATACCGATAGATTAATGCAATTAATTACTTAATTTTTTGGTGAAGCATGGGAATTCAGCAAGGTCGCTTATTGCACGAATATCAACCCCAAAAGTTTCTGTTGATGACTACTGATGAGCCTATGTTTATAGATTAAGAATTTGACCTCACATCAAGGGTTTTTGGTCGTCTCTGCATAAATATGACAAGCTGCGATGACCATTTATTTGAAACCATTCATTGTACTTTCAAAGATGTCCTAGTTTATGCAGCATCTTTAAATTTTCGGATGATGCATGCATTTTTTATTATTCTCTCTCTTCTCTCTCTCTCGCTCTTTCTTAATTAAATATTTATAAATGTAGCTGATTTATGTAAAATCTTCTAATACAGGTCTAAATACATCTAAGCACATGAAGGGAGATAGCATTGAAATGAAGAGAATTCGATCTGCGGATTCGGTTCGAGAATTTGGCATGCGCATTTTGGACTGTATCGAGGGCTGGCGATATGTAGCTAAGGACTATTTTCAAAAATCAGACCCATATTTAACTATGTTGTAGAACAACAATAGTTCGATCGCTTTTTATTTATTGTAGTTGTCTGTAATCATTCAATCCAACACAATATAATCTGAACAAAGGAAATTCTTTCAAATACCTCCATCGATAAACACGCATTTATTGAGTCCGATAACTATGGTTATCAGACTGCCTCGGCACTTCTTTTCTGGATTGCAAACATCTGTGGAAATTCATGTACATGTGCATTTCTGTCAAATACGTGGAATAATACCTTGCAATGCTTTAATCATCATTTTAGTTTTTATTGATTTTGCCAGTACCCTTGGAATACCTTTCTTTTGAGTAAAGGAAAATGAACATTTTGATTAACAACTGCGAAACTTTGCATTCTGCCTTAATTGAGAAGCAGAATAAAATCGTGTCCTTAGAGAGATTGTGAGAACTACCTTGCAATCTATTAATGTCTAAATCGCAACTATTTCTTCTCCTAGGCGAAAGCAGTTGTTTGCAGCTGTGACATTATTTCCTAGTGGAGATAGAAGGAACAAGCTCACAAAAATTGCGAGTGCAAGAGTGACCTTGAAACTGTCGTTATCGACGGAATTACGACGCAAAAGAAGGCGTAATATGTGAATTACGGACGGATAAAGACTTTTCACTCTATCCTCAATTCATGAATCTTTGAAGATAATGGATTTCAGTGACTGATATCTAAACTGCGCATCTAATGCATTCTGGCAGTCGGTGTGAAGCGGATATTTAACAACATCCTTCCAAGAAAAGCAGTAAAGAAGCAGTAAGAAAATCAAGATAAATTGAATTAAAATTTTAAAGCTAAACTGATTAACTCATGCGTTTGTTCACGGATAAGCCATGATAAACAAACGGGGAGTAGCCTGTTGTGCATTCCTTCAGCGTGTTCAGCCATTCTAGATATTTTAAGGTTTTTAGGGCCATTCTGAGCCTTGCTGACGAGCCCTTGTAGGCCGAAACGCAGCGTCTACGGCTGTTGAGGAATTTTCTTGCTTAATTTGTTAAGGTCTCATAACATCATTCTATAATATATATATATATATTATAGTGCCGATGCCGGCACTAAAGTACATGCTGTCTAGCGCATAATGCGTCGGTGCTTCGTCGCGTGATTTGCACTTTTTGAATCTTATTCACTGTTCCTTTTAAAGATGCTTGCGAGATATGTATTGCACATTCGGCTGATGATTGTATGCAATATACATGAAACTTTAAGTAAAAAAATTCAAGCAGTTTTCTGTTAACAACTTGGCTTATTTTGCTCCTACATATGTAGTTGAGCACTCTCTTGAGTTGAAAATCACAATTGGATTATATATATATACTCGTATATAAAATGAAGATAAAAAGGTTGTCAAATAATAATACACAACTCAGGAAAAACTAAGATCCAGATTCCCGACCGGATTCACATCTTTGAGGCTAGTCATGGGTTTGAGGCGACCCATGACTAGCCTCAAAGAGGTGAATCCGGTCGGGAATCTAGATCATAGTTTTTCCTGAGTTGTGTATTATATACATATATATACATACAAATATTGATGCATATTATACATGTACTCAGACTTGTAAATGGGCCTTAAATTTTACGATCTGCTCGGCCCATTCTTTTCGGTCCAATCGGTCCATAATTGGCACAATACCGCACGTGCAGTGTACATACATTTACATCAGGGTGTTAGATGCTGGAGTCTTATGAAATGATGGAGCTCCGTACTCTGACTGAACAGTAATGCACATTGTTTTGTTCATTTAATCAATTCCCCCCATTAAACAATGGATAATGCAAATCTCGAGAAGTAAAGAGAAAAGTGATGAATAATTGGGATAAAATGAATAGTTTTGAAATAAGTTTCGTGAATATGCAAAACTTTTAAAATGTTTTTGTTGCAGCTACGAAATTAAAAATAGTGACAAAGAAAACACACAAATTAAGAGTGTACCAATGGGTTGTCACATTGTACCACCGTTCGCAGTTATTTTTATCCATATGATCGGAACCTGTGCCCTGACGAAGTTGCAATGTAACCCTACACGTCACAAATGATACATGGACGCTATCATAATGGAGCTTATAATGAGAATCATTTCAAACGAATGTTAGAAGCTTGACCCGATAAATCCACATAGAATTTTCCATAGAATTCCCTACACCCATTTAAATGAATGGTGGAATTTTAGAGGGCAATGACTTAATAAAAAAGTAAAAAGAAATAAAAAATATATCAAAAAAATACAAAAAGCACATGAATGGCGAAAAGAATAAAACTAATAAAGAAAAAAGTAGTGATGTACATCCGTTCGCAAACGATCGTTGTAATCGAAAAATAAATGAATTGATCGAACATTACGACCTACCAGTAACATTGGTAAATTGGCATGGTTGTCAGACAGAATCATTTCTTAATATTTAATCTGACAGTAACTCTTGTGTATGTAGTATATGATAGGATTTAATTAATACTAATTTTAAATTCCGGGATTCGTTTGTAGCATATCAACATGCTTGTTTACAATGTAATGAATTTTATATAGGCAAAACTGCTCGGATGTTTAAGACCAAGAACCAGGAACACAATCGTGCTATAGAAAATAAAAGTAGCAGCAGCGTTTATGTCAATATGTCAAACATAATCACGACGGTTTAGGAGGCAGAAGCAAGAGCAATCACACATCTTAAACCCACAATCAATAGAAAATACGAAGTTCCAGACTTCAAGGTGCCTTCACAATTTGATTAACACTCATGCAAACAGCACATATCTTAATATCACTCTTTCTTTATATAAAACTTCACACGGTGGCATCTCGCTGTCCACCTACATGTACTTCTCTCCATGGTTCCATCGACCTTTGAAAGCGCGGGACGCCGAAGAACTGTCTTTGGTACTTATGGATATTCCTCCATAGTTTCAATTTTGTTTAAAATCCGCAAAAATAAACCAATCGTCATAAAGCTTAAGGCACACATAGGTGAGGGAATTGTCCACCTGAATATCAAAATTTGTGAAAATCGGACGAAGACTTTTTGAGTAATGTATATATGACCGTTCCAGGACACCACTTTTTTCAATTTTTTTCACTTTTAAAAAACGTCCTAAATTGATGAATTTAGTCACTTTTTCAGGTTTTTAAGACCTAAATTGGTGAATTTAGACCATTTTCAAAAAGATTCATTTTCATTTTTTTCACTTTTAAAAAACGACATAAATTCATAAATTTATTATTTTTTAGGTTTGTTAAGACTTAAATTGATGAATTTGGTCCATTTAAAAAAGTACCAAAAATAATAAAAATATAATATATAAAAATGAAATACGAGTATATAACCTCCGGACTCTTTTATAAAAAAATAAAAAATATAATATAAAAAAATGAAATATATAACCTCCGGACTCTTTTATAAAAAAAATAAAAATATATATATCAATCTAAATAATAATCAAAAACAAAAACAAAATATATTTAAAAAAATATTTCTTTAAAAAATGGAAGAAACAAAAGTGGTTGAAACAAAAGTGGAAGGAACTTCAGAAATGGAAGAAACCACAAGACTATATCCTTCGTTATCTCAATTAAAAACAAGAGAATTGAACATTGAAAAAATGAATAAAGAAAAACACAAAGATAGAGTACGTTATATGAAAGATAAAGAATCTCAATTATTATTAAGATTAGAGCATTATAAAAAATTAGGAAAGAGATGGACTAAAGTTAAGAATGTAACACAAGGAATTAACATATTCTTAACAATAAGTTTAGGTGCTTTAACAATTGTTATATCTTCAGGTGTTTTAGTAATTCCTGTTGTTGCTACAGCTTTAACAGGTACGGGTGTTTTTGCAACTTCACTTGTTACAATGTTAGATAAATCTTTAATAACTAAGAAACGAAAATCATTAAAAACTAAGCATTCACATATTAAAGAAGTCTATGATAAACTACATTACTACTTTCAAAGAGTATGTGATGATAATGTTATTACGTTAGATGAGATTGAAAAATTTGATCAAATAGCTAATGAAGTAAATCAAATATCCTTTCAATTACAGTCCGAAAAAGTTGATGATAAGAATAGACAGGATGGCAAAATTTCTAGTGATGGTAAAACTTTTACTGATGGTAAAATTTCTAATGAAGAAAATGACAAAATTTTTTTAGAAGAACTAAAAACTTTAAGCGAAAATTTAAGCAAAACTTTATTAAACAAAACTTAAAACGAGAAAACTTAAAACGAAAAGATGTCAGACAACAAAGCAATAAAAAAATAATTTGTTCAGTAAAATGTTTTTGTTGTATTCCAATGTTACCACAAAATTCAAATATTATATTTTAAAAATGGATAAAATTAAAGCTTATAATAATAACAAAAAATATTATAATACTATATTTGTATATTTTTTATCACTCGGTAAACAAATCTTCGATCGACTTTCAGTCGGGGCGAAGCCCCTCGAGGCGAAGCCTAGTCAGAGAACAATTGTTCGATAACTCTATCATGAATTTTTTATCAATATTAATTGTAATGAAGCCGTAATCTTTTGACCAAGCATTATTACACGATTGTTTAAATTCATCTTTATCTCTTATACATAAATCTCTTAACAAATCACTTAAGTTTCTTGCATTTATTTCAAATAGTATAAATATATTTGTATTCTTTCTAATAACACTTCCGTCTAATGAATACATACTTTGTGTTAAATAAAAAACACTACAGTTATTATGTCTACCTCTTGTGAAATAATTTCTCTGAACTGACTGATTTTTATCATTAACACAATCATCAAAAATTACACAATGTTTCATTGTTTTATCTAGTTTACTAGGATCTTGCATATTACCACTATCATCTATTAATTGTATCTTTATATGCTTATTTTTATTAGATTCTACTAACTGATTATTTTTTGCTGATTATATTTTTTCTTCACACCATAAACTTATTTCTTCTTCATATTCAGATTTTTCGTATTCTTCGAATAGGGAAGCAATTGCTGTTTTTTTAAGATTATTTTCAAATCCATATTTTAAAAATTGATAGACGGGTTGTTCTGCTGTTGTTGTATAAATTATAAGATTGTTATAATCCAAAAAATTTGGAGTCGTGAGAATTTAAAATAATAAATATGTTTTTCCACAACCCGATCTTCCACAAATAACTGACAAAACTTTATTAGATAAATTTGGATGATGATTAAATTTAAGTTTTTTTTTATTTAATGGGGGTAGTTCACTCATTTTTAATAAAAAAATTATTTTTTATTTTTAAAGAAGAAGAAGAAAATTAAACTTTTCTAGCTTCGCGTGGGAGTTTATACCTCCCGAACCAAAAGATCTATCATAATCTCTTCACCTCCAAAATTTATTTCTTGTCCTTTTTCATCAGTGATTCTAATGTTAATGTTGTTAATAGTTTTTCTTGTAATAGGGAAATATATTAATGTTTGTGGAATTACATTTAATCTATAACCAATGGGTACAGTAAAAGCTGGAAAACTGAATATTAAATTTGATAATTTACCATTTATATATCCTCCTTCAATAATTTCACAATGTACAACAATTGAATTTATTTCAGTTATTTTTGGAATCTTCTCACCTAAATGATAACCTTGACTATAGGTTTGTTTATTAAATCCTAATAGCTTTGACAATGATCTATCATGATTAAAATCAACTTGATGATTTTCGTCTAAAGTAAGAGAAAATTTATTAACTGCCGGTTCAACTGCAAAATGTAATTGTTTCTTATCTTTAAATGGTATACCTAAATATCTCTTAATTTCATTTGATATTGATTCAACTTCGTAAGAACCAGGAAGAAAAGTTTGTATTTTCCATGTTTTGCCTTTATCAGTAGAATATCTAAATTGATCATTCACATCTTTGATAACATTTTGAATAGTGTTAAATGTGGAGAAACTAGTCAATTCAATTTGATAATTTTTATTTTGTTCCAAATGTAGAATGGGTTCTAAATTACAAGTGTGTGATGAAGTAGTTGTTATAATTTTTAACGTCGTACTAAATTTTTATGAACCCAAAATCTCTGTTAGATTTTCTAAATGATTATTAATTTTGTCTAAATCTGCTGAACACATTTTTTAGTTAAAATTTTGAATAAATATTTTTTTTATAAAAAAAATTAGAAACAACATATTTCAGCTACGGGCGAAGCCCTTAAAGACATCAAAGATGACCGGTTATACTTTTATAATCCTCTTCATTTAGAATCTTCTTTTCTAACAGTCTTTTCAATATAGCATGAATTTCATTGAAACTAGAATTATGTCCTTCTTTTATTGCCGATATTAAAATATTTAATCTATTTAGTAATTCTTGTGGATCATCTGGTAAGAATACAGTTGTTTCAGTTTTCTGTTTTTCAGATAAACCTTTCCCTACTTTAACTCCCGTTGATAATAAATTTTCTAATTGTTTATAAACTCTAAGACATTTTACTGCACCAACTCTATCTAACATAGCTTTATATTTTATGAGATCTTCTACAGCATAATTATTTAAATCTGCTCCTCTTAAAAGATTAACAAAATTTCTATCTAAATTAAAAGGAGATTTATCTGGTGAAAAAATTAAGGCTCGAAAAGGTTGTGGAAATATTTCTTTTTGTCCGAGATAAAATCTAGGTATTGTTTTTCCATCTATAAATGAAATAGAATGTTCAAATTGCATAGATTTTGGTAATTTCTTATTAATGTTTGATTCGAGTAATCCATAGTCATCTAATATAGTTTTGTGCTCTGGATCTGTTATATCAATTTGTTTATCATTATTTGTAAGTTCTTTTTCAAGAGTTTTAAATGGTTTCATAGTTTTTTCAAAATCAGATTTTACTTGCTCGGTTTGCTGCATTTTTTCAAACATATCAGATTGAATACCAGCTTTTATCATTCTATGTTGAAGATGATTTTCTTTCATAATATTTCTTTGTTTTATTAACTCTTCTAATTGTTTAATTCTTTTAAAATTATCAGCTCTAATTTTATCCATTTTTTATAATATATTTTATGTAATTTTATATTTTTATATTTTAGATATTAGAAAGGTTCAGTAGTTATTCCATCAGGTAAAATTTTTCTTTTATCATCAAATGGATCTAATGCTTATTTATGTTCCTCTTTTAAATACATTTTATGTTTCTTTGAATTAAGTCTATAATTACATTCTATTTTTATTTCATTATTAAATAATACATTTTTATAATCTAGAAATGTTATTTGATTAGCCACTGATGCTTTTGAAATTCCTTTTAATGTTTTATGTGTTTTAATATTATTAGTTGTGTTATAACAATAACATTTAGATTTTAAAAATATAGCTTCTATGATGTACTCCTCATTTCCTTCTAATTCAACTTTCACTTTACATAAATCGGAAGGATGAATGATATCTTTTATTTTATTAATTTCTTCATCAAGTGAAGAATTATACGGTATTGTTAATTCTAAGAAAACCGAATCGGTATCTGTAAAGTGTAATTTATAGTTTTTGTCATAAGCAGGTGCTAAATAATCATATATAAATCTATACATAAATAGTTTAGCTAAATCTAATATAGTGAATCCAATAAAATTAAACTTATCATGTTTTACGCTGATTCGACGTAAATGCACAGCACATAGTTCATCACTAAATCTAGTAGTTCTTTTATATGTAGGTTTCCTTGTTAAATTTTGAAACCTATCTTTATCATAAACTATTTCAATATTTTGTCTATTACGCACATTTTCTAAAGTCTTCCCATAAAATGCATTATTCATTAATTTGAAGAACACGTTTCCAAAATCATCTTTATTTCTTTTAGCTATTTTACGTTTTTCAATATTGAACTCTATATAATCTTTTAACCATTTAGATTTTCTATACATTAGTTTTCTATGTATTTTAGTGAGAATCATTCCATGTTCTAAATACCAATCTAGCATTCTTCCTTCAACAACATACTTTCCTTTATTACCTTGTGTTAACATAAGTTTTTTTGTTGGTCTGTATTTCTTAGGAATTATAGATTTTTGATAATCTGAAAAATCTTCTATATTGGGAATTTTGTTTTCGGGACAGAAAGGAAAATATTTTGTTGCACTTTTTATATAATCAGGATATGCTAGATCAACTTCATATACATAACCATAATTATTTTCACCATCTAACGTAGGTTCATATTCAAGAATATTACACCATTCCATTTCACCTGTTGGTAATTCTTGTATCATACAAGAAGAATATAAGCTATTAAAATCATAATATAACAAATAGTTTTCTCTCATGATTTCAATAATTATATTTTCACGTTCAATACCTTCTTTTTTTGTTTTAAAAATTTCTAATATTGTTTTTTTTCTTCTGGAGATAAAGGTTTAATTATTCCATAATTATCAGGATTTACTTTTTTATTGTAACATTTAACATATCTATTACCTAAAACTGATGAAACTCCACCTCTAATTCCAGATTCAAAAAATAATAATTTATCATATGTATTTTCTTTATAATGTTTAAGTTTAACATTTGTATGTTTTAATCCTGCTAACCATGTTAAACCTGGTGTAGAATAACAATAACATGGATCTATTCCATAATATTCTAAACACATATCACGAAAGTTTTCAAAAAGATCAGCTAGTATTAATACATCTATCTGTAGATATTTCATTGTATAATCATACATTGTTTTACAATTTAACTCTCTCCAATTTTTTTCAGCTTCTGCATTATCTTCTTCAGATAATTGTGATTGTTTTAATGTTGATTTAAATTTATTTTTTGGAGGAAGTTGTTTTTCTTCCATAATTTTATTCACAGAATTAAAATCAGTCTTCGACTGTGAACCACAGGTTTTATCTCCAGTTATGTACTCATACGGAAATATTCCTTTCAAAGGTTTTAAATTATATTTATTTAATATTTTACATTGTTCAGGTTTTAAAGTTTTTCCCATAACATCTAATGAATAAGGAGTAAAAAATCTAAATGCATCTAAAATTCTAATACAACCTAATTGCATTGAAAAATATTCTTCTTCTGTTTTACATAGTACATTTATTTGTTGCTGTTGTAATTTTTCAGATGAAAATAAATCTTTCATTACTAGATGGAAATCATATTTAGAACCATTATAGAAATATAGAGGAACAAAGTTATATTTAAATTTATTAGCATTAAGATTACAAGAATTATGTGCTGCACCTCTATATAATCCATTTAGATGATCATGATCTTTTACTCTATCACATCCTAATTCTTTTCCACAGTAGTAACAATTTTTTTCATTAACAAAATTTAATTTTTCTTTTTCTGTTAATGGTATCATTGGTTTATTTGTTTCAAGTAATTGTGAAAAGCGACCTTGTAATTCTTCTATTTTCTTTGTAAACATTTCTGAACTATCTTCACCATAGTATTCAAAATATTCTGATTTAAATAAATTAGGATAATTTGAGTGAATGTACATTCCCCAACATAATGGTTTTTGTTCAAATAAATATTTTTCTTTACTTTGTTCAGGTGCACTTTTTTCAGAATTATCATTTTCAGAATCGGGCGAAGCCCTGGAAGACATCTCCGATGTCCCGTGCTTTTGTGTTATATTAACATTATATACTTCGAAATCACAATAAATAGTAAAGGGTACTTTATTTTTCAAATAATGTCTATTATATATTAAATAATCATCTTTAGGAAAAGTATTTTCAACTGCTTCATTTTGTTGGCAATTCTCCAAATGTCTATTCATTTCTTCTTTAGTTCTAAAGCTCGTCATACATTGAAGACAGGGAAAATTAGCATTATCTGAAGTTTTTGTAAATATAGAAACATCTTTACACAATATAAAATGACCCTGATAATATAATATATTCGCTTGTGCTGGTTGCTTTGTTTGTTTTAATTTTTCAAATTTATCTTTATATATTTCACGTGTTAAGTCGATATATCTTTGTAAATCTTTTTCAGACTGTTGATAATTTTGATTTAATATTTGTAGCTGATAAATATATTCTTTATCATATTGTTCTTTATATTGTTGTTGACATTTTTTTAAACATTCATTTATTTTTGATTGGTTTCATTTTCTTCATTATTTAATTCTTTTTTGTCTTCATTATTTTCTTCATTTAATTTTTGTATCGTTTCTATCTTATTTTGATATTTATGGTGATATTCTTGTAGTAACATTTTTGTTTGTTGTTGATAATCTGTTTTATATTTTTGTAAACTTTCATTTAAATTTTGTAATTTTTGTTGATATTCTAAAGATAAAGATAAATAATCGGTATCATAATCATAATTATAATTACGTCCTTTATAACTATTATGACTAATCATTATTGGTGATAATGTTTTAACAATTTCAAATTTTTCAGTACATATTATTTTTCCTTGGTAAAAAATATTATGATGTATGTAATTTCCTCTATCATTATAAACTATTTCTGATTGACATAAATTTTTATTATTCAAATAAAATTTTTTTGAATCTGAGTAAAGTGGAGTAATATCACCAATAGAAACATACTTCACATTTAATTCAAAAACATTTACTTCTATTAAATTTTTATTCTTTTTATGAAACTTTTTTAACCTATTATAATCATATGGAAATTCATCTAAACCATCAGAGAGATCAAATTCATTTACGTATTCTTCTTTATTATAATGACTTAGTCTTTCTTTGTGATATTCTGCACGATGTAAATATGCTATAATACTCCACAGAAAACAATAATCATCTTCATTTTTTATGTTGATTATTTGTGGTTAACTGAAAGGTAAAGGAACATAACTACCACCAGTATTATTTTTATATTTATCAATTACTATTTTCTTAGATAGTATTTTAACAAATCTCCAACCAGATTCACGTAACTGGGCTTCAATTATACAATTTTCTAATTTAAGTATCATCGATTCAAATATGGGTTGTATATCATTTACATTATGAATTTCTTGTGAATTTGTAAAATGTCCTTGTATTATTTCTTCAGGAATTCCATCAGGTCTATTTTTTGTATAAAGTACTTCTACATTCATATAACATTTGAAAGATTTTTTAAATATATTATAAAAGTTGGATAGAATATCAGAAAAAGTTTTATCGGTTTCATTATGTTCAACGAGCGATGTTCTATATACATGTACATTAAATAAATATTTTATATCTGTTATTGGTGAATCCTTGGTACCTTCGATTTGCACAGTTTTATCTTCAGTATTAAAAACTTTTTTATATTCCGAACGTGAATAATCATCAAACATTTTTTAACTTTTATATCAGTAGGCAATGTTTCTAGATAGTTTTTATAACTATTTAATTTTAATATATTTCCTTCATCAACTCGATCTACATTTTGTAAATGCAATTTACTGTTTAAATGAGATTGATAACTTCTTTTTGTTTGCAACTTTTTTTTACATAAGACACAATAAAACTTTTCCATTTTTTTTATTTTTTTAGAGAAAATTTAAGAAAAATTTGTGTTTTAATTTTAGTTATAAAAAATTCCAAAATATTTTTTTAGTAAAACTTTTTTAATAAATTTTTGTATAAAAAATAAAAAAATGTTTGAAGAGTATAAGATAGAACATGTACCAGTTTTAAAAAATTATAGACATCCTACAAATCCACTTACTCCTAAACAAGAAGTTAAATTCTATTATCATCATAAATATATGCAATTTGTAAAAGATTATAAAGTAAAACATGGTATACCTAAATATACTAAAACAAATGATTTTCCACTTTGTCTAAGAAGTTTTAGAGTATTCTTGGCTTTTAATAATTTATGGTGGTTAATCAATAAAGACAACTTAACAGTATATGATTTAAAAACATTAAATAAATTAAATCTTCATCCATATATTTACAATTTTAAAACAAAATATTATAAAAAAAATTAAAAGATAAATTAGAAAATATTTTTTATTTCATTATAAAAATATATATAAGGAAAACATTATAAATATATAACTGTAAAATTATTATAAATTTGTTTAATTATTAAGTATTTCACTAACACCATTTATTAATGTTTTTATATCATTATATGTTTTTTTAGCTTCATCAAATGTAGATTTGGCATCAGAAAATGTAGATTTAACATCAGATATTATTGGTGTTGCTTTTCTTAAGCCGTTTCTAACATCATCTATTGCAGTTTTCAAGTAGTTTAATATTTCATTATCTTGTAATCTGTTAGGTATTGGTATACCAAGTTTTGTATTTAAATAGTTATCAAAATAAAAGTAAAATGTATCAGAAATAATTTTTAGTGGGGCTTTTGATTCAGATTCTAAAAAAATAATTATTTGTTCTATAACTTGATTTGATAAATGTTTTGCATTTGCATACATTCTAATATCAAAATCTTGAGAGTTATTATAGATTTCATGTTCAGTATCTACTAATATATTCAAATCTTTATCATATACTTGCATATGTTCACGTATGGTGTCAACACGTATTATTCCACATTTATGTTGTGTATAATATGATAAAGGCATATTTATTTTATAATTTTTATTAATATCATTAAAGAATGCTGCATTATTTTGTGTAGTTGTAAAAAATGTTTGAATGTTTTCTCTAATCTTATTATCTACATCACAAGCTTTATAAGCTAATACAACTATTTGAATATTTTGATGTTTTTGTAAATATTTCTGACATATTTTTTTGTTTTGATAAACTTACAACATCATCTAAAATTAATAAAGATTTATTTTCAGGTGTACCAGCAAAATTTTCCATATCTTGTAACTCATCTAATTGTTTATCATTATAAACGTTTGTAAAAGTTGTCCATTCAGAAGTATGCATACGAAAAATATGTACTTGTGTTTCGTCCTTATAATATTTCTTTATATATTTTTTAATAAACGTAGTCTTACCACTTCCAGTTTTACCATAAACAATGAAATGTAAATTTTCTTGATACATTTTACCTTGTTTAATATTTTTATTATTAGTTTTATCCTTAATCTTATCCTCATCAGTTTTCCATCCTTTAAAATATTTTATTTCTTGTTTATAAAAATTTATCCTCTTTTGTTCCTCTGTTAGAAAGTAACCCCATTGATTTCCAATACATATAACAAGATAATAAATAAAAAATATTAAAATACATGCTAACAATATTTTTATACAATGAAATTTTAAAAAATTCCAAAGACGTGTAAGATCTGATTGTGCTATTTTTTTATTAGGAGATGAATTAAGGGGTAGTGTCTCTAAATATTTTTTATTATATATATTATTATCTATAGTATTATATCTAGTATTATATTTAGTATTAATGTCTTTTACATATTCTACTTCGTCTTTATCTAGATTCGGATCTTGAGGGGATAGTGTATCTTGAAACTCAGTGTTATTTATATAATTATATATCATTTCATTTATTGCATCAAGAGATTTATGACGACTTAGATTACTTTTATTAATTTTACTACTTTTACTACTTTTAATTATAACCGGTGAATATAAATCTTCCAAATTTTCGCTTCTATTCATTTATTATTTTTAAAATAAAAAATTTAGGAATTATGATTTGTTGATTCCAGACTAGCATTCCTACACTCTTATAAGTGTTTCTAACCTCTGTAGAACCTCCGGAATGTATATGTATTTTTTGTTCCTATACTAAAAAGAAGTAATTTTAGTCTTCTCCTCTCTTCCGGAATGCTTAAGAATATTTTAATAAAGATAATATTTTATTCTTTATAAAAAATAATATTTAAATATATATAAGTTTATTTTAGTAGAAATACAACTATTTTAGTAGAAATATAACTATTTTAGTAATAAAAAGTAATTTTTTTATCTAATAAAAATTATAAATACATTGCTGAAGATTTGGAATACTTTTATTAATACGTTGATTTAAATTATCATTAATACGTTGATTTAAATTATCGTTGATACGTTGATATAATTATCATTAATATGTTGATTAAAATTTTGATTAACATCTTCATCAAAATCTTCATTAAACTTTGGACAAAGTGTTACATGTCTTGAAAAATTTTTCTTTAATATAATTTTTTGACAACCTCTACATTTTACTTTTTCTTTTAAACAATCCCTACATTGATATTTACTATCATAGAACTCTGTCTTAAGTTTTGTAATTTGACATATTGTACATTGTCTTGTAGAATTTATACAAGAATTATGATGATTAGTAATTCCTTGAATTGTAAAATATTTATTACAATTACGACATAACTGATCTTTTAGTTTTTCTTTTTTATCTTTTTTAATATCTTCTGTTTGTTCACATATTTTTAAATGACGTGCAAAATTTTTAGATGTTATATCTTTATTACAACCAGAGCATCTTTTCATTTTACCTTTCACAGATTTATTATTATCTACATAATTATTATTATCTACATAATTATTATTTTGTCTAGGTGTATTTTTTCTAGGTGTATTTTTTCTAGCAGTATAAAGATTTTGTCCTTGATCTGAAATAAATAAATGTTTAAATTTCTGTAGTGGTTGCTCCAGTTGATTATTATTAGGTTGAATACTATCATACTGTTTTTTGTAAAAGTTACTTCGATTAATTTTCCCACATGATGTATTTTTCATATGAGTAAACAACATAGTTGGGTTTAAAAAATCTACTCCATTAACTTGACAAATTTGAGACATTTCCATTTTTTATTTTTTTAGAAAAAAATTTTTATTTTTTTATCTTTATTAATAAAATTTATTTTTATTGTTTAAAAATGATGTTACCAAATGGTGGAGGTGCATATATCCCGAATAATCGTGAATCAGAAATAGAGATAGAAAATTATATCATGAAAACTGGAGACGTTTTATCTGGTCCATTGCATCTTTCTATTCTTCCGCAACAAAATACAGAGTTAACAAATAAACAATATGTTGATACACAAATCAATGACTTAAAAGAAAAATATATCAACGATGTTATGGTTCCACTGATGAATGAATTAAAGTTGCTTAAACTTAATGACAAATCATTAAACGAAAAATTATTAAAACTTGATAAAAAGGATAGAGAGCTAGAAGCAGATATAGCAAAACTTTTTAAAAAGATTTCAGAACAATCAAAAATTTTAATATTACTTTCTTTAAATTTAAAATCTGCTGTAATTAAAAATAAACATCAGATAAAAATGTTAAAAGAACAATTAGAAGATGAAATAGAAAAACTACCTGAAAGAATTAAAAAAAATTTAAAGCAGTTACAAACTACATTCCAAAAAAGTGTTGATGAATTAAGTTCTAAAATTACTCAACAAATGAAAAAGATGAATAGAATAATAAATGAAGTAAACTCACTTAATCAAAAAGTTGATAAAATGAAAACTCTTAAAATCGATTTAGAAAATGAATTAAAGAAAAATTTACAAGAAAACTCTAAAGAAAATAAGGAACAGTTAGATGCCGTTAAAAGACAATTAGATGTTCTTAAAATTAAGTTAAATGCTCTTAAAACGGCGTTGAAGATTAATCAGCAGAAAATGCAAGTTAATAGAAAAGAAATTAAAGTACATCACACGCTGCTTGACGCAATAGATAAAGTGCAACAGTCAATTAATAAAGTTATCTCGAAGTTGTTGGACATTCACAAACGTAAATCCTAAAAGGGCCAAAGGTCCTCAGGTTACTAACCAAACATAAATCCTTTCTTAAATATTAACGTAAATATTTTTCCCTACTAAAAAATAAGAATCATAAAAATATAAATATAATTTTAAAAATATAAAAATATAAATATAATTTTAAAAATATAAATATAATTTTAAAAATATAATTTTTAAAAAAATAAATTTAATTTTAAAAAAATAGAAATGGATAAAATTAGAGCTGATAATTTTGAAAGAATTAAACAATTAGAAGAGTTAATAAAAGAAAGAAATATTATGAAAGAAAATCATAGAATAAAAAGAATGATTGATGCAGGTTTGAATCCTGATAAAGGTAAACCAAAGAAACAATCTGTAAAAGGTAAATCAAAAAAATAAATATTTTTATAATTTATATTTTTTTACAATTTATATATATTTTTTTTTAATTTACATTTTTTATAATGTTTATTTTTTTATAATTTATATTTTTTAACTTATATTTTTTATAATTTATATTTTTCCCAAAAGTCAAATTTATTACTAAAAAATGCCTATAATTTATAAACACAATCTTAAACATTTTGCTTCAAATCAAAGAATTGCTCATGAACCACGTATGAATCCTGTTTATCATTATGATAATAGAGAAACAGTAGAAACACAAAAGTTCTTAGGAACCGCAGAAACAATTCAAAAAGAAGGAGATAGTGTAAACAGCGGAGCTGGCATCTTTTCTGGTATTGGAAATATCGTTAACATAATTAAAAATAATAAAGATTTGATTACATCTGCTGCAAAAGGAGCAGCTGCTATAGGTAGTACAGCTAGTGCAATATCTAATGCTGTTAAGTCTCAAAAAGAATTAAAACAACTAGAAGCTATTCGTAAACTTAGGAATGATTCTAAAGAACTAAAAAATTTAAAAAAACTTTCAGAGGAAACAAAACAAAATTGCCTACATAGCTGCTGTGGGGAGTGAAATAAAAATTAAAATAATGAAAAAACAGGCGTAGCCGTAGAACCTACGGTTCGTTCAATTGAAGAAATAAGAGGAAATGATGTGAGCAGCAACCTTCGGTCTAACCAGCAAAGCTGTAGCGGAACTGGTCTAGCAAAATTCTAAAATTATATTTTAGTAAAATTATTTTAGCAAAATTTTTTAGTAAAATTTTTAGTAAAATTTTTTCTGTGTGTGAGAAAAAACAAAAAGTCAAATTATTTTTTATAAAAATGTCTTCGCTGATTGAAAATAAATTTGAATTAGATAACCCACCATGTGTTAGTTATAATCAAAAAAAGAATGACTATATAAGAATTGCTATGAATCCCGGATCTTCCAGTAGAGTAAATACTGGAGGTGATTTAATTTTTGAAGTTGATAATCAGCAGAGTTATTTACCTCTGTTTACCTGTAGAGTTATTTATATTTACCTGATTCATTTTTACAATGTGAATATTCTTTATATAGTGATGCCAATTTTACAACACCATTACCAGAAACCGATAATATTGCACTAGAGAATAATTTTTTTCCAAGATTATTTACACAAATGCGTTTAGATGTTGCAACTCAAAATATAGAAACAATAAGTGATTCTCCAGGTGTAATTGATACAATGCTTAGATTTGTAACAATTGGTGAAAATAATAAAAAGTATGAAATCGAAGGTTAGTTTCCTGATATTAATGATGGTATAATTATAGATGATTTAACTCACGCTGGAACAGATGCAGCAGGAATTGCGAAAGATGTAGAAAATATTGCAAAACATTTAAATAAAACAAACAATAGTGCATATAAAGAAAGACGTGAATTTAACAAGAAAAGTAAACAGACAGTAAATTGGTCATTGTCTCCATTATTCGGATATTTAGATTATGATAAAATTTCATATCAATTAAAATTTAAATTAATAATTCATCGGACAGCAAATAATGAATTAATCTTTTTGGTAAGACTGGAAAAAAAGCATATTTAAAAATTGATAGACTTGAATGGTGGATTAAGCATATTACTCCTAGTTTGGAGGTTGAAACAGCTATTGCAAAAAGATTAAATACTAACAAACCAATTCCAGTAAATTTTCTAAAGCGTACTGCTAGTTCAGTAACTTTTTCTGAACAAAGATTTAACTGGCATTTTACTAGAACTTCAAATACTCCAAGATATTTATTACTAACATTTCAAAGAAATAATTCTCCAAGTTTTGATAAGAACAACAATCTTTTTCATATTAATACAATTCGAAGTTTACAAGTTTCATTAAATCGAACCCGTTATCCAATTGATCCATTAAGATTCGATGATACCAATAATCAATTTATGGAAGGATATGATTCTTATCGAAATCTTTGTATAGAATTTGGAGTTGAACCACAATTAACTCCTGGAGATTGGAGACATTTATATCCTGTTTTTTGTTTCGATTTAAGTGCATAATCTGAAGATATTATCAAGACTGGTTGTGATGCAACAATTAATATTGAAAAGAAAGATTCCACAACTTCATTGATGGCTTATGGTTTATTGCTAGAAGATGTAAAATATTCTATTGAAATTCTTAATGGAAAAATGGTAAGAATAAGTTAATTAATTTTTTTCATTAACTTATTTTTTCCACAACTAAAATAGATTTAAAATTTTTAGTAACTTAAAATTTTTTCATAACTATAATAGATTAAAATTTTTGGTAACTTAAGAATTTTTCATAACTAGAATAGATTAAAATTTTTGATAACTTAAAATTTTTTTATTAAAAATGTCGCAAGCGAAAAGTAATAATAATAAAACTGTTGAATTAAAATTACGTAACATTGTTGACAAAAATACCCCTAAAACTATTACGATTAACAAAAAAAAGTATTACATAAGTAAACCAATGTTGAGAATATTAAATTACAAGAAGAAAAGATTGGTGGAATTCTCCCATTAATTCCACTAATAATAGGTGGCATAGCAGCAGCAGGAAGTGTTGCAGGTGGGACAGCTGGTATTGTCCAAGCAGTAAATAAAAATAAATCGGGGAAGGCAGCATTAGAAGAACAAAAACGACATAATAGAGAGTTAGAGAAAGTTGCTAGGGGAGAAGGAGTAGTAGATAATTTTATTAGTAAATTAAAATTAGTTGATGAAGGAAAACGTGTTCTTAAAAATCTTCTCCACAGTGTTGATGATTTAATTGAAATTAAAGGAACTAAAGATGCTTCTGGAATATATCTAAGTCCTAGTATGATAAGGTAATAACCTCAGGACCTTTGGTCCGATTCGGTAAACATTTATTTTATCTTTAAAATTTTTTTAATCTTTTAAAATGAATTCTACAAATTCCGAAAATTTAATTAAATTAAAAATTGCTAATTTAGAGTTATTAAATTATCTATTAAACAAAAATAAAAAATCAAATTGTAAAATTTATGAAGGTAACGACATACAAAAAACATTAGAAAACTTTCCTGGTTTTATTTGGAGTAAATATTCGAAAGAAAAACATGTTCCTGGTCATTCATATACCGGTCCAGGAACTCGATTAGATATAAGACTAGATGAGAATAGTAATCCAAAACCAGGTGAAGAACCAATAAACAGAGTAGATGCCGCAGGTTACAGGAATGATTTAGCTTATCGAAATCATGATCTAAGTTCTCGACATACAGCTGATAAGAAGATGATTCAAGAATTAGATAGTATTCAAAATCCTACATTTAGAGAAAAAATTGAAAGAATGTTTGTTAAGAAAGCTTTACAAGCTAAAATATTATTCGGTCAGGGTTTAAATGAAAATCATAATTCAGACGTTTATGCGTCCGAAATTCATAGGGAATACAGAAAGTCGAAATATCTATTGAAAGTAAAAGTATTTAATAAAGATGATATTTGGAGTGCTGATCTTATTCATATGCCGAATGAAAAAGATTATAAATACGCATTGACCGTTATAGATTTATATACACGATATGCTTGGGTAAAGCCTTTAAAAAATAAAAGTGGTCTATCAGTTAAATATGCGTTTGAAGAAATGTTTAAAGAAAGTAATAGAAAGCCAAGGAAATTGTTTGTTGATAAAGGGTCGGAATTTTATAACCGAAACGTTCAGCCACTATTTGAAACAGACGAAAGTCATCGCCAAGGCTCAGTTTATTCAACTGAAAATGCAGGGAAGGCCGTAGTAATAGAAAGATTCAATCGGACATTAAAAAATAAAATTTTTCAAGAAATTTACTCAGCAAGGAAATCAGAAATGGTTAAAAATATTACCAGGAATTGTAGAAGAGTATAACAATAAGATTCATTCAGGTATTGAAGAAACCCCAAAGAATGCTTCTGACGACCCTGATTTGATAAGAAAAAAAAATATTCGAGAAAAATTATTCGAACGAAAATAATAATTTGAATGAGAGTAATCCGAATTTGCAGAAACTTAAGCCGAAATTTAAAATTGGTGATAGAGTTAGAATATTTAAGTATAAGAATAAATTTGAAAAAGGCTTCGTCGGATACTGGACGAAAGAAATATTTGAAGTTTGTAAAATAAATCAAACTTATCCGATCACTTACGAAATCAAAGATTTAGATGATGAAAATATCAGAGGCCGATTTTATCAAAATGAATTACAACGAACTGATTTTTAATTCTCATTATTTTCATTAGGCGTAGCCATAGAACCTACGGTTCGTTCAATTCTAACACAAAGTCAAGAAATGGTACTCCTTTTTGTAATTTAAATAAAACATAAAGACATAATTGACCACAGTAAGTAGTTCCCGGTTTTTGAATTTGAAATGAATTATAAGTTCCATTGCCAAGTAATTTTTTGACTTCATTTGTAGGTGGAAGTCCATAGGAGTCAAAATAGTAATTATCTCCTTTTTTATTTCTATGCCCCGCTGACCAATGTACGCCTTTTTGGTCTGAACTGTGAAGATTCGTTATGAAATTTACAGTTGGCTTATTTTTGATCAATTGTAATTCTTCTCTCATTAGGACATTAAAATTCTTTATTCCCAATTGATTAGCGATTTTCTTTAGGTCGAAATTTGTCGGGGTTTATGTTCCATATAATTTAAAAAAATCATTTATGTTGCTCATTTTATAATTAAAAAAATTTCTTATAGGGACTCCTAGAAGTCAGAAGGTAGGGGGTATTGATTTCAAACTGTTCTCTAATGATGTCTTTCCTTACTACTTATTTGATTTTGAAATGATTATATTATAATTATCCTAATCTATATTGTTTTACATATTTTCATTTTCTTAATGAACTTCATTTGTTAAAATGATTGTTTAAAATTGCCATAACAACTAACCCGCATATCGGCGTTTATGCGTTCTGAGTTCACAAGAAGAATTTTATTGTCATTTGCTTTTATTGTCAATGCACTCTTATGTGCTTAATTAATCTATTCATGTCTTCACAATGGGAAGTACTTTACTACCCATATGTGTTTGGCAAGCGCTAAATGAATTTTGCAAATCGATTTCTAAAACTGAATTTGAAAACAAACTTTGAAAACAGACTTTGAAAACAGACTTTGAAAATAGATTTTGAAAAAAGATTTTGAAAACAGATTCTGAAAATAATTTACGTAGGGGTAAATTGAAATGTGAAAACTTTTACGCACGCGTAAGTTGAAATGTCAAAAGTTTACCGATGGGTAAATTGAAATGACAAGAGATAGCACTATAATTTTAGGGGAAAGCTGCTAGATGTTTCCATTGCTAAAACAATAAATCTCTTTCTCTCTCTTGAATTAACACCAGTGTACGGGTTCATTGAATAATTTTGAGTTTATGAGTTACAATGATCTTCTAGTTCACACAATTAGTACTTTAAATAATGTTGAGAATACAATAACGAAGAATGTCTAAGTAATAATTGCGTCTTCTTAATTAAAAATAATGCTCTAATCTTAATAATAATTGAGATGCATTTCACTTGTTTTTTAATTGAGATAACTAAGGATATAGTCTTGTGGTTTCTTCCATTTCTGAAGTTCCTTCCACTTTTGTTTCTTCCATTTTTTAAAGAAATATTTTTTTAAATATATTTTGTTTTTGTTTTTGATTATTATTTAGATTGATATATATATTTTTATTTTTTTATAAAAGAGTCCGGAGGTTATATATTTCATTTTTTTATATTATATATTTTTATTTTTTTATAAAAGAGTCCGGAGGTTATATATTTCATTTTTATATATTATATTTTTATTATTTTTGGTACTTTTTAAATGGACCAAATTCATCAATTTAAGTCTTAAAAAACCTAAAAAAGAATGAATTTATGAATTTATGTCGTTTTTTTAAAAGTGAAAAAAATGAAAATGAATCTTTTTGAAAATGGTCTAAATTCACCAATTTAGGTCTTAAAAACCTGAAAAAGTGACTAAATTCATCAATTTAGGACGTTTTTTAAAAGTGAAAAAAATTGAAAAATGTGGTGTCCTGGAACGGTCATATATACATTACTTTTTTGACTTAGAGATGATAACTTGCAATTGTAGCGATGTCAGTAGCTTGATCTTATTTCGTCTCTGTGGATAACACCAACAAAGTCATTTCGCGACAACCTTTGAAGTGAGAATGACCAGACCACATCCCTAACACTTTTAAACTCAACTCAAAAAAGGTGTGGTCGGATTGTGGTGGTAGGAACTTTTTTACAGGGTAGGATGAGCGAAGTCGGAGAGAGAACAATGCACACATGAAGACACGTCGAACAGACGAAGTCAGATCAAGCTGCTCGCGTCGCTATACTTCACGACGGAATGGTCTCTAATTCATCATGTACTTGTCCGATTTACACAAACTTTGCATGTGGGCAATATATCAACTACGTGCACTTATTTAACGTGCACTTGAATGAACATAAGGATCCCCAGATCGTAGCTTAAATGCTATGAATTCGTTCAAATTAAATCAAAGCAAAAGTATTTGACAAGCAACAGGTAGACAGGACCTTGTTTTAGGCAATAGCACCAACAAAAAAGGTGAATTTTGGTGACTGCTTCGATCTTTTAGAACTAGAAAGAAATTATGAAAGTTACAAGGAGGTCTATTCTCAGAAATGTTGAAGAATTTCATAATATTCCGCAGCAAAGATTTAGTCATCCAAGACTCAAAAAGAAAATAGAAGAAGACCAGAAAAAACAAAATACAAGCCACCTCTTAATGATGAGCTGACCAAAACTGTGATTAGGTAAGAGACATTCTACAAATGTAATATACTGATATACGCATACGTATGTAGTATGGAGTGAAATAAAAGGGACTAAAGTAATATTTCAACAACATGCTTGTGTTTTAGTGCATGGGCTCATTACTAAAAGAATGACGTATGCGACAATATTAAAAAATACAACGGATGAGGGACGATTGCACTATGAGATTCAAATTATAAGAAAATTGCATGTGTGAAAGTCACAAAAACCTTATCAAAACAGAAGACTCATGATGTCAGGATACCCATCGGTAGTATATGGCGAGGGATTCGGCTGTCTCGCTTCGCTCGTCCCGGATCCCACACCTAGGTAGATACAAAAATTCAAAAATAGGGTCCTCCTGAAATTTATAAAAAACAGCTAAAATTTGGGACCTCTTGAAATTTAGCAAATCAAAATGGAAAAATAGGGACCTCTTGAAATTGAGCAAATCCAAAATGCAAAAACAGGGACCTCTTGAAATTTGTAAAAAATTGCTAAAATAGGGGACTTCTAAAATTTAGCAAAAACAAAGTGAATATGTCCAAAAACAAAATGAATATGAACAAAACTATTCATTTAAAAAAAATGGAAGATGTAAAAGCAAAAGAACCATCAGCCCCTTTATATCCTTCATTATCATATGAAATGGATATAGCAAAACACAAAGATAGAGTCAGGTACATGAAAGATAAGGAAGCGCTACTATTGTTAAGATTAGAACATTATGATAAATTAAGAAAGAGATGGTCTATAGTTAAGAATGTGACACAAGGCGTTGGAGCATTTTTAACAATTTCTTTAGGCGCTCTCACTATTGTCATTTCATCTGGCGTTCTTACAATTCCTGTTGTTGCTACAGCTTTAACAGGTACAGGTGTTTTAACAACGTCATTTGCAACAGTGATAGATAAATCTGTAATGTCTAAGAAACGAAAATCCTTAAGTAAGAAACATGCCCATGTAAAAGAAGTATATGATAAACTACATTACTACTTCCAGAGAGTGTGTGATGACAATGTTATTACGTTAGATGAGATTGAAAAATTTGACCAAATAGCTAGAAAAGCAACTAAAATCCCTGTTAAATCTCAAGACAGAGTAGACAATGAAGCTTTTTTAGAAGAAATAAGAATTTTATTAAAAACGTTAGAACAAAGTTCCATAGGACAAAAATAAGTTGTTTAGTAAAGTGTTTTTGCTGTATCTCTATGCTACCACAAAATTCAAATATTATCTTATAAAATAATAAATACAAATGAGACAAATGAGGCAAAAATAAAACAACTAGAAGAATTAATAAGACAGAAAAATATTATGAAGAAAAAACATAGACAATATCGAATGCTACAAGCTGGCGTTCAATCTGATATGTTAGAAAAAATGCACCTAACTGAACAAGTGAAAACTGATTTTGAAAAACTATTGCACCACTCAAAACTCTTGAGAAAGAACTCGCAGTTCATGATAAACGAATTGATATATCTGATTCAGTGCAGAAAACCATCATGGATGATTATGGTTTGTTAGAAGCAAACATAGACAAGAAATTACCAAAATCTATGCTATTTGAATATTCTACAATTTTTATAGGTGGAAAGCCATCTCTTAGATTTTTCTTAGGTGGAGAAGAATTATTTATAAATACTAAAGAAAGTTTAATTTTCACACCAGACAAAACAGCTTTCAGTTTAGACAGAAATTTCGTGGATTTATTAAGAGGAGCGGATTTAGATAAATATCATACTGATGATCTGCTGAAATACAAAACTATGTTAGATAGGTTGGAACTGTAAAAACTCTTAAGCGTTATAAAAATTTGAATGGCTTATTATTCAAAACGTCTAGTACCACTAAAACAGGAACAAAGATGCCAATGTCAACAGCTGCTTCTCCAGCAAGAACTGGTTATTCAACACCGACTGGTTATTCAACACCAATGGCTGCTTCTCCAGCAAGAACTGGTTATTCAACACCGAAAGCCTGATGATCCACAAGAATTAATAAACAGATTAGAGATTTTATTAGCTGCAACAAAAGAAGGACATAACTCTAGTTTTAACGAAATACATGCAATCTTCAAAGACTATTAGAAAAGAAAATTATAAGTGAAAAAGACTACAAAAGCTTATCTAAATTTTTTGCTTAAAAAATGTCTTCGAGAGAATTATCATCGGGAGAACTAGAAAAAATTAATAAACATTTAGAAAATTTAATCGAGATTTTGTCCTCATCAAAATTTAGTACGTCATTAAAATTTATAGCAACTACGTCCTCGCATACTTGTAATTTAGACCCTATTATTCACTTAGAACAAGACAAACATTATGAAGTAGCATTAACTAGTTTTTCAACATTTAACACGATACAAAATATTATCAAAGATGTAGATGATCGATTTAAATATTCAAATGACAAAGATAAAACTTGGAAAGAATTAACTTTTCTTCCTGGATCTGATGAAGTTGAATCGATTTCGAATGAAATAAAAAGACATTTAGGCATTCAATTTAAAGACAAGAAACAATTGCATTTCGCAGTTGAACCAGCAGTAAATAAATTTTCTCTTACTTTAGATGAAAATCATCAAGTTGATTTTGATATTGACAAATCTTTATCAAGACTATTAGGATTTAAAAAGAAACTCTATGCACAAGGTTTTCATATCAGTGAAAATATACCTAAAATAACTGAAATCAATTCAATCAACGTTCAGTGTGATATTAAAGAAGGTGGTTATGTTAATGGAAAGCTAACAAATAATATCTTCAGTTATCCAGCATTTACAGTTCCGATTGGTTACAGTTTAAATGTAATCCCAAAATCATTAATATATTTTCCAGTTACAAGAAAATCAATTAATTCAATTACCATTAGAATAACAGATGAGAAAGGAAAGGCAATAAATTTTGGAGACGAAGAGATTATGACAGATCTATTATTACGAGAGGTGTAATTAAAAATATTGACTTAAAAATGAGTGAAAGCAGTTCTGTAAAATATCCACTAAACAAGAAAGTGAAATTCAATCATCATCCAAACCTATCCAATAAAGTTTTATCAGTTATCTGTGGAAGATCAGGTTGTGGGAAAATGTATCTATTATTTAAAATTCTCACGACACCCAACTTTTTGGATTATAACAATCTTATCATTTATACAACAACAGCAGAACAACTTAATTATCAATTTTTGAAATATGGTTTTGAAAATAATCTTACAAAATCAGCTATAGCTTCACTGTTTGAAGAATATGAAAAATCGGAGTATGAAGAGGAAATAAGTTCGTGGTGTGAAGAAGCAGCGAAAAATAAACAACTAGTAGAACCCAATAAAAATAAACACATATCGATACAATTAATAGATGATAGTGGCAATATGCAAGATCCTAGTAAACTAAATAAAACGAAAAAACATTGTGTTGTGTTTGATGATTGTGTTAATAACAGAGATCAGGCAGTTCAGAGAAATTATTCACAAGAGGACGACACAATAACTGTAGTGTCTTTTATTTGACACAAAGTATGTATTCACTAGATGGCAGCGTTATTAGAAAGAATGCTAATATTTTTATGCTTTTCGAAATCAATCCAAGAAACCTAAGTGATTTGTTAAGAGACTTATGTATAAGCGATAAAGAGGAGTTTAAACAATCTTGCCGTAATGCTTGGGCAAACGACTATGGATTTATCACAATCAATATTGATAAAAAAGTACATGATAGAGTTATAGAAACTTTGTTCACTGACTAGCCTTCGGCTCGAGGGACCCTCTATCGGAAGGGGGGAGATTTCTTGGCTTTGCCCCGAATGAAACTCTGAATCGAACATCTAGTGCATTATAATTCCTCTTCCCAGTCTTCACTATCAGTGTATTCAATTATATTACATTCTTTTTTTATTCGTTGAAATATTTCGTCTTGAACATCTTCTCCGTTATAAGGTAGCATAATACCATTTGCATCAGGTGCTTGACGTTTAAGAATATTTATTTTACCAGTGAATCTTTTTTCTTCAGTGTTATTATTTTTATCAGGAATGCTAATATCATTTTCTAAAGATCTTTTCCATGGTTTATTAACAATTGTTGTCAATGTTTCGCCATGGTATAATTGTATGAAATCTTCTACTTTTACTTTAGTTTTTGTATAACCCTTAAATGTTTTCTTTTCACTAAGTCTCCCTTGTTCATCTACAGTGATACAGTATTTATTTTGGGAGCAATAAACAATCCATATATAATTCCGCCATTCCCATAATCATTTTTCCCTTGACATAATTCCCCACCAACATATCCAGCAGCATCTAATTTATTGAAGAGTTCATTGGAAATGTATATGGAATCAGCATCTGTGTAATGTATGTGTTTTTCTTTAAAACCATTAATTTCTAAAATAAAGTTGTTCATGATTCGTCTAGAGTGAGCAAGAATAAAAGAACCTAAATGTGACGGCATGAATGTGTCTGTAATATTAGCTTTAAGAAATTCATCATCTTCCATTTCTACTTTCACTAAAAATTGTTCATTATTTACTTTTTCAAAATCTTTTACTTCTTGAGTGAAATTTTTTCTCAATGTATTCTCATTCCATAAATGATATTTAGTTGTTATGTCTTTTTGTACGGTTTTTCCATATAGTGAATTCATTAATAATTTAATTAACTCATCGCCTACAGTGTTTCCTTCTATTTTATATTTTTTCTTAAATTGAAGAGCTTTTCAATGTATTTGCGAAATGGTGAAACGTGATAATTTTCTTCATAGATTATACCATCTGTAATAGATAATATTTTTCCACCACATCTAACAATTTCTTGTATGTCTACAGAAGTTAATACATCATAACACATTCCCTTCCTAAACCTTATTATTTCTTGATTGCAATTGTTTTCATTCTTTACCTCATCTTTTGCAGGAACTGGTTGAAAAAACATATCATCAGGATAATGAAACACAACTGTGAATATTCCAGCTTTAGGACGAAATGATTGAGTGTTTAATTGATATAATACTGCTTGTTCTTCTTCTTGTCTAAATTTTCTAGCTGATTCAGCTTTAGGATATTCCGAATGTTCGTCATACATAGCCGATCGATGGATATAAAGATGTTGCATCAAAAGCCATTAAGAATTCATTTCGTTGTTCGAGTAGTTTATGTTCAATTTCTTTACAAAGAACATTCTTGTCTTGCAACTGATTATACTGCTTCATTAAATCTATTAAATGATTACCAGGTAAATACCTCTGTAATATTGGTAGCAAGATGTTACAAAAGGTGAGACATAATGTCTTATATTGGCTGAAACTCTTCCACCTTTAACAGATTTTCTAACATAGTTTCTAGTCCATAAATCAGTATGTGAGTGTGTAAGTGTATTATCATCTTGTACGTTCTTCATCCAACCGTTAAATGTTAAAGCGGAGGATGTTAAATTAGTAGTTATATCTTCACCAATTTATTCTTGCATTACTTGATTATACTTGTAGATACAAAATGCTAATGAAAGAACATCATTAATTAAATACGGTTTCCACTCATGTTCTTTTTCTTGATAATTGTCATGTGTAATTTCGCCAATTTCATAATTTAATTTACACATATTGGTAGGGGTTTTAAAATTCTCGCACCATTTGGAAAGACTCGTTTTCACGTGTTGATAGCTACATTTCATTACAATAGTTTGTAAAGGTTTGCTTGGTTTCATGTTACGCTTTGTAGAGTCACATTGTTGCTTAGATCTAGAGGAACGTTGAATGTACTTCCTAACACTTTTAGTTGTATAAGGATTTTGTAAAGAGGCAGTGAGTATTCCTCTTGATGTTTTAAGCGGTGGTTTAGTTAATTTAAAATTAGATTTTATCGGAAAATATGCATCGAATCCTGATGAATTGTGCGCTATTAAAGTTACCTTCGGATAATTAAAAGATCCAAGGTTTTTGAAAAATTGATGCAGCGGGCATTCATCTTGGATGAGACCCCATCTTGTTTCCTAATAAAGATTTTCACACAACGTTGAAGTTTGTTAAGTTCTTGTTCAGTTAAGTTATTATATTCACTTATCTGTTTCTCAAGTTCTTTAATTTCATGTTCGACCTTACTCCTTTTTAGTTTCATCATGTCACTTAATAAACGTTTGTCCACTTCTTCCAATCTTCGCTTCGGTAAGCAACACATGAACTTATTGAAATTGATAGCGCCTAAAGCATAAGGAATATGATGTGCTGTTGAACAACGAGGATCTGGATAAGTTTCGAGATCCCATATATATGTTGAACCATAGTCAATTGGTTTCTTTGTTATGGTTTTATACGAAGTGTTGTTAGATTTTCATCAGTAACAGTTTTATATATTGGTTTGAAATTATTTTCAATTTCTCTAATAGCTTCTGCTTTATGGAATTTATTGATTAAACAGTAGAGTCCTATTGATGAACCTTCGTGAGAATAATTATAATAAACGTAATTATGAGACGTTTCAATACCTCTAGGATTTAAATGATGATTAGCAGGGCTGAAATACTGAACACATTCTCCAAAGTATCTATTGAAACGTGAGAATTTACAGTTGGACATTACTCCTATTCTAGATGTAGCTTTCTCTTTATATAAAAAGTCATTAAACCTTTCGAACATATTTTCAGCTTGTTCTTGATCGAAACCACGTAAGGCGTTGTAACATTTTATAAAGCAGAAATCTTCAGAAGGAATGTAGCAATATTGTCCGATGTATTCTTTGATTCTATATTTCATGTTAATACCAGCGCCTCTATGTGATCTTTGTACTAGCTTCATTCCAAAATCTTCGTATTTGATACTACCTGTAAAAACCCATTCATTAGTATCTGATTTTTCATCCAGCTTGGAAAACCATAGTTCAAATGAATTTATAGTATAAAATGTAGCGTAAAAGTTTGGTATTGTGATTTTATCTTCTTTGTTTATTACACCAAATAAATTTAAAACTTTCCCATTTCTTAAAAGAGCACGTATATCATTTACTACATTAGCAAAAAGTTCATTTTCATACGTGTTTTCGTTCGGATTAAACAGATTCAATAGATCATCACCAAGTCTATCATCAGAGAATATGTCAGTTTCTAATGTTTCCTTTGTTCTACGTTTATGTTTTTAATACGTTTACTACGTTTAATTTGTGCATCAAATTCATCAATTTGTTTCTTGATGAATTCATCAATCGCATGTTCTGGTTGTTTAACATTTTCCACTATTTACTTTTTTAATAAAAAATTTATGTTTTTCACGTATACAGGAATATTTAGCTGTGCTAATGTTTCTAAATCATAAACAGTTAAATGTTCTTTATTAACCAACCACCATAAATTATTGTATGCTAAAAATACTCTGAAACTTCGTAGACAAAGTGGGAAGTCTTTTGTTTTCGTGTAACTTCTTATATCGTGTTTGATTTTATGGTCTTTCACGAATTGCATATATTGACGATGGTAATAAAATTTAACTCCATGTTTCGGGGTGAGAGGCTTTGTAGGATGACGATAATTTTTTAAAACTGGTACGTGTTCTATTTTATAGGCCTTTGTCTTCTGAGTTTCACTCACCTCGTTAATCATTTTTTAAAACAAAAAATCACATTTTATTCACTTCATCTATTATTGGACGCATAGCACTTAATGTATTTTTGGCATCAGAGACTAACGGTTGTACATTTTTTAGTACATCACGGAAATCATTAATGCCTGTTCTGATAACATCTAGAGTATCTCTATTTTCTAATCGTTTCGGAGTTGGTATCTTTAGTACATTATTTAAATAATGATCGAAATAGAAATAAAAAGTTTCAGGTATGATAGTTAGAGGCTCAAGTGCCTCATTTTCTAGAAAGATAGTTATCTCTTCTATATTATGGGGCGATAAGTTCTTAGCACCTGCGTACAGACTAATGTTAAAATCTGTTGAATTGTTATATAAGTCATGTTCAGTATCTAGGAGTACATTTAGATCTTTATCAAACACTTGTATTTGATTTAAAATGGTATCAACACGTATTATCCCGTACTTAACATGAGCATATTTAGCTAAAGGTAACATGAGTCTATAATTTTTCTTAATGTCCTCAAAGAATGCTGTATTATTTTGGGTTGTAGCATAAAAAGTTTCTACGTTCTCTCTAATCTTATTATCTACGTCACAAGCTTTATGAGCTAATACTATTATCTGTATATTATGGTGACGTCCTTTTGTAAATATTTCAGAAATGTTCTTCTGTTTAACTAAACTAGGCACATCATCTAACACAACTAAAGACTTTTGACTATATGTTCCCGCAAAAGTGTCCATATCTTCTAACATACATGAATCATGTTCGTTATAAACATTAGAAAACTCTGGCCATTCATCTTTCTGCATACAAAACACATGTACTTTTGTTTCATCAGGATAAATTTTTTTAATATACACGTACTTTCTAAGAAACGTGGTCTTTCCACTTGCGGTCTTACCATAGACTATAAAATGTAAGTTCTCTTGTGTAGTACGTCCTTTTGGTTTGTCATTGTTACGTGTAGGTGACTTCCATCCTTTGAAAGTTTTAGTTTGATCTTTATAAAATGCATCCTTCATTTGTTCTGGAGTTTGTAAGAAACCTAACCAATTTACAAATCTATATGTAAGATTATGACACATATGATAATAATTTTAACACAATGAAATTTTAGAAACCCAAAGAATCTTCCAAGATCTGATTCTTCTGAAAATAGAGATCTTTCTTCAGATGGATGGTACTGATTGGTTACACGGCGTGGATTAGGTATAACAGTATACGCATGTTCACCAGGATATACACTATTACCCGGTGGATTTTCCATTTTTTAAAGTGAGAAAGACGCTTCAGATACCATGTCCCCGTCACTCTTTTGTGCCCCATAAACCCCTCCGTAGCAGCTACGGATAACCTGTTCCGGGGCCAAAAAGAAGCATCCATATCCTCAAGTGAAGGTAGTAACAACCTCTCAATTAGTACAGACGAAAAAGTGACTTTTTCATACCTAAAGTTACTTTTTTATCCTCTAATTAGAGGTTGCGTGGACAACTAGTTATATGACGAGTGAAACTTTTCTTCAATGAAACTTTGTTACAGCTGTTACATCTTACTCGTATCTTTAAACAATCTCTACATTGGTACTTACTTTCATAAAATTCTGATTTCGGTTTTAAAGTTTCACAATTATTACATTTTCGTGTGTTAACAGAACATGCATTATAATGATTCTTAAACCCTTGACTAGTGAAAAATTTGTTACAATACGTACATTGTCTATCTTTTATTTTAGGGCGTGGCGGTAATTGACATGTCCTTAGGTGACGGGCAAAATTCTTCGACGTTATACTTTTCCCACAGTCATTACATGTCTTTTTCTTTTTTGCTTGTGTTATCTGTGGGACTTGTACCTGTGGGGCTTGTGTTGCCTTTTGATGTACCTGTGGGACTTGTATCTGTTGGGCTTGTTGTTCTGCCTGTACTGGCTGTATCTGTTGGGCTTGTTGTACTGCCTGTACTGGCTGTAGCTGTTGGGCTTGCTGTCCTTGTACTGTCTGTTTATGTAGGGGGTGTACTGGGTGTACTTGTACTGCCTGTTCATGTACCGGCTGTTCATGTACCAGCTGTTCATGTACTGGGTGCACTGACGCATGAACTCCTTTCATATGTATATTTAATAATGCTTTATTATGAAAAAATAAATTACAGATTCCGCATAGAACCTTGGTCCCGCCAACTTTGTTGGATAGAAGTTTGGTTTCGTTGTCTTTGATGGATAACATATTTTTAGCAGAAAAAAAATAATCTAGAAAAAATGATGTCAACAAATGTTGGCGGGTGTGCTTACATTCCAAATAATCAAGAATCAGAAATAGAACTAGACAACTATATCATGAAAACTGGAGACGTTTTAAAAGGTCCGTTACATCTTTCTATTCTTCCACAACAAAATACTGAGTTAGCAAATAAAGAATATGTTGATAAACAGTTCGATAGAATTGTGTCACTGCTGACTCCACTAATGAAAGTATCCAAGCTTCTAAAGCAGAATGATGAAAGACTGCAAGAAAAGCTAACAGACCCAAGCAGCAAACATGGAAATATAGAAGCAGATATATCAAAACTTCATAAAAAAATAACAGAACATTCAAAACTTGTCATCCTGTTATCACTAGATTTAAAGTCTGCCATTGCAAAGAATACAAATCAAAATAAACAACTGAAAGAAGAGTTAGAAAAAGTTAGCGAAAAGAATCGAAATTTATTGCAACACTTACAACAGCTGCAATCCACATTCCAAAAAAGTGTTGATGAATTAAGTAGCCGAATCACACAACAAGCAAAGCACATGAACAGAATGATAAATGAAGTTAAAGCACTTAAACAAAAGGTTAGTGAATTGAAGACCCTTAAAATGAATGTAGAACAAGAAGTAAAGAAAAATTCTAAAGGAAATAAGGAACAGTTGAATGCTGTTAAAGTTCAATTGGCTGCTCTTAAAACAGAAGTAAAGAAAAGTGAGAAAAAATTAGAAGTAAATGAAAAAGAAATTAAAGTACATCACACGCTGCTTGACGCAATAGATAAAGTGCAACTGAAAATTAATAAAGTAATCACGAAGTTTTTGTCCATTCACACACGTAAATCTTAATAGAACCTTGTTCAGAGGCTTTAGCCGACCACTGTGTTCAGGTTACTAACCTATAGAACCTTGTTCAGAGACTTTAGTCGACCACAAACGTAAATATTTTTCCCAAAAGTCAAATTCAAGCTTAAAAAATGCCTATAATTTATAAACACAATCTTAAACATTTTGCTTCAAATATTAAAATTGCTCATGAACCATCTATGAAACCTGTGTACCATTATGATAGTGTAGAAACTATTCAAACAGAAGGAGCTGGCATCTTTTCTGGTATCGGCAGTATCGTTAACTTGATTAAAAAAAAAGATTTGATTTCATCTGCTGCTAAAGGAGCAGCTGCTATAGGCAGTACAGCTAGTGCAATATCAAATGCTGTTAAGTCACAAAACGAATTAAAGCAACTAGAAGCTATTCGTAAACTTAGGAATGATGCTGAAGAAATGCAAAAAGACAAAAAGCTTTCAGAGGAAACAAAAAACAAAATTGCTAAATTAGCGAAGATGGAAAGTAAACATGATTAAAAAACAATTGAAGAAATAAGAGGAAATGGTCTAGCAAAATTCTAGCACCAAACTGATTTTTTCTAATAAAAAATATAATGTCGTCTCTGATTGAAAGTAAATTTAGATTAGACGATCCCCCGTTCGTTAGTTACAATCACAAAAAGAATGACTATATAAGAGTTGCGATGAACCCCGGATCTTCAGGAAGAGTGAATACTGGAGGTGATTTAATTTTTGAAGTTGACAATCAACAAAGTTATTTATATTTACCCGATTCATTTTTACACTGTGAATATTCTCTATATTCTGATGCTGATTTTACCACACCATTACCTGCTACGGATAATATTACATTAGAAAACAATTTCTTTCCAAGATTATTTACACAAATGCGTTTAGATGTTGCAACACAAAATATAGAAACCATAAGTGATTCACCTGGTATTATTGATTCAATGCTTCGATTTGTTACAATAGGTGAAAATACTAAAATGCATGAAATCGAAGGATGGTTTCCTGATAACCATACCGGCATACTTAAAGATGATTTAACTCACACTGGAACAGATGCAGCAGGAATTGCGAAAGATGTAGAAAACATAGTGAAACAGTTAAACAGTGCACAAAATAGCTCATATCAGAAAAGACGTCATTTTAATAATAAAAGTAAACAAACTGTTGATTGGTCATTATCTCCGTTATTCGGTTATTTGGATTACACTAAAATATCATGTCAATTGAAATTCAAACTCATAGTTCATCGTACTTTAAATAATGAAGCAATATTTTATGGAAAGGCTGGGAAGAAAGCATACCTAAAAATTGATAGACTTGAATGGTGGGTAAAACATATTACTCCTAGTTTAGAGGTTGAAACAACTATTACGAAAAGATTAAATACGAACAAACCAATTCCAGTAAGTTTTATGAAGCGTACTGCGAGTTCTGTCACTTTTACTGAACAAAGATTTGACTGGCATTTCACTAGAACATCAAATACTCCAAGATATTTTTTACTCGCTTTTCAAAAGAATGAAACACCTAGTTTTGATAAGAACAATAGTCTTTTCCATATTAATTCAATTCGAAATTTACAAATTTCTTTAAATCAAACACGTTATCCTATCGATCCATTAAGATTTGATAACCCAAATAATCAATTCATGGAAGGATATGATGCTTATAGAAATTTGTGTCGAGAATTTGGAGTAGAAGCACAATTAACTCCTGTAGATTGGAAGAATTTATATCCTGTTTTATGCTTTGATTTAAGTGCACAATCGGAAGATACTATTAAGAATGGCTGTTATGTGACAATTAATATCGAAAAGAATAATTCCACAACATCATTGATGGCTTATGGTTTATTGCTAGAAAACGCCGAATATTCTATTGAAATTCTTAATGGAAAGATGGCTAGGATCGGTTAGTAACCTGAACAAAAAGTGATAGGCTAAGGCCCAAGACTATAAATTTTTTATTAAAAAATGGTGCAAGTGAATAATAAAACTGTTGAATTAAAACTACGTAACATCATTGACAAAAATACACCTAAAACTATTACGATTGACAAAAAGAAGTATTGCATAAGTAAACCAATGATAGAGAATATTAAATTACAAGAAGAAAAGAATGGTGGGATTCTCCCATTAATTCCACTAATAATAGGAGGTATAGCAGCAGCAGGAAGTGTTGCAGGTGGGACAGCTGGTATTGTCCAGACAGTAAATAAAAATAAATCAGAGAAGGCAGCATTAGAAGAACAAAAACTTCATAATAGGGAGTTAGAGAAAGCCGCTAGAGGTGAGGGAATAGTAGATAATTTTATTAGTAAATTAAATTTAGTTGATGAAGGGAAACGAGTTCTCAAAAATGTACTACATAATATTGATGATTTAATTGAAATAAAAGAAACAAAAGATGGATCTGGCATATATCTAAATCCTAGTATGGTACGATAAGATTTAATCTTTAAAAATGAATTTGAATAACTTAAGAATTTCAAATCTAGATCTAATGGATTATCTCTTAAAAGTACATAGAACCTCAAATTGTCACCACACCGGAGGTGGCATACAAAAAGCACTAGAAAACTTTCCCGGCTTTATTTGGAGTAAATATTCGACAGAGAAACATTTACCTGGGCATAATTTTACTGGCCCCGGCACAAGATTAGATTTAAGATTAAACGATGATAATACACCTAGAGAAAATAGTAAACCAACAAATAGAGTAGATGCAGCAGCTTATAGACACGATCTAGCTTATCGAAATCATGACCTAAGGTCTCGTCATGAAGCAGATAAGATAATGATTCAAGAATTAGATAGTATTCAGAGTCCTACCTTTAGAGAAAAAATTTAAAGAATGTTTGTTAAGAAAGCTTTACAAGCAAAAATGCTTTTTGGTCAGGGGATAGATGAAACCTACGCGTTCAAAATCCACAAGGAATATAGAAAGCCTAAATATCTATTGAAAGTAAAAGTATTTAATAAAGATGATGTTTGGAATGCAGATCTAATCAATATGCCGAATGAAAGAGGGTTTAAGTACGCATTGACCGTTATAGATTTATATACACGATACGCTTGGGCAAAGCCTTTAAAAAACAAAAGTGGTCTGGCAGTTAAATATGCGTTTGAAGAAATCTTTAAAGAAAGTAATAGAACACCAAAGAAGCTATTCGTTGATAAAGGGTCTGAGTTTTATAGCAGAAATGTAAAGCCACTATTTGATTTAGTTTATTCCACAGAAAATGCTGGAAAGGCCTTAGTGATAGAAAGATTTAATAGAACGCTAAAAGGTAAGATCTTCAAGAAATTTACAGAACAAGGTAATCAGAAGTGGTTGAAGATACTACCAGGAATTGTAGATCAGTACAATAATAAATTTCATTCAGGTATTGAAGAAACACCAAAGAAGGCTTCTAATGATCCTGATTTAATACGAAAGAAAATATTCGAAAATAATTATTCGAATGAGAGTAATCCGAATTTACAGAAACGTAAGCCGAAATTTAAAATTTTTTTACAAAAAAAATTTTATTACAAGAAATTTACCATTTCTTGTAAGCCGAATATTTAAGTATAAAAATAAATTTGAAGAAGGTTTTGTTGGTTATTGGACTAAAGAGATATTTGAAGTTTCTAAAATAAATCAAACTTATCCGATTACTTATGAAATTAAAGATTTAGATAATGAGGATATGGGAGGCCGATTTTATGAAAACGAAGTACAAATGACCCAGCTTTAACCTTTAGGTGGCGCTTTAGCTAGCTTCGTTTCAGCTTTAATTACAGTAACTGGAACTAGCGTTTATCGGGAATTAAATTCCCTTAATCAATTCCCTTATTCAATTCCAACATAATATCAAGAAATGGTACTCTTTTTTGCAATTTATGTAAAACATAAATACATAATTGACCACAGTAAGTAGTTCCTGGTTTTTGAATTTGAAAAGTATTGTATGTTCCATTGCCAAGTATTTCTCTTACTTCATTTGTTGGAGGTAATCCATATGAGTCGAAATAGTAATTGTCACCATTTTTATTTCTTTCCCACAGACCAATGTACTCCTTTTTGACCTGACGTGTGGAGATTTGTTATGAAATTTGCAGTTGGCTTATTTTTGATCAATTGTAATTCTACCCTCATTAGGACATGAAAATTCTTTATTCCTAATCGATTAGCGACCTTATTTAAATCGAAATTTGTCGTGGTTTGTTTGCCATATAATTTTAAGAACTCACTCAGACTTGTCATTTTTCATAAAATAAATTGCTTCTATTATATTCCCGTAAATGCGAAATTAAAAAACAGCAGATGGATATTTCAATTTGGGTAGTATATTTCCAAAATGCATCTGCACAAGTCTACAAATATTGATGACCACGCGTGCAGAACGAATTTTCGTTCACCAGTAAAATGAAATAAAATCATCTACTACTATCTAACTTCTTTACAAAAATCGTCTACTAACTATCATATTACAAATTGCATGAACCATATGTCCACGCGTGGACAAGGTTTCATTGGATGAGAGAAAAATGTCGTCATATAACAAAATAATGAAAATGATTGATAACAAAAGCTTTCATATTTCCGAAGACAATCTTCTAACAATGAGTCTTTTAAGGAATCCGCAAATTCATGTCGGGTAGATAGACACGTCGGTAATTGATGATGAAGGTTGTCAATCTTTTCGCCCTTTTCTCTTTCTTTCGTTTCTTTCACGAGTAAGCGTTTTGTCTTTCTTCTCCGTTTTCTATCCTTATCAAAAAATGCATGGTTTAAAATAATAGGAAATTTACCCATTTGTTCAATGATAAAAGTATTATGTTCTTCCTTCTTGTCATTGGAAATATATCGTTTTGAAATTTCTGCAAATAACTCCGGAAACGCAGCAATAATGTTTGACTGCTCTTCGATAACTTCTTGTGTCATGACTGAACACAGCGGCGCACACGATATAATGACAGAAGAGAGAGAAATGAAACAGTACAGCTGGCAGATACTTTGACGTCATGCAGATGTGCTGACGCGCTGGTAAGAATTAAAACAACTTGCCTAACGTACAACTAAAATCTAATTGTATCACAAAGCTGTAGCAACAACAGGAATTGTAAGAACGCCAGATGAAATGACAATAGTGAGAGCGCCTAAAGAAATTGTTAAAAATGCTCCAACGCCTTGTGTCACATTCTTAACTATAGACCATCTCTTTCTTAATTTATCATAATGTTCTAATCTTAACAATAGTAGCGCTTCCTTATCTTTCATGTACCTGACTCTATCTTTGTGTTTTGCTATATCCATTTCATATGATAATGAAGGATATAAAGGGGCTGATGGTTCTTTTGCTTTTACATCTTCCATTTTTTTTAAATGAATAGTTTTGTTCATATTCATTTTGTTTTTGCTAAATTTTAGAAGGCCCCTATTTTGCATTTTTGATTTGCTAAATTTCAGGAGGTCCCTATTTTTCCATTTTGATTTGCTAAATTTCAAGAGGACCCTATTTTAACAATTTTTTTTATAAGTTATCAAGGGGTCTAATTTTAGCTGTTTTTTATAAATTTCAGGAGGACCCTAATTTTAGCAATTTTTTACAAATTTCAAGAGGTCCCTATTTTTGCATTTTTGATTTGCTAGTTTCAAGAGGTCCCTAATTTTGCATTTTGGATTTGCTAAATTTCAAGAGGTCCCTATTTTTGCATTTTGATTTGCTAAATTTCAAGAGGTCCCTAATTTTGGCTGTTTTTTATAAATTTCAGGAGGACCCTATTTTTGCATTTTTGTATCTACCTAGGTGTGGGATCCGGGACGAGCGAAGCGAGACAGCCGGATCCCTCGCCATATACTACTCCCATCACTTGGTCCTATGGGAACACGATGTAAAATTGTCGGAAGTTTCAGTGACAGTTATCAACCGGATCACACAGCAGAGAGACACAGTCGATGTCAAGTTCTACAGAGAAGTTTGTGAACGTTTTTCGTGCACATGCTAACTTTTTTAATAATGATCGGATAGCCCAACATTATCGAGAAACTTTTGCGCAATGATCTGAATTCTTCGAATCTGAAGGAGTCGTGTCGATCGGAGCATTTTGAAGGAATTCACACCAATCCGCAAGCGACGCATGACTATTTTTCCTATCTTTGCAAGGTATTAAAAATTTCTTTATGCCCACTTAATAAGTTCCTGCATGTGCCATAGTTTTGAATCAGTTTGCACTTCTAGCAAAGTGATACAGTCAAACAATCTAACTCTGTGATTATACGATCTCGCAAGATAAAAATTATGCAACAAAAATATTGTTCAGGCGACTGCTGTCATTTCATTTCAAATATTTTCTGCCAATACTTTCTCATAGATTCGAGACATCTTTCTTTATCGGTCCTGATGGAAAAATAAATTCGTTTTTAAATTCTCATGACTGACAGTTTGACTATGAAAGGACAAACGATTCTTAACGTGAACATTTCGTTGTTGGGGTGCGCACTAATTGCCTTGCGATAGATGATTGATCTGCTGGGTGAACGTCAACAATCTGTTTGCGAAATATCTGCTACCCTGTTTGGAACGTGAAAATGCATTCTTGTATTCACCATATTTCTTGTCGTGTGTGGATGCTACAAGATTTCAATAAACTTCATGTCATAGAGAATCATAACAGAATTTGTAATGAGGATACCGTGACCTCTGACAGTGAAATGTACCGAATTCTGTTGATTAGATCATCCTTTCATGCAAAACATTGGAACTTCGAAAGAATGCTTCACGTGATAAGCCGTTTACAGACATCATCTAGCAAACAAGATTGGACAGACTTCGACTAAACGCTGACAAACAATATTCAAGTCAGAAATATGATTTCAACATTACATTGCAAACCATTCAGATTCAGCGATGAAATTTAGATCAACTGATCTATTTCTCAGATGTAAATAATCTCGCCGACTCAGACGTTATGACGTTATGTCGCTATGAAACAGCATCATTTTCCATTGAGGTGAATTCAATCAACATCGACTCTATCTGAATTCTGAGTTGTCCATTACGAATATTATTAGCAATATTAGAAGCTCCTAACACTCGCAACGAAGCAAAGCTGAATTTCATGTAAATTTCAATAAATAAAAAATTAATTGATAAATAATAGTAAGATGAATGAATTATGAAAAAGTTACAAATTTCATACAGCCCTAATCGACTTGATAATCCGATGTTTTCATGCCATCGAATTCAAACTTTATCAAAATATTATCAAGAAACTTAATAAGAGAATGCTGCCCAATGAGAAAGCGTGACGACTTCACTTGATAATTTGATTTCTTATTAAAAGAGTCACAGCAGCGATTGTGGTCAGGACACTTGCAGAACATAATCAGACACTAGTTCTCACATGTACATGTTCATAATGCTTCCATCAGTAATTCCAGTGTGGAAAACAGAAGCGTTCATCGCTTAAAATTCATGCTATGAAAAATCTGATTAAAAAGGACAAACACAAATGAAAACCTCATTCATGAGATTTTGCTATGAGAACGAATATCTATTGAATTTTCAACCTCTTGTTATTAGTATACACAAACCGTTTTTGGATTTCAATGTGTGACTCATCAATAAGTTTGTTTCAATTCGAAAGTACACAAAGTAGGCTACAAAACAATTACGCAAAGTATTTGAAACACCACATTAATTGATGAAAACGACATTTTAAATGGCACAACGTAATGGTATAACCAGGTTTCGATGAAAAATCCCGGCTTCGATACGAATTTAACATGAATTCGACGGAAGACTCACATTAATTCATCATCTGATGATATAAAGTCTGAAGATAGACCGAAAGTCGTATGTGCAATTATCGACGATAAAGACGACTTTCATTTTATGTTAATTATTTTCTCTATTTTTGAAAAACATAGAAGTGAATTTGCTCATGATTTCGTAAATTTTTCAATGTCTAAGTTTAATGCTGTTTTAGTGCCTTGACCACTTTGTTCTTTCGAGTTGACATTTTATTTCGGTAAAATTCATCTGTGGATTAAATTATCTTTGCCAGACATCCATCGATTAATGATGTTGAAAATTTGTACTTGCCAGTGAAGTGGGATTGTGTTCTATCAGATTTACTAGTAGTCATAGTATTGCGAGATTGGACTGATATGACAAAGTTATGCATGCTTTCAAGAAAGTGATATTCTATATTATTTTGGGCATACCATGCTGTTTATTTTGCGACATGATAATTATCAGGTTTCTGTCAGATGCCTGACATCTGACTACATGACATGACTATGCAGTACATCTCGTCTCTAAAAAAATTGCTGAAGTTGAGTGACTTGCTGAATTTGCTGACTTGAGTTGCTTGTCTGCGCTACTTGATTGCATTGCAAATATTTTTGAAAACGAATATGAATTTCTTGCGGTGTTACTAGCAAAGCTGGCTTTGTGTTGCACAGCACACTAGTTTGTCATCACGGACAAAAACTGCAAGCTTGTACGTTTAATTTCAATGAAAGTGACAAATACTTCAGGCTTGCATGACATGCATGATATTCATAATCATGCTAGGTCTAGTTCATATTTGTTTCCGCTTTATTAGTCGATTACAAATGTCGTTCTTAATGATTAGGTAATTATTGATATTATTACCTATCCTTTCAAAGATGAAGGAGTGTCACCTATATGGTGACTTTGATGAGTAATGTATTTTTGAGTAAATGAAGGGTTGAACACATGCACTGTGAAATTAATTTATTATTTAGCCGTAGTTGAACGTTTTTATTTTTCGTGCGTTTTTAACCTGTAAGCCTAAGGGTAGCTGAACCACCATTTAGCCTCTTCCTCACCGCTTCGATCGCTGCTGATTTTTGACAGGGTTTATTATAAGTGCATTTTATCTCGAAGTGCAGTTTTGTTTTCGTAGACAGAAAAACATCAGAAACGATTGCCAATGGAAGATTATGAATAAATGAAATGTTATGAAAATGCATTTCAAAACTCAAATTTAGAAATTTACTTCATGCGTGCTTTTACTAAATACTGTTGTGAAGACAGTCAAATGTATACAAGATGATTTATTCAAACTTCTTTCTATCATGTTCAAGGGAAGATTTTCCTAATGAACTGATGCGATCATGATGTGATATTCCTGTATTCATCCACAAACATAGGTCAATAAAAAATCCAGCGGGAACATTGACAGACGAGGTGTAAACGTATAGTAATTTAGGAATATCAAAGCGCATGTACGTCTCTGCAAGATAAGGACTTTGATAAGTGCACGATAATAATCGTTCAAATACAATTCTGTACCTTCGTGTCAAAGTGACCTAAGCGACAAAATCTGAATTTGACAGGAGACGAAAAAAAAAACTTTCTAAAATTTAATTATCGAATGAAAGCATTCATTTTATTGAACTGATTTGACTCTAATGTTCATATTTCTTAATCGATTAAATCTACGTGTATATTGACAATATGACCTTTGTCCTGTACTTTTTTGGATTTAGGTGGATTTGAAAAGATTTTCTTTCGTATGATGGCGGTTAGGTCAAAATGACATTGCTTAGAAAATCAACATTTTTCAAAAATCTGAAAAATAGGTTGGCAATTACAGTATCTAAAACACAATGAAGCTTATAATGTTGCAGCTGTCACTAGATGAAGTCATAGTGTTCATTTTTTCTGAGGTCAACCTCAAACCTTCATAATATGGGTGGTATGTAGTTGGGATGTAGGGTCGCAAACTGAGGACATCTGCTTTCTTCTTCTCCGAAATTGTGAGAGGCGTTGAGTAGCACTGAAAATAGAATTATTATTTGAGCCATCACGTACATGTATTTATGAAAATATTGGGAACCTACTTGTTCTAAGCGTATCTCATCAGCTTTTTTGTGATTCTTCCACCGATGCCTACTCTTTCATATTCATCATGCATATTGTAGTTGCAAAGCATTAAATTCGGGGCTTCAATTTCAATGGAGCGATTTCTGATGCATGAAAGCTTGAATTCTCCAGCTTCTGGCAATTTCAATATTTCCTCTGATACTTTATCCCACTTGTAGAAACTACTTTGACTGATTGGAATTACATTGAGGAAAGGCGGAGAGGGCTTGACTATTCTAACAAGATTTCAATCAATCATTTGGTGTGATCACATCCATTCTCTATTTCGCTTTCTCAATAATGGCATGAACGGAATCACATTCCGTGTGTGTGTGTGCGTGCGTGTCCAGGTATCATAAATGTATGAGTTACCTTGTACAAAGATGTTGTCTCTGCCAGACATTTGAGCATTGCAAGAACATGTCAATTTTCATTCTGTCCAGCACATGAATCAGAATATGATTTAAATTCTTTGATTTCTGGATTATTCTTCAACTTGGTGTAAATAAAATAATATATGCACGATGCTATCTCATTTCCACCCCTCTTGGCAACATCTTCTGAGCACATGTAGCAACATGGTGAACCATGTTTGTAGACATACATTGTCAGGTTGTATACCCAGAGTTGTCGTTTGTACAAGCTCTCAGAACAGCTCAAGTTCGGGGTAGGAAGGCACTTTTGAAGGTCATAACTTATCATTCCAAAATCCCTTTCATTAGAGCACCACTTTTTGTCCTTCCTTTTTTGCTCGTAAACAGCTTCAGCTTCGTTTAGGTGAAGTAAATGTTTCTCAGATCGGGTGTATCGAGTTGTAGTGACTCAATTGAAATTGTAGTGATTGGAATTCCAATATTGGAATTGTTGTTAAATTTAAATATCAATTTATGATAGGAACATTCTCTCTTTTCGATAGAATATTGTCGACGGAAGATTAAATTTCCATGATCCCTATTTCTTGAAGTTCACAGAGACCCTACAATCGATCATAAGACCCATCATTGATCACAAAGCTATTGATCTTCATTGTTAACATAGCCTAACCATAATTCGATTTGTGTTTGAAGATACTGTCAATCATGTATGAATGAACTACGACCCACGTTTTGTTTAATTAAATGAGATATGTATGCTAAACTTACTTTCTTTTAGCTACAATCTTTTCACGTTTGTCAAGTTGGTGAGGCATTTCAAAACAGAAAGCAGACGTTGAATCTGTGAAATAGGTGACAAATAGTGAATCATTTCACATAAACAATGTCCTACATTCACTATAACTTACTTTTTGGTCGAATATTATGCTTAAATTGAACGCTTAACTTTTTCATTTGTCGGATAGGTTGTTTTGACACAAAAAAAAATAGGAGGTTATGCACTTTGGTTGAAATGACACAACTGTATACCGATGAATGGAAATGGATTTCATTGTTGACAATTTCCTCAAAGAATACTAGGATGCTGTTGTATCCGAAAATAGTATTAGTTGAATTTTCGAAAAAATGTCGCTTAGGTCACTTTGACACGAAGATGTAGAATTACAGAAAAATCACACAAGTACCGCATTGTAAAATCTCTCAGTAAAATCTAAAAACTCGCGCTAATTTGAAGATCCTAATCAATTCAGTAGAATTAATGAAGTAGAAGTTGTTTCGAATAAAGTCTCATTGTAGTAAAAATGTATCCACTAACTTCACATGTGTCAGAAACTCTTTGATTACTGAATTATGAATGCATTCATTTAAAAAGTTTTTTTTCCTGATGAGGTTAAGTTTTTGAACCATCGTTAGAGAGGTATCAAAAATGACATTCTGCAGAAATTAATGAATGCGATGAGTAAATACAATATGAATCATGTAGAAAAGCTTTTGAGTTCGGTTTCATTGAAATCTGACACAAGAACGAAGGATCAGATGAATATTCTTCATCATCCCATCATTGATTTCATGCATGTCATTTAGCACTATAATTTCACAGTGATCAAGCTATAGCTAAACAACCATACTGCTTGAGATAAAGATGACTCAGGTGCAGAAGACTAATTGAAAGCCATTTTTAAAGCCATTTTGAGCCACTAGCTCCAAGACAACGTATATGCGATGTACCTATTTATTGATCATGCTTCGAATTTTTCAGTTACTGAGTGTTTGCATGAGTCAATATAATGATGATAAAAGTTCTTTGGCTTAGTTGGAAATATCTCATCCAATTTTTAAAAGATACTGTTTCGTATTCACCGGCAAATCGTGTCTACAAAATATTAAAAGCTACAAGTTGCTTTTGATATGATTCCTTCGACTTCACTGTATTTGAACAGGACTAAGATGCGTTTTATCATTGAAAAAATAGACAGTCATGCTGAATAGAACAAACATGACAATAATCAGGCATCCATTTGCGCATGAAATTCAGCACCAGACAGCAAGTAAGGAGGCAAGCAAATTCCGTTTCTCATTCGCCGTGACTACATGCATTCCGGTGACAACTAATGTCGAATTCTTCAAAGATCTTTTTGTCCAATGTTCATTCCCTATCGATGCAATTTTAAAACTTGACACACGATATTAGAACAACGACTATTTGATTAAATTTCGATCAAATGTGAGCCAGTGTATAAATTTTTATCATATAAATAATGCTATTTTTCTAACAGCATGGAAATGAACTTAAACCTCTGTGGATTCGTCAATTACAAAATTAAAATCTGCGTTTGTGTGTACACCGCAGACAGTCTTTGGCGTTTACACTAGCATTATAGTTCGGCAGCCAGAACGAGTTTCTGCAGGGAACGAGGCCGAAAGTGAGACTTTCATAGAATTGACTTTCATGTACACACTATGTCTAATACGAATCGGCACGTCTGCCGAGTTCTAGTGAGTTCCTCTTCTTGTCAGACAGGATCAAAGAAAAACACATGTAGGACGCAAAAGGACGCAGATTGCAGTTTTTGGTTAAAATGAAATTTTGCATGTTTTCTCTAATTAAACGAAAAGTACTATGCCCACAGTCATAATTTTTGACATGGAATGTCTTCAGGTCATTTCCTATGATGTGCACGTGATATTACGAAGCTTCTGATCGGCAATGCATGCGAGAATGTGGTTGAATGTGGATAAAGTTGCTCAAAATGTTTATGTTTGCCGACATTAAGAGGCTCGCCAAATCTAAATGTGTTTAGCTTTATAGACAGGGGTGCATGAAAATGAAAGGAAATGACCTGAAGACATTCCATGCAAAAAATTATGACTGTGGGCATAGTACTTATCGCTTAATTAGAGAAAACATGCAAAATTTCATTTTAACAAAGACCTGCAAACTGCGTCCCATTGGACTTACATGTGTTTTTCTTTGATTTTGTCTGACAAGAAGAGGAACTCACTAGAACGCGGCAGACGTGCCGATTCGAAGTAGGCATAGGGTGCACATCATTCTCTGAAAGTCTCACTTTCGGCCTCATTCCCTGCAGAAACTCGTTCTGGCTGCCGGACTATTAGTTCTATTTCAGTTTTAATGATTGCATCAATCTAGCGAGACGTGCATGTCAAATTGTACCGTCAATTCTTATCTACCAGTGCTATGTGAGAACTGTACACAGAAAATGCTTTTTGCAGACATGTGGCATTGTGTTGAGTCTATGCATATTCACTACAAAGTATATACTTGAGAAATACTATTGCATTGACATCGTCATCTTCAGAACACTTTGAAAGTGCTAACATGACACATGGACATAATTTCTATGAGGAAGGCAGCTTAATATCATAATAGAATATAACTTTATTCAAAAGGAAATAGAAGTGTGAAAGTATGCACAAAAAATGAGGACGAGCAAACAAGAAAAAATTCATGCTGTTCAGTAAATAGACGCAGGTGCGTGCAACATATGTAGATTCTTGTACAACACCACAATATAAACAGAGAAACATTTTCTGCATCTGCAGGGGGTCGAAGCGATGGTAAATAGCGACCACCACCGGTAGATGTTATCGAAAAGTGAATTTAGCGATGATCCTTAGGTATCGTGCGTTACTGAAAAGAGAGCGAGTGCTTCTTTCTGTCTAACTGTGAAGACCATCAATGTTTGAGTAGTAACATCCGAAGATTTTGGGACAAATTATTTTTTTGGAGCTTTGAAATAGAGTTTACAACATAGAAGATGATAACAAACTTCAGATGAGCAATTTATTTCCATGGTTTACAATATTATGGCAATTGATATTAAGAACATGGATGCCGGCACGAGTTTTTAGTGCAGGTATTGCAACGATATAGAGGACATTGAGATAGAGGTCAGTTTGGAGTGTTTTATCCAATCCTTACACCCCATTCCTAATGTTTCATGTTTCAAACCTAATAGGCTTTGTATAAGCACAACCAAAGACCTGTTAACTTTAGATTGATAACAATTCCATGCTTATCGGACAGCAACAACTACTTGTATGTATGAGTGCATGAATACGTTAATCAAATGAGTAAAAATCACTTCGTTGCCAATTTTAGACAAAGTCTTGCATATTAATAACAAGTTAAATTCTGTAAATTTACTACGCGACATATAAATGTACATGACACCTTTCTGTAATACAAATGAAAAGTGAAGTTCTATTCAAATAGATCGTACGTTCAGCAAAACCCTTTCTGCTTGGAAATGACTTGCAATTGTACAGAGGAAGAGAACTTCTATTGTATTGCTCTTCCACTATTGATATGCCATACGTCTTTACAATTTCAACTATAAAACTTGCTCCAAAACAACTTCAACTCTTAAACAATTACAGGTCTTGAATGAATTGCAGTGAATCAAGCAAAACAACATGAATTATAAAATGTTCAGGCCTTAGATATTGCCTATGTGCATGCACAAAAAATTTGCAAAACAATTCAAATCCTGAACTTGATGAAGAATCTCAGCACATCATGATATAAGACGGCTCTCATAGAACACATACGAGTACCTATAGGCATTTCTAATCTTCAGCACAGGCGTGTGGTATTTGACTAGAAGAAAGTCAATAACACAGTAGATTACATTTCTCGAAAAAATCGAAAATTTTTGACAATTTTCACTTAAAATATCTCTTGATCAGAATAAGAAAACAATTCTAAGGCAGGTGTTCTGTGGGAGCCATATCAAAAAGATCAGAACGTCTAAAATAATGTTCAATGCAAAGACATGCTACGAAGCTCCGCACTGTCATCACACTTTGGGTCTAGGTATATATGGTAAACAAATATGAAATATTTGGAAAAACACAAATTAGTTTTCAAAAATATACGTACAAGAATATATGTAAAATCATGTCGATTCTGTCATAATAGAATTAATTAGTCAAGAAATAGCAAAAGAATGCAAAATTTTCTTGTCAAACAGATTCCGAAAAACAATCGTAAATGATAATTTTCAGCATCGCGTCGGCGTATATCACTTGCAGCGATAGTAAAAAGCAGGTTGCTAAAAAGGTGAGATAAGTTGCTCTCTACATCAAATGATTCTACGGTTTTTTTCTCAATAATTTTGTTTTATCGGTTCACAAAGTATCGTAGTTGCAATTTCCTAAGGCACGTAAAAGCAAATTTATGTGCAGATTGATGAGTATAACTCCAGGACGCCAAACTGTGAGCAGTTGAGCACAATACTGCAAGTTTATCAAAGAATACGGTAATTCATGAAGAGAGCACAATTGCAACACCCTTGCTGGCGTCCCTGATTAAGGATATATCATATAGTTACATTCTGAATGTGGGTGTATACGATCTCATGAGTAGTGAAAACTGTGCCCTACTTGCCACGGATAGGTACATGGATAGGTACATGTAAAGTTTAGTGTTATCAATAGGTACATGGATAGGTACATGTAAAGTTTAGTGTTATCAATAGGAACATGGATAGGTACATGGATAGGTACATGTAAAGTTTAGTGTTATCAATAGGAACATGGATAGGTACATGTATACTTTAGTTATCGATAGGCACATGGATAGGTACATGTATAATTCAGTGTTATGAATAAGAACTTGTATGAGATCTGTTTTACTGGATAGGTACATGTGTTTGGTACACTCAGTTGAGTACACTGTGTTTGGGAACGTCTATGATCGAACTTGTGTGGTTTGGTTCTGAGCACTTGGGTACGTACCGATAGACGTCCGTTGTTTGATTTTGAATGGGTTTGCTCAATTGCGACTATTGTGACAATTATTTTAAATGTAGCACTATTTAGATGTGAAACTTTAATGTGCAGTTATGATTTAGTTGCTCCCCAATAAGAAAACCAATTCCAGAACTATGTTTAAAGTGAAAAAAGACAAGAGATTTACAATGTAAGTTTAATTCAAGCATGAAAAATAAATGATGGGTGTAGATCACGTCCCTCAGGCGACTCCATGATCTTCAGGAAGTCATCACACCATTCATGAAATGTTTTATTGTTGCTAAAGTCATGATCGCACTCGTGTACCGGACACTTCACTGGTAGTCCATTCCGCCTTTGAAGTGCAGAGACAGTCAAGGTCTTCCACAGAGCCACTTTGCAGCCGCAAGACAGATGCATGGTCATGTCCAACTGACCTCCCATAATGACTTGGCTGTCATTTTGAAAATAAAATAGTGGTTTTGAGGACATGCTTCTTGTTATGGAACGTTGAGGATAAGTACTTAACAGTTTGGAACAATGTCATCCTTTATATAGTTATATATATTCTTTAGGGAAGTTCGGTACCTCTCTGATTGGCTGTTAGGATTTCCTTTGTTTAAAAAGTATATAAGTCCGAGGTTTGTACCAATTCTTATCAAAGGTTCTAATCCTCACGTTTACAAGTTACAATTATTTTAAATCTACAAGTCATAATGGATCGCAAACAGAAAGCCGCAGTTGAGAACGGTACTGCTGATCGTACCACTTCGCCAGTGGAACGTACCAGTACACCTCCCCAATCTCCGATGGAGCGATCGACAACACCAAACGAGCCGGTGGTGTTCACCCAAGCCCCTGCATCGCCCGACTACTCGAGTGATGAGGATATTGACGTATCAATCGAGACGATGCGTCACATGAATACGAAGTCCATGCGAACGCCACTTTATGGACGGGTCACGGTCAAAGTCAAGAACGCCCCGAAAAATTACCACACCAAACGGGTGTTCATGAGGATGGAGCCGAACGAGCGGAACCTCACAACAGCTCTCGAATTTTCGGTCATCGACCTTGACAAACCACGTCGCTGTCCCTGTGCGCCCAAGAAGACCAGGATCCATGTGCAAGTGGACTTGAAAAAACTTGTACCCTTTCCTTACCTTGATGACATTTAGTGTGTTTTTTTCTTAATCTCTTTATTTAATATTCATTTGTATATATGAACAGACTTGTTTTATCATTTCACAAATCGGTCTTCAATTAAGGTCTGAATGGGAAAGGGGAATAACTATCTACAATTAATGATGTTCAATAACTGAATTGAAACAAAAAATCAAGTATGAAGACTTCAACTTGAAATAAATAGGAACATATAACTTTTAAAGAAACAGTTATGTTGTTAATTTTAAAATGCTTGTAGCAGTCCAGGATGATATCATACATGTGTCATACACGACACCATAAGAATGAGAATGAAAAGACCTTTGGAATGATATAAGGTATGTACCTATTCGATGGGAAAATCCTAGTTGTATGCAACTGTATGCAAGCAGACAAATGTTAGATTTTTAAATTCACTAAGTTTTTAGCCCATTCTTTAAAGACATGTAGCTCTCTAGTTATATGTCATACATGTGTCATACAATACACCATTAGAATTAGCATGAAAAGAGCATTCGAATGATATATTGTATGTACCCATTTGATGAAAAAATCCTAGTTGTATGCATCTGTATGCAACTTGAAAAATTCCAAGTTTTTTTACAAAAATGACTAAGTTTACAAATTTTCAAAGTTAAAGTTTTACAACCAAAAATGACCATAATATACAAACCTCTACACTTGACCTTGACCTTAGACCTGACCTTGACCTTTGACCTGACCTTAACCTTTGACCTGACCTTGACCTTTGACCTTCATACACTTCATACACGGCGGGGGGGGCCTCAAAATTTCTCGGGCGCTTCGCGCCCTCGAAATTTTTCGGATTATAGGGTAAATAAATTTTCGAGTGCGCTTCGCGCTCTCGAAAATTTATTTTCGCATGGGTTCCGGGTGCCATAGATACTCTTCTTGCTTCCCTAACCCTAACCCTAACCCTAACCTTAACCCTAACCTTAACCCTAACCCTAACCCTAACCCTAACCCTAACCCTAACCTTAACCCTAACCCTTAACCCTAACCTAGTATTTTAATTTGATTATTTGAATTTTGGCGCGAAATTTGAATTTTCGAAATTTAGCGCTTAATTCAAATTTTAATGTTCTATTCAAACCACACGTTTTATATCTTCAAATATGAATCATTATATGACTATTAATAATAACATGTATATCAAATAATACATCAGTCCATCAGTTCATATTACTTTGAATTCACTCTACTGTTTACATGTAGAAATCTTTCAACACATATGATGGCACTTCCATTTCTAAGGTTAAAAATAAACCAGCTGTTCCAATTCTTGTTTGAGTTATCAATTTTGTTTAACCGTACCAATTCCAGGATGTGATGTCATAAGGTCTTTGTTCATAGTTGCTTTGTCAATTTCATATATAAAGAAGTTGCACACAACGAATTTTCACTCATTTTCAAATTATTTAGTGTCCATAACAGACGTCGTTCTTCGTTCCTCCGTTCTCCGGTTCTTATTACAATTCTAAAGTGAGTTTCATTGTCATCTTCTGCTACTTTATAGGATATTCGGGAGTAGGAACATTATTAAGTTTTTATAACCAAATAGCTTTAAATATAGAAGCTTGGGTTTTTAGGATAGGAACACTTTATGTTATATTATTAACCATGTTTTTTTATTTTAATTTTTCATCCTATATTAAGTCACTGAGCGAGAGACATGAATATATCAGTTTAAATGTAAGTGTATTTGAATCAACAAGATTTTCACAGTTTGTAAATAAATAAAAAGATACCTAAATAAAGCCTTCATCCATTTTAAATATTCAGTCTGTCATCTGCTAACAGATGTATAAAATTCAAGCTTGTTTAATTAAACCAATTGAGAAGTGGTTCAAATTTTCGAAATCTCATTTTCATTCTGTTATTATTTCGAAATTAAATAATGATTAATCAGCTGCTTCCAAATTTTATGTCTTTTTATGAACAAACCCTTTTCGAATAAATATTTAATTTTCGACTTTCGGTTTCAATTTCAACTTCAAATTTTATTTCTTCTTAAGATTTGTCAAATATTAATCTAGTACTTAATAAAGGTTTGAAGATGGTACATAAGTGATTTCTCATTTAAAAAGAGATTAAATTATAATAAAATTTTTTTATCCTCTACAGAAATGGTTCGACAAGAAAGCATCGCACGGCAACGTCTCATCTTCCATTTCTGTGAGACTTGCCAACTGCCCGTTCGACATGCGAACAAAAGCGGGCATAAGGAATGCTCCTTCCGAGAGGACTGCACCTACCTCTACTGCCTCACGTGTAAGAGGTATGAAAAGAGCGATGCAAAGGTGAATAGTGACTCCGCGAAAGCATTTATTGCCAAGCACACCCCTTGTGCTCAACTAAATGGGAGAAAGGGGATTAACTTAACCTCCAAAGTTGAGAAGAAGAAGTTGGAGCGTCTTTTTGGGAAGGATCGACCGACTGAAGGCGTGCTTTCCCAGTTGGATGAACCTGCTCCAAAGGATAAGCCTCAAAAGTCGCGAGTTCCTAAGAGGAAAGTTCCTAAGTCTCTGGAGTTCATCGATGAGACTTTTAGTGATTGTGAGGTGAGTGCCATCAATTCTACATGCTAGTTTCAACGGATAACTGGCTCACAGCAGAAAAATAAAAAATACTACTTCATTATGTATGAAATGATTATATGTTGTAAAACATTTCAGGATGTACTGATGCCCCCACCGAAGAGAGCCAAGGTGTTGGTTCAGAAGAAACTGATCGCTAAAGATGTAAGTATTTATTGACTAATTTAATTATTTCTATACATAAAGTAAATCAACATTGCTTAAACATTTCAGAGTGAGCTACCTCACCCGACAAAGACTAATGAGGATGTAGTGGCCGAAAAATTGCGAAATGTAAGCATTTCAGTTATTTATTAGTTCTCAATGTGAAATTAAACATGAATTTTTCCTACTTTCAGCTGTTTCCTAGTGTTCAAAGCTGCCCGAAAATTCCGCGCTTATCTTCACCGAGGAGCAGACTACCTTCGAGTCCCGTAAGTGTCATTACATAGGTCTCAGTCAACAATAACTGAAAATGCATCAAGTATTTTTAAAAACATACATACTTCGTCAATGAGTTGCAAAACATGTCATCATATTTTTCGTTGCAGTCTATGCGATCTCTGTCGCTGAAGAAGCACCACAGAAGCTTCTTGTCTACGCCGGCGACAACAACGTCGGTAGAGGACAATGAGGAGAAACCGTACTCAATTCGCGAGTCATCGGAGGATTCGGACTCCTCATCCGAGGATGAAGCCACTACTTCAGCGACTTCATCTCCGACGTCCTCTTCCGACGAAGATGATGATTCTGATGTACATGTAAGTATATGACTGGTTAACTGCATGTGTACAGAATTGTTTTCATTAAAATTTATTTTAAAACACACTTTATTATTAATATATTCGTCTACAATTGATTAATTCATCTTTCAGAATGATTCGGAGACTCCTAACAAGGCGAGTGGATCCGATCAAGAAACCGCAATCCAGCAGGAGGGAAGAGGAATTCACATTTGTATCTAATTAATGTTAAAAAAAATGGTAAATGGATGATAAACAATTGTTCCTTTCAATTACAGGACTCCGTGATGTTTGCGTCTCAAGCGGAGATCTCATTCTCCAACATCCGGGCGTCTCCTAGCTGGAATGTCCACCTACCATTGTCGCCGATGATGACATTGGTCCCATCCTCAGCAGCTGATATCCCAGTCCCAGCTCCTTCACCTCCAACACCTATCCCAGCCGCAGCTCCTTCCTCTCCAACACCTCCTATCCCAGCCGCAGCTCCTTCCTCTCCAACACCTCCTATCCCAGCCGCAGTTCCTAAGGCTCCTCTCCCAGTACGTGAGTACAACGTAGACCTTGACGCAAACGACGGAGGAGGAGGACATCGTAAGCAAGTTACGGCGGTGTCAAGAGCGATTAAAACAGTCCGAGGCTCGCGAGGCTCAGTTAATGGAGGACAACAGAGGTTTGGTTGAGTCCTTACAAAATATAACTCAATCAAACCTCCTGTTGGCCTCACAAGTAACAAATAGCCAACGACACGACAAAGAGACCTTAGTCACGTCGAGTGTAGCAATAACACCATCCGTAGGCTAAGACTGACGCGGATGGACGATTTGGGTGGCTGCAGTGAAAGCTGTAGCCACTTGAAGTTGTATCACAGTGGCATCGTGAAATGCGTGAAGTTGTAACTTATTTTTACTTTGAAAAAAAAATAGATTGCTTTAAATTTTATGTTTTCTCTTTGCAACAGATCGGAACATATGGTATTGGCTGTGATGACGCTGACGTCATTAGATGGTAGATGTATATAAGGGCTTGCTAATTTCAATCCTCATCAATAATCATGGTTGTCTGTACCAAGTGTGGAAAAGTGTTCACTCTCATAGGCAATTTGCAACGACATGAACAAATTTGTAAGTTAGGAAAAACGTATCAATGTAGCAAGTGTCCATATAAGACGAATAGGATGGATAATCTTAAGAGACATAAACTTGTATGTAATAATAAACCGAATGATAGCATAACAGAGTCAAATTCAAATAATCAAAATAGATCTACTTCTAAGCCAACAACCAGCGCTTCAACTAACATACAAAACTTTATGCAATACTGCTCTCGGTGTGGCAAAACGTATAACTCTATAAGTAGATTTCGACAGCATATGAATGTACATAACACAAATAGTGAGATGAATATGCATAATAACTATGGAACTGTTAGTCTCAGTGAAAGCGCACTCAATGGCCATGCACGTGTGTATGATATCACGCCAACAGCACCTACTGTGGACATAACATCATTCTTAGAAAGCATGCGTTCCATGTTAGGGAATTTAGTGTCTGACTTACTAAGGAGCTATCAATTGCGCGGTCGTCTGATTGCACAAATTCGTTATGTCCGTTCTAATCCTCAAGAAGAAGAAACTTTTCTCGCACACTTTACCTCATCATCCTCAAACTATATTTATGACTATGATGCTTGGTTTCAGGATCATCTAAATAGTCTAATAAATCATATTGAAGCCTTCACAAAAAAGGGTAGCAATTGGATTATAGATGATGTACAAAATATAGAGTTCAATGTAATAACAAGTCCAATACTGTCAGGTGGACAATCATTTCCTCTACCAAAGAAGTTAAAAAACTCTAAAGCTGTCATTAATGTTAATTCAAATGCAAATGATTGCTTCCTATATGCAGTTTTATCAATATTGCATTATAATGAAGTACCTTATTCAAGGAATGAAGTAAAATCATATAGTGAGTGGACATCTGAGCTAAATATGGAAGGCATTTCCACACCAGTATCAATCAAAGATATTCCAAAATTTGAGAAAAATAATGATATTAAAATTAACATTCACTTTTATGAAAATGGACTCAAAGGTGTTCGTTACAATAGTAACTTTGCTGGTAGGCAAACGGTTAATATTTTGCTAATTATAAACAATGGAGCAGCACACTATTGTGGAATTCCAAAGCTGTCAAGATTGTATAGGAGAACTTTAAAAAGACATAAATACTTCTGCGAAAGATGCACTCAGTCATTCACATATAAGACACACTAGAACGACATTTCCAGTTTTGCATTCGAGGAAAAGCACAAATAGAAAAAATGCCGACAGATCTAAAAGTACTAACAAGTAGCATGGAATATCAACTAAGTCCTCCTTTAGTAATTTATGCAGATATAGAGTGCTACATTGATAATAAAATACATAAACCTGCGGCTATTGGAGCTTATCATGTCTGGCATAATGCCCTCAATCAAAATTTGAAAACAATATTACCTCTTTGAGGGAGAAAATTGCATTATTAGTTTCTTGCACCACTTAGAAACTGTAGCCCAAGACTTATATGACAACCAATGTGCAACAACTAGGCAGCCAATGTCACTGTCAGCGGATGAAAAAGCACGCCACGAGAATGCAGGAAATGTTGCAAACAAAGTTAAATCAAAATTCAGCGATGAAGTCATAAAAGTTCGTGATCATGATCATATCACGGACGATATAGGCAAACAGTATGTAGGAAATGCAAATCTCGGTTAAGAACTTAACAGACGGGAGCTCCCCATATTTTTCCACAATTTTTAAAATTATGATAGCCACATCGTTTGCTATAAAGCGATTGGAAGAATGAATGAAGTCTTGGAAATTAGATGTTGTAGCAGCAACTGCTGAAAAATATATAACTTTATCCGCCAGTGTCCCTGTAAATGAATACAAAGGGAAGACAGTATACTTTAAACTAAAATTCTTAGACTCATATCAATTTCTAAGTGCATCCTTGAGTGAATTAGCCAAGGGCTTGCAAACGTATGAGCATGTAGAGACATTAAGGGTAGAATTTCCACAATTAAGTGATAATGTTTTATATCAGAAGGGAGTGTTTCCATATTCATACTTCAAAAACTTAAACACGTTGACGGAAGACTGTCTACCACCACAATTTGAATTCTATAATGATCTTACTCGTGAGCACTGTTCCGATAGTGAATATGAACACGCTAACAAGGCGTGGATTGAATTTAATTGTAGCACATTTGGTGGTTACATGCTACATTGAGTCAACGTGAGGATGAAGTCGACCCTGTACATTTTGTCAGTCTCCCACATCTTAGCTTTACCTCAGCACTAAATTTCTCTTCCAATGATCCCCACACTACATACAAGATGAAAATATGTACAATCTATTTGAACGAGGAATTAGAGGGGGTATGACTTTCACCAACATTCACCGAGCGCGTGCACGCATTGAAGAATTAGGAAATAATACACATGAAAGCCGACATTTGACCTACTTAGATGTTAATAACCTTTATGGTTCTTCACTCAGTAGAAATCTACCCCACTCAAATTTCAAATGGTTGAATGAAAGTGAATTAGATAATTTTTTAAATGAAGAAAATGTTCAAAATATAGATGATGATGGTGAAATCGGCTACATTTTTTATTTAGATTTAGAGTATCCTGCAGCCATTCATGATGACACTGCCGATTTCCCATTAGCTCCAGAAATGCAGATGATTGAAAATAGAATGTTTTCACACTATATGAAAAAAAAACCAAATACACATTTTTATTCTATCAAGAAACTTCTGCTCCATCAATTTGATAGGGAAAATTATGTAGTCCACTATTCAATTTTAAAATTTTACTTGAGCATGGGCATGAGAATCAAGAAGATTCATAGTGGCATAAAATTCACACAAAAGCCTTGGTTAAAAAAATACATTGATATGAACTCTCAAAAGAGGGCTCAATCAAACACTGACTTCGAAAAGTCATTCTACAAATTGAAAAATAATTCTTTATATGGTAAAACAATGGAAAATGTAAGGAGAAGGAAAAAATTTAAACTAGTCAACAATGAGAAACAACTTCTGAAATTGTCAAATCATCCTCTCTATGTTCAACACAAAATATTTGATGAAGATCTGGTTGGTATGGAAATGTACAAACCTTCAATAGTTTTAATAAATTAATATATGTTGGTCAAGCAGTACTTGACTATAGTAAGTTGGAAATGTATCAATTATATTACAATGATCTAAAAGGATGTCCACTGATAAATAGAACGCGACTTTGTGGAGGTGATACCGACAGTTTCTTCCTATGTTTATACACATCACCATCTGTCCGTCTGGAAGATATACTTCTATACTTCGGTGAAAAGTTTGACTCTTCAAACTAATGACAGTCATCACCGACTATACTCAACTACAAACAAAGCTAGATTAGGTTGTTTTAAGGATGAGTGTGCTGGAAAGTTGCTTGAGGAAATGATCCTACTAAAACCGAAAATGTATTCCATGAAATATCTAGACTCTACGAAATCGTAGCATTCAAAACGTGCAAAAGGAATTCAGAGAGCAGCAGTTAAAAAATTGAAACATGATGACTATAGGAGTGTCTATTATAGTGAGAATGATACAACTGAAGATATGACAATTATAAATTCAAAAAATCACATAGTTAGCACAAAATCATTTAGGAAGCGAGGTCTTTCACTTTGGGAGGATAAGCGCTGTTGGCTGGATAAAAATTTATCATTACCATAGACACTATAGCCTAGGTCTTCCCCACTGTCGAAGAGAAGGAGATGCCTTCCTGTCACAGGTGATGTAGAATAAGTCTAAATTAAGAAAAAACAATATAATATTCCACTTGTAATAATCTTGCGATTGCTGCATCTTCCGACATGTAGCACACTTACTAATACATAAGTATGTCCTTACTAAAATTGAAATGTGTCTACATCTTTCCGATATGTAGAAATGATTACTAATAAATAGGTAGTCCTAATGTGAATGAATATGTGAAGAATTTGTACATCAACATCATTCCGATATGTAGAGCTAATAAGATAACACAACTTTAGGCAAACATTAAACTTAAATTTGAAACATAGCTTTCGGAACATGCCTCATTACATTAGAACATGGAAACTTAGTGACGTTCAAAAAACGTTCACATAACAAATTCTAAAAGATAGCATTTCGTCATTCAATAGCAAATAGTGATCGAAAACATCGTGGCGTTTGCATTAGTATTGACTCATTGCCTTCACTGAAAGACTTTGCGGATCTCATTGACAACCATAAGACTCGGATCAAGATTCCTCTCGATGACAAGGTATGGATAAAGTGTGATTCATCAGTCAAACTATACGTCTGTTCACCAAAACGTGAAGATGTTGAATATCGATTTTTTCGTTTCAGTGACGTCACATGGGAAACCTTTACAAGGGAGATACTACCACAGATAACGTCATTCATTAAAGATGGAGGACATCAAACGGTTGGAAGTTGTAAATCGGATGTTAACTACAAAAGCAAAGTCCAAACTCAATCTACAAGAGATCGAGAGGAATATACCAACCGAAAACAATGGTTACTGATAAAACGCAAATTGAAGCGACAACGAGCTTACATCTTGGAAGACCTCATGTTAACATGGAGGATTCAGAGGAAGGATAGATCTCTCACTATCCTATTCTTTCCAAATGGAACAATCCAATGTATTGGAAGGGTCATGGAGGGTGATCTCTCATATCTACACTTAACTTTGGAACATTTACTTGGTGATTCATTATCTGATTGGAAAGTGAAGACAATGACCGTGTTATGTGAATTACACTATCACTATGATTTCCGTAAAGTTACATCATCACATAATCTAACTTATGAAGTGGAGTTATTTCCAGCAGCTCAATTGACTAACTGCATCCATATCATGTTCATGTGTTCCATAATGGAAAGATTGTGATAACCGGCATTAAAGACATAAGTGATGTGCCTCCCATCATATGTGATTTGAAAAATGTTTCATGAAAACCAAATTGTAGATTTTGTATATATGTGGATAGATAATGAAATGTGAACATGTTTTTTGTATATATGTGAATAGATAATGAAATATGAGCATGTTTTTGTTTTCCTTATAAACCCTTGTTTTGGAAAAAAAGAGAGCAAGTTAATGATACAACATAAAACTTTATTTCAAAACTGTTTCAACATATTTAGTAAGAATTACATCATTTTTATCACAGTTTTTTGAAAATAGTTCTAAAGCACTTTTACAGTTATTTTTCAATGGTCTCTCGTTGACAAAATAGAGTACATAGCCACCGCACATTAGAGATGTATTACTTTGAAGTGGGAACGATGTCACTTTCCTAACAGTCCAGGAAAACCTGTTCATCCATAATGCGATATCATGTAAACGAGGTTGATTAAGAGAGTCAAAATATTCGGCAACTTTATAACGATTGATGTATACAGCAATCCAATGTTTTCCGGGAAGATTGTTGGTATCCGTATTGATGATAAGCGAACAAGGATAGAAAGGACTTGAATCAGGTAAATTATCTCTAGAAAAGACATTGAGAAATATTGTCTTGGAGTAGGGATGAGCTTTCCTCATTTTCCTCAAGATTTCTATGTTGCTTAAGTTACTCATCTCTGATAGCTGACAGTCACGTCTCTCATTCTTGTTATCTCAACTTTGCTATCATAGATAGCATAAATGAGACAAGTAATTGTTTTCTTCAAAGGTGACTCAAATGATACCTCCAGTCGTAGATTTCCAGGCTTTGTAACTCCTACGCTTTCACCACCTAGATCTGCATCTGCTGTGAGGTTTTACATAATGAAGAAGTAGCCATTCTTGTACATATCCATTGTAATTCCATTTGAATCGTCTGTATTAAACATGTTGAGGGCGGTGAAAATAGAACCATATTCACGTGCGAATTTGCCATCTTTGAAATTAGGCTCATATGCTTTGCAAGATACAAATTTCCCATCCTGATAGAGTGCTAGTTTGCTAACATTAAAGTGTTGGAAATTGAATGGATTCTTTTCAAAAGCACCAATGAATGCATCATTTCCCACAAATGTGATATACACCGCCTTTGGCATTGCAGTGGGAAAAAGATTTGGGTAGGCATGTGAGGATGATCCCGCACCAATTGTGAAGTTTGTCAACACACTGTGATTAACTGGATATATTGCATTGTTTTTCCTCAATCCTGTCGCATGCTCGTTGATGACTGACGGGTTCATTGTTACTCGCCTTACATTGAGCACCGCATTACGTATGTTAACTTGATAGTTTGTAGCTCCAAAAGCCATTAACGCGAACTCAGGATTTGCACGAATAAATTTTATTTGCATTTTAACCTGTGATAGCAGATATCTAGATTGACGAAGGAAATCAAGATAGACGGGTCCTTTCAAGTATAATTCCTTTGAATCCGCTGTTAAATCCATTCGTCTTTTCAACCTTGTATTTGAGACATCATCAAATTTCCCTTGCTGATCATCATACCACCCAGAAACTTGCAAGTGTGACTGTTTAGCTTGCTTTTGAAATTGAGTCATTGTATGTATATATGCTCCATATGGATATGCTCGATCCCCTCCTTCAATCTGTTTGTCATTCAATATTAGATACACATCTGAGAACAGACTGGCAATAGGAAGATTTGCTAATCCCACTTTATCCTTGGATGAATCGATATTTGTACCATCAGTCTTCTTAATTTGTATACACAACTCTAAATCAATGGATTGACAGTCAATATAATCTTGAGGATTGGCAGGTATATCAAACTGAATAGGCTGCTGGTTACCATCGATATTTGTTGTGGGGACTATGTCTACAATTGTTGAGGAGATGATGTCTGTCTGATGAGGGGGAGAATCGAAGAAACACAAAGCCGAATTGATACTCTGCATCGTATTAGCTCTACAAATATGTTGTCTTCCTTCGTTTTGACTTGTTTCTAGTAGCTGTGGAATTTCGTTTGCGCTTTCTTGCTTTCACACGACGTCTTGATTTAGAACGTGCTGCTCTAGTCGGCTTTTAACTTTTCCTGCGTCTTTGCTTAGTACAACTTGTCTTGACTTCCTACGCTTCTTCCGAACTGTACGTCTCGTCTTTGTTAAATCATCTAATGCGTCTATGGCAGATTGCTGCGCGCGCATTTTCATAGATTCACCGATATCCTCACATTGAAGCGCATCAGCTGCAACATTTGCACCAAAATCTAAAGCCCTGCTTCCAACACGCTTCATGATTGGTACGCCATACTTTTTGAGTGTTGGGAGAACCATACGTCTTAGTGCACCAAATATGCCTCCTCCAACTTGTCGTCTACCTCCAACAAACACGGGATAACCGCTCTGATATGATGGTCTACTGTAAATGCCTGTCATTATGACTACTGAATAACTATGGAAGTCACAATAGCGTAAAGCCTAATTCTCGTGACCTAATATGTAGGGTCAAAACAGTAACACCACCACAGAACGGTACTACTTCTCCTGCGTCATCATGAATTGATATGTCAATTCTATTGATGAAATTTCGGCTGATTGGTAGATACATTGTATTAAAAAATTCTCGATTGATTAGTTGCTTCCTTACGGATGAGAGAGGAAATGTGCGCAGAAGTGGGGCCTCAATGTCGCCAACCCTTGTATATTCAATAATGTTACAATAGACGTATAAGTTACTTATATCACGCTCTAGTGATGGGGTTGTATCGCCTATTGATGTACCTTCATAAATAGTTGATTTTGAGAATCCCAATGTGGTCGTTAACACGCTATCCAGCTTGATAAGAGAGTTCTTCCCTACCTTTAGAATCATGCGTTTCTTATGTGGGTCATAAGAAAAGTGATATTCATCTGCATCAAGGTAATCTACACCAAACTCATTTAACTTTGTACACAATTCAGATGGCGTTTTCAAGCTTTCAATGTTCAAATTAACTCTTTTTACAAGTTCACTGGAAGTAGACAATTAATCACCCGATATGTCTTCGCTGTATACGTGGATATCCCATGAAGCATTTGTTGATGCTTTGAGTTTAGAAGAGGACAATTGAACCTTGAATGTATCATTTAATTCTGTCAACCAAGGTGCGCTTTCAAGGCCCTTAAACATCCCAATATTTCAGTTCCAAATTCAATAACAGCGGACTCAGACTTTTCCAATGGTGTTTTTTAGTAAAAACAATAAATTCTGCCTCCGTTTCAACAGTAAATAAAGTTACTTTCTCTTTCTTATATTCACAAGTCATTAACGTTTCTGGCACTGATCCTTGAAACTTTCTTGCAAAGTCTTCAACACTTCTAATGACCTCAAATTTATTTTTTACTCGGATGCTCCTTCTTTGTAACGCATACAATGGCACAATTCTACATTTAAAATCAGTGACTTTCCTCTCCGAATTCCACCCACGTCCATTGTACCAATACCTTGATGAGAAAGTTGTTCTGGAATACCCAAAAGTTGACTCAATCCTTACCTAATACAAGAAGAACATGCTTCCCTTCCTTCATCAATTTTGTTGACCCCTTTATGACTGGTTTGTAGAATTTATTCAAAGTCAGCTTGAAGAGATCATTTATTCGTTCAAACATTCTACCGATTTCCTTTTCTGTATCTTGCAAGCTCATTGTGGGAACCTTAGAATCAAAAGTTGACGTTGCAAATGCCTTTTGAATTTTAATCATGTTTTGAACAGATGGTAAAGATGTTGAAAAAGGATGTAAAGTTAGATGATGAAAAAGCCCATGTACCATGTAGACTATTTTGAAATATGCGAAAGCAATCATCCTTCTCTCGCACTTCTTTATGTAATTCAAAATAGTTGTTCTTTAGCAAACTGATATCGTTGTAATAAGTAATTTCAGTTAGAGCAACTTCATGGGGTCCATGCAGAGTAATTGGATTAGCGAATTCAACAGAGTATAGAGATGGTTTGTTACTTGGGAATATCTTGGGGTTGCTATTGCTTGGAAGAATGATATTGAAGTTAGTAGACATGTTAAAGTCATATATGGAAGAAGTCACATGCTATATTAGCTTAAAAGTTACGAATGTCTCCCATCTCCACATTTTTTAGATCCTGGTGCGTTATCCAGCTATTGAATGAATCAGGATATCCTTTCCATTTAACTAGATATTTCCTTTGATTGCCATGACCTTTCCTCCTAATTATTTTATCAATCATATACACCTCTTCACTTCTGTCTACTACTTGCAATTCATAAGAGTAAAATTTTCCTTCAATTGGATTGCCATGGTAATCTATTAATTTATACATGGTGGGCCTAAATTTTGTATTTACTTCATCCACAAAAAACTCTTCTTCAGTCCAATTAGGTAGATTCCCCTTCTCAAATGTAGACTTGACCTTTGAAATCCGAACTCTATCACCAACATTAATTTTCTTTTCATTGGAAATGTTTTTCGCTTTCTTATCATACAATCGAAGCCATACATCCATCGCATTATCTGGGGTAACATCAACTGGTTTCATCTTAATGATTCGATGGTAGCTTTCATTGTAATTCTTAACAAATTTCTGCAGCTCACCTACCCAAACATGTGTATTTTTTGCAGTGAAATAGCGCCATATTTTTGTCTTCAGTGTGCGATTGAACCTCTCAACCATGGCAGCTTTATAAGCACTTTTGACACTAAACAATTCCACATTATGACTTTTAAGGAGACTTCGAACATGAGAGTTTTCGAATTCCTTCCCTTGATCGGTCTGTATTCTTTGCGGAACACGCCCCTCATCGAAATGCTCTGAAAAGCCGCTTCAACTTCTGGTCCTCGTTTAGATTTCAGCGCACGTGCCCAAGCATAGCGAGATAAAATATCTATTACGGTTAGGATGTATTTATAGCCATCATTGTACTGTGATATCTGTTGCATGTCAGCCAAGTCCGCTTGCCATTGACTATCTATATTGTTAACAACATATTTTCTTGTTGGAAACCGCTTTCTCGCATTTTTGTGAAGAGTGTAAGTCGGTTGACTCCTGAACCACTTCTTGCTTTCTCTATTCCCACACCTGCTGCACGAGCTAGAACCTCCGGACGACTGAAACTTGCGGGATGATTTAAGTCGTAATAAATCTTTCTGAGTTTCACTGCTGTACTCATCGTCTTTGTTCTGATTTGCACGCGTATTACTCGCACAGCAACTGCTAACACAATTGATATCAACCTCTATGCCCTCTTCTCCTTTGCCTTCGAGCGCAGATTTCAAACAACAGCAAAATTTTTGTAACGAACATGATATGAGAGAGGCAAGGCTTAATTCATATTTGCTTAATATTTACTATACTCCTTCGCAACACGCATTGAGCGCCTAGTAGCTCTTTTTGGTTGCAGATCATCGGGATCTGCAAGCTCTCGCTTGACCGCCATCGTGGGGTGTTTTACTCTTTGATCCATCTTGTAAGTGACCCTTATCCAATTTATTCACAGTCGGTCCTCCAATAATATTGTGAGGTACATTTTGATCAGATAAAATTTTCTGAAAATATGTCCACCCTTGTGGTGCACCTAGTTTTCGCCTTACATCTCTGACAGCATATTGTAGAAGGTCATCTATGTGACTATTTCTAATAACATCACCAGTTGTTTCATCTATTATCTCCCCTCTCTCATTGAACTTCACATGTGGATCAATGAAGTCAAATAATCGCTCAGCGCGCACACGAGATGGTCGAGGTGTTGACAAGGTTATAAATCGTCGCAACTTGTCACGAATCTGTCGCCTCTCGTCAATGTTTTCAGCTGCTAACTGCATTTGTCGATAGGGATCCTTAATCTTCTGAATTTCCATATCCTTTTGTGTTAGTTCCTTAAGTTGATTCGTAATAGGTTGATCTATATTTTTGGCTTCCTGTGCACTTTGTAATGTAGTCAATTGTACATACTCCTCTTGAGGAATGACTACCATCTTTGAATACGACATGTTTGAAAATAATAAGGCAACAAAGTACATTGCTTAAAACTAACTGTGAACCGAGAAAACTGTCATTGGTTCAGCGGAATTAGGTATGATATTGTTCGAAATCGAAGTCGTTCCGGACATTCCTGGGTTAGATCAATAAATAGATAACCATGTGGTTTCTTTGTTACATCTTCATATATTTTTGAAAGTACTTTAGGTTGTTGAGGTAATATCTGTCTACTGAGATGATGTATCTGACTGTTATCTCTTGGATTTTTAAATATTGCCAAATAATGTGTATTCAAACTTCTAGTTCTTTGCTCTTTCCCTCCATCGAAGATGTTTTGGGTGATGTAGATAATAAAAGCTTCCCTATGATGTGCAGTTTGAATGAACATTTCAGTTACATCCTTTGAAGATTTGCTTTCTCGTAATAGATCATCTAATACTAGTAAGTCACCTGCTTTGATATCCTCAGTTGATGGCAACCCTTGCTTCACCTCATAACCTTTCTGGCGAAGTACAGAATGTAGTTGTGGTTGAAATATTCCATAATACCATTTGACTCTCTTAATTTCCTTGTTAAACATTTCATTTCTATATTGCAGCAATTCAGTTACAAATGTAGTTTTACCGGACTGACTTGGTCCAGCGACACACATTGTGCGATCAGTGAATAGACGAAAATCTGTCATCTTATAATTCCATTAACATTAAACTCATCATCCCGCTAATTTTGCTTAGAACAACAAAACAGACACATGTTCCAGATCAAGTTTATTTACATTCAGAATAGAAACTTTCAGTTACATTTACAAATTAAAACATTTACAAATTAAAACATTTGTGTTTCCTCATCACAATTAGGATTATAGAAAGTTTTCAAGTCAGCATCTTGGCGCTTCAACTTCAATTTAGGATTCCCATCTTTAGATTTCCGACCTCGCTTTTTGCTCTCTTCCTTCCCATCACTTGAAGCAGTCTTATCAATGTTAATTAAACATTTATCAATTGGTAGTGGTTCATAGACTAGTTGAAGAACCTTCATTTGTAAAGATGCGACTTTACCAGTCGAACCATGTGAGCCAATATAAAGTCCGGTAACGTGAACTAAGCCCATATAGCGGCCCGTTTGAGATCCTCACATTCCATCGCGTTTATAAAGAGATCGAATGCTTGAAAATGATCAGATAGTTTTAAAAACAGTGTATCGAATTCCGGCAATTCCTTATAACCAACTCCTTCCTCTAATGCCTTTCTCCAATGAGTGGGAGCACTTTCAGGCAGCTCAACACATTCTTTCGCGAAAGAGTCAATAGTTTTAAGAATCACCTGTTGCCATTTTGGAAAAGTCACTCGCATTTGTCTCATATTGCTATACCCTGATGTAGACATACCATTACTGTGGAAGAATGGAACTTGAAGATAAAAGCCATCATCACCATAATTCAAGGTTTGAAAGTAGAACGTATTTCCAATCCCTTGCACCTTTCGTGTCGGACGAAGCTTCAAGAGATCTTGCTCAAAAGCGTCACCTTCCTCTGATTGTATACATTTTCTGAGTCATGTTTCAACAAGTACTAATTCGGAGCTTTCAACCAGCGCAAATGAATTGTTACTTGAAAGTGGTAAAATATCATTAAAGCGTCTTCCTTATATACACCTATATATGACTCATCAATCAAAGTGATGACGTGTCACTTTATGATTCGCTAACCTTATATTAACATTGCAGCAGTTGCTGCAATCCTTCCAAGCGGACTATTGATTACACCATTAATACTGTTTCCAATATCATTTAACATACTTAGAAACCCACCACCACCGCGCTGAATTAAGTTTCGCCTTTTCTTATCACTACTCCTTGGATTTGAAAACTTTTTTATGCTATTCAAAGAGCCAGCATTCAACAGAGGCTTGTAAATAGGTAGACATTTGTGTATTGCAAAAGCTAAATCACGAATGAAATCATCACTTGAATTTTGAATCAATTTACACTTCTTCTTATTATCATGTATCCTGTTTAACTTTCGCAACGCCTTTTTAAACTGACTTGAAGGTTTGAAGGACCGTTTCGATTGACGAGAAGATGCCTTCCGTTTTACAGACATTTTTATTCTAATATGGAAATCGATAATACAATTACAATTTTTGCTTAGTACTTACAACATTATATATCACATCGGCTAGAGTCTCATTTGTAGCAGTTATGAGCTGCTCAATGTCTTTCATTAGATGTTTTGAAATAGGACAGCACATACAGCAAGGCTTTAAATGGAAAGTCTTTAAAATATTGGCATAGTATGCCCGCAAACTGATCACCTCAGAATGTCCTTGAGCAGCCACATTGATGCCTACTGATGGCGGTCCATTGAAGAAGTCCAGTTTGCACTTCTCACCCTTCTCATCATAGTAGCTGGAGGTGATAATGTCATGGAGACATGTGTTGAGTTTCCGTTGGATACTGCTGCACCAACAGCGAGAGTATTCCGGTACAATCTCCGTTTGAGATAGTGGGCGAAATAATTCGTTGAGCCAGAATCTTGCAACTCGTGTAAGAGCGTTATTCACGACTCTCATCAACATTCTCTGCACCACAACGTCCTCTCCGCAGCGGAAATACTTCACTATTTCCTCCATCAGATCCACCAAATCCGCTTTATAGCCAGTTATATTCACGGCAGAATAAAATATATTGCCCGTGAAGAGTTGACTTCGGTAAATTATTGAAATGGGGAATGTTGGTAGTGAACGACATGCTGATTGACATTGTATTAGCCTCAAATTATGCTTGAAATAGAACGGTACAATGTCCTCCTTATATAGAAAAGTCACACAAAGACACAATAGTGACCAATCACAGACCTGCATGATGACTCATCATGCACGATATACAGTGACTGTTGAAGATATTTCATCATCGCAAAGGGGACAAGATGAAGTTTCAAAGGGTACATAACATGTAGAACACATAACGCTATGAGAACATGGCAAAAAGAGAAGGGATCGTTCCTGTTTAAAACATTTAACGCAGTTCCGTTCACATAATAATTTAAATGTCTCTTGTTCTAATTTCCTTCTGAAGTCACTTTTATTGGGAGAACTTTTTATTAAAACACTGTCAGATGTCTCCTTCTTTCCATATCGTTCCAATTTGATCCTCCTAATTTCACTATCATTGCAGTGTAGCATGGAGAAATCCTCTATCCACCTACGATCCAAATTGTGATTCATAGCATGCTCATCTAGATCCATTAGTCGATCAACTAAATCACCAGCGTTGATATTTTCACTGAGATTTGTTACAGTTTCTATGGCTTTGAACGAATATCCAAGGTCTCTTGCGACAACCCACGACGTTGGGATACTAGTCATCATTATGTATGTCATCAAAAACTATCTCATATTTATAGCATAGTTTGTCTACGTAAAAGGAAAATCAATGTGTCATCTTGATTACAATGGTTGCAATAGTCACAATAGTCGCAATTGAGCAAACCCATTCAAAATCAAACAACGGACGTCTATCGGTACGTACCCAAGTGCTCAGAACCAAACCACACAAGTTCGATCATAGACGTTCCCAAACACAGTGTACTCAACTGAGTGTACCAAACACATGTACCTATCCAGTAAAACAGATCTCATACAAGTTCTTATTCATAGCACTGAATTATACATGTACCTATCCATGTGCCTATCGATAACTAAAGTATACATGTACCTATCCATGTTCCTATTGATAACACTAAACTTTACATGTACCTATCCATGTACCTATCCATGTTCCTATTGATAACACTAAACTTTACATGTACCTATCCATGTACCTATCCGTGGCAAGTAGGGCACAGTTTTCACTACTCTCATGAAAAAACAAAGAATTTTCCACGTTTTAGAAGCATCATGTCAGTCTCATGACGGCTCAGTTTTAGACATCCAATAAGCGTGAGCACTAAGCGTACTCGCTTGATTGTGCATCCATAAAAATGCATGACGTAAAACAACGTAAAACTTACATTGAATTTACAATTAGTAATATCTAAATGCTGGCCATACAAACGGAAGTCATTGGAAAATCATATGAGGATTTAAAAATTTCTTTTTTGATGAGATATACCATAAAAATCTCACACAAACCTTTCGAAATGATAAAAAGCACATGTATTTATTTAAAAAATCATGTTAAATACAAAATTGATGTATTATAGAGGCCTATATCAATAAAAACAACGTGCAAAGATTACAAGTATGTTGAAAAAAACGCATAAATACAAAATGTGTTTCCTCGGTTGATTTGAAGAAAGTCAGTGGATGAAATGTTTTAAATCTTTGAATCTAGTTGAAGTTTTCTTTATTAGAACACATTTTCATTTCCTAGAATAGTTGAGTGCATGTCACTTGTAGAACTCGAATTTACGTGCAAATTGCAAAAAGGAAAATTTTCTCAGTTTAACTGAGACTTTTTCTCATTTATAGAACGCTTGAAAAACGACTTTCAATCTTGGAACGTCTTTCTTGTTGGCTACTGAATCCTACAGGCAGGGGACAAACAAGGGAGACTTGACTCCCATGTTGCATGCAATCCGAATTTTTCGCCTTGTTTTAGTCATTAGACTTAAACAGCTGATGGACAACAGCTGTTTGTTGATGATCATTTCAGCCGCTCGGTCAGGTACCGAACCAAGTGAATGTTGCTAGATCTTAAGAACAGTCAAATGAGTGAGCCCTGCCATGGTCACAAAATTCTGCCGAAAGGCGATGTCTTGCAGATTATTTTGTATCTAAAAAGGATTCAAAAAAGGATTTTCTATTTAAAAGGAATGATGGCAGCCCTGAATCTTAACTAAGAATACCGACAAGGTGCCGGTGTTTGACCATTGTTAACCCACTGGAAGCCACAACAACGAATGTTCTCGGTGTGCTATTGTTTTCAATGTGCATGTCTGTTCTAGTTCTTCTATATTATAAGGTGACGGACTTCTATGAAAATGATGTACGAATTTCGCATCGACTTCCAAAAAATAATCTGGTCACTTTTTGCAATATGAAATTAAATAGGCAACATGAACTTGTGCGTAATCTGAGTATGGATAGCCTAATGCAGAATAAAGGCAGCATCTTGCAATAATGATATTCGCGTTGATTCATTTGAGAGAAATCAGAGCATAACTCTTTCATGTGCATCAGATTCTCTGCCCACATCTTTGTGCGTTGCTGGTCATAGAATACTTTTGCAGAAGGAATGCTTGTAATAGAAATCTTAATTACGCATTTGCTATTAACACAGATTTACGGGCAACAATTGTAGCATATCTTTCAGCGCTTTAGCACCTCGAATATCTTACATTGTTCCTTTATGCATCATTATTAAAAATGATGGTCAAGAAATATTGAAATATTTCCTTTTTAGTACGTCGGAAAGTCTTCAAAACTTGCAGAGTCCGAAAGCAAACCAACGTATGAGCATGTAGGTGTCGACCGTATCTTTCAGATAATGAACTCATGGGTTGTGCTGAAGATGTTCCGACTTCCGATATAAGCTATTTGTCCTTGGTACTTGTACTGTTGTAATTGTGCCAGAAAATGCACGAACTATTTACAACTTCAATGATGCACTGATTTTCCTTCGACGCGTCTGACAATCAAATCAAATAAATTGAATTGTATAATTTGTCTAATAGCATAATAGCAATACAAAATAATGATAACAATATAGATTAACAAAAATATACCGTTCATTTACTACAATCTCACCTCTCAAGTAGTATGGCAGATAAAAAGAGGAGTTCAATAATAAGCGAGTTTTAGAAAAATGACTGATTGCGAAATGTTGTATCCCGAAGCTTTCATATCAATGAGTCAGTCCAGCAGAAGCAGATTGTTTTGTATCCTATGGTTAAGTGCGCTTCCCACACAAAAACGTCTTATTATTGTATTCGTTTTTTATCAATTTTCCCAAATTATTATGTGCTAGTTTGTATTTTTAAGTTTGATTTTGTGAATGCTATTACTCAATAAAAGCCTTTTCCTTTCCAGCAGGTGATCGCAGCGAATCTGGGTCGCGGGAACTTCTGCGGCTGCCCGTGCCTTCCTTTCACATTCCATCGGACCCTGCAGAAATTACAGATCTTGGCACTGATAGTCTCGGTTCTAGTTGGCCTCGGAACAGTCATGGCAGCGTTTCACGTTCATCGCCATCGCCACCTTGTCCACCTCCCCGATACTGTGTTGAATTTGCAAGACAAGACAGCAAATTAGCCAATGTTTCCTTTAACATGTCCGACGCTGCGATTGACGAAATTGATGAAGATTCAGAGACTCTCGAAAGGGCTAAGATTAAGAATATTAACAAACGTCAAATATCAGTGGAAGGACGTCGTTGTGCTTCTTTGCTTCGTATGGGTGTATGCCTTCTTACCATAATGTGCTGCTCATCTGGACTTGTTCTAACTGTGTTTGGTGGCCTAGAACAGAACCGCCAATGCACGGCCAGTGGCTGCATTTTATTGTTGAGTGGTGCAGGATTAGGACTCCACTTCTGCATTGGCTCTAGTCCTGCGCGTGCTCGTCCTGACTTTCTGCGAATCATTTCAGAAACAGCAACTAAGCGCACGTTAATGAGCGAAGAGGATCCACAGACTTCAGGAGCTGTGGGCGGCTCGCAGATTAGCAGTGGTGGTAGTGTTGCAGGAGATAGGCCAGTTGCCAATGTCGAAGTGATTCGTGTTGTGGCAATGCCTCCACCAATCATGCGAAAACGATCAGCCAGTATCTGGCAGGCAGCTCGACGAATGTCGATAATACCCGATCCTTCACAACTACCTCACAATCGAGTTCAACACATGCGCAGTTTTCAAGCGCCTCATATTCATCGCCAAAGACTACGCAGTTTTGGAGATTTCGATCGATACGAACATGGAGATGATCGATATTTGTGATCGAACTTGTTTTCTGTGATTTCCTGTAATGAAATTACACATGTACACGCATGTTGTGGCAACACATTGCATCGTTAATGTGAATTTAGCGATAGGCATTCAGTTCACTGCTGTGATCAAAGTGTATTTGAGCAAACATACATGTAGTACTCAAGAAGCGATACTTTGGTTATCAATTGTTCGTATCGGTCCGCATCGTAAATGGCGCTTAAGAAGTGCACCATAGATTTCGAGTGCCAATTACTAGCGCATAAATGGGTGTTCACAGGCTTGCAAATAGGCCTGAATTTTCAAGTCCGGTCCACGACCTGGTATATAGGATATGCAAGCACAGCATTACATTACAGTAGGGCTGACACTTTCACGAAATTTTGATTTCACTAATTCACGACTCACGAAGTCAACATTTTACGAATTTCACGAAGCGTTCACGAAATTAGAAAATGTTTAATTACTTCAGAAAGCAAATTCATATTCGTAGAAAATGAATCAGCATTTATTTTCTGTCCAAAATCATCAATAACTTCAATGATAATTTGCTTTTACTAACATTAACTGAATATTGCATGGGAATTCCTACGGCACGTAAAAAGTCGCTCAGTACTTATTTTAAAATGATTTTAACAAACACATACTGCATAACATTTCGACCGACAAAGAACTTCAAATTTTGGTGCAAATTTCTCCTGCAGATGAAAATGCCCGCTCACTCATAGCTACAATGTAGCTTGAATGGAGCAAAGCAGTGGATACAAATTGGCGAGTGTTCTCGGTTACTGAACTCCTGCTGCTCGAAAAACAGCGGTCTCAGGTTTCAGAATATTCGCTACACTACTCTCCACACTATCATCAGCGAATGACGCCTTAGCCATACTCTCATCGAATTCTTGAGCCATTGACTTTTGTGATTCTATGATGTGATTTCCTTAGTTCAATTACTTTCGCCCTGGTCCTTGTTATTCATCAATCTCAGCAAGATATTGAATCCTTTTGAATCCCGAGCACATTTTCTGTTAGTGCATGTCACCAGTGTGTCCAAAACAGGGGATTGACGCTGACCCAACCTTAGATCGATGGCATCTCTGAGTCTGCTTGCTAATGGAGACTATTTGCATCGAGTATTTCGATTAAGTCGACAGCTGCACGTCCATTAGTAAATTGCAGCTTTCAGTTTCAATCTCCTCGACGCACAGGTTTGAGACACTTTCAATCATTACCAGATGCAACCATTCCTCTTCATTCCTCTGTCGTAGACGTTCGATTGCTGGACGTACTCGAATGAGTCGGGCGATCATGTCGCATAATGAGTTCCATCTCGCCGATACATCCAGTACAAGATTCAGCTCTTTTTCTTCTCCACACAGCATCCTGATCGCAGGTTGAAGTAGAGCATCGCTCTTCGTTGGCCACCGACGGTGGAGCCTCACGATTGTACGGACCTCTTCAATGATGGGTTTGATTGATAATTGAAGAGGCTTGGAAATCTATGCTGCTAGCAATTGTCTAACCTGCTTTGTCAATCGATGCATTTGCTAATTTGAAGGCTGCAGTAGTGAATAGTGGTGGATTGATCGACATTTCTATGGCTTCTAAAATGCCTAATTTCAGTCGGCATAGATCTTTCATGTTACACTAAACCTTAAAATCCTGAGTCTCCCACCACAAAATTTTGATTGAGTGTATTTCAATTTTAGATTCCTTATCATCGGATTTCATTCATGTATGTGCTATAAAATTTTTAAAATGTGCTTTCGTGAATTAGGCCACCTTTCACGAATTCACGATTCACGAAAAAATAGCTCGTGATTCGTGAAATTCACGCACTCGTGATTTCACGAAATCAGCCATAATTCTAGTTGTAGTTCGTCATAAACTTCGAGGCCTCGAAGGTTGTTCATCATGCAATGTTTGGCAATAGATAATCAGGCGATGTGCATATTAAATTTCAAAGTATAATCGATTCAAGTAATTTCAAAAAATGGAACATACATAACAGCAAAACGCGCCTATGCCGTCACTATCACTATATCTTTATAAGTTTGATTAACAATAACTGCAATATTGAGATTTCTGATATAATTTTTATAAAATTATCTTTGTACCGGTATTTGTATTTTTTTGATTACAACGCATGAAAATATTCAAATTCATAATTTACGCTTGATGGTCGCATTATTTTGTCATTATATTTCTAGATCACGATGAGGACTGATTTTGCTTCACATGATTCGTGTGCATGTGTGTAAGACCCACTGGAATGTTTGCACTCACTGAAGCCTCAACACCTTGTCATTTGCATCACAACATTTCCTAATAATAATACTTTGATTTATTGACTTTTCCATCTTCACAAATAAATTTAGAATAATTTTTTTCTGCACAAAAATATCAGACATTAGCCCGGCTGGCTCCGTAGGAACTGGGCCCACTTGCAAGTGTGGCATGTTCATCAAGGGCCTACAAACATAGGCCTATGCAGAGATTATTAAGGTGAAAATTAGGCGAAAAATTTATTTCGATGATAGACGTAAGCAAACTGCATCTTTTGTTTATTTCTTTCTAGGAGTAAGATTCAGCACAATTTATCAATACAAGACATTAAAGTTCAGTTATTATATGGAAGTGTTATTAGCAAAATTAAGAAGCTTTTTCAACCCGAGCTTCAACAGTTAATGACTTTCTTGGGAGGGTTGTTTTGGAACTAAAGCGGTGGGCATCCTGTAAAAGCGTTAGATATAAAAGTATGTATCTGTATAGCCATCATGTATGAAATTGTCCTTCCGACCTAAGTGCACAATGTAAAAGCCAAGCAACTAGGCAGGAGCAAAATATAGTCTTACGCAAATCTCTGAAGAATGATTTCTGGCCGCACGAAGGAAATTCGGCTTGAAACTCGAAACATCTTACTTGCTATTGATTAATATTGTAATGATCATTATCGTTGTAAGTATTTGTTGATAAAGCATGATACGCACGATGCCTAATAATCTGACAAACGGGTTTCATAAGACAAAATAAGTTTGTGATTTTCTATGCTTGGATGGAGTGAAACTATTTCCAATCTTATTGATGCACTTATGACTCATTGAGGTCATTGAAGACAAGCAAGTGTCAGGATTTAACCAATTTTTTATCATAGACATGAATTAAAAGTAAGTATGAAAGTCAAAATTTGATTTCAGTAACTCATTGGAAAAATATACTTTACTGTTAATTTGTGTTGAGTGAACGTTCTAGTTTGAGCATTTTGCTCGTAAATAAGTTAATCATTCTGTTTTTACTGATTGAATTTTCATTTTCATTGAGAACAGGTGCTCACCCAACATGCTGTTTCAAATTTCTGTTCTTGATCAATGATTTCATCTTTCAGTAGCCTACAGGTTTTTGCTGTGCAGGACTAGACTGCTGATTATTAGCAAGCCTACAACCAACCCAGTGTGAAAGCCAAAGTCGGCCGGAAGTCGGTCTGACTTCCGCCGGTTGGCATGAGTCGGCATAATTTTTTAATTTCGAAATCTAGTACTTTTGAGTAAAGAAATCATGATAAAACAAAGTAAATGATGCTCACAGTTGAATCTAGACAGTTTGTGATTGATCTTTTATCAGTGTATAGATTTTTATTATGTTGGCAAAAGTTGGCATGCCAAGCTGGCGCATAAGTTGGCAACCGAAATTGGTTCCACTTCCCTCAGAGTTTGGCAACACAATTAGTAGTTCTGCTTACTTCTGTGTTGTCGTTGGTTTGGTATTACATATTTTTACCTGTTTATGAATTGTTTCCATTGTATATATGCAAATAAGGTGGAGAAGTAATGCATTCTTTCACCACAATTGGAATAATTTTCAATTACGATTATGTGATGCATTGATTAAACTTTCAGTATAAATTATTTGCATATCACCTAAGCCTACCGGAGTTCCGGTACTATTTTTAACAAATGCATCATTTTGGTCTCTTCGGGTACCAGTTGGACCTACTTCATTATTAAGTGCTATCGATATCAGTAAGCCCTAATTAGGCCTAATTTTTATTGCGTTATAGGATCTTTTTAATTCATACTTAACAATAATTTGTAGACCTGCATTTATGTATAATACTCAATACTATTGATATTGATCATATTAATTTTGTGTTACCGATGTTTCCTAATAATTCGTCATAATCACTTTCGAATTTCAAAAGTAAGGCAAAAAGCCTGAGGACTCGTCACTTTCTCGTTTCTTCTCTTTCTACTCACTTATCTTCCTCTTCCATTTCTTGTCTCTCCTCAGCTCACTTCTCTTCTTTATCTTCTTGTTCTCTCCCTCTCTTCGTCATATTTCTTCTGTCGTTCATCTTCTCTCTTTCTCTCTCCCTCACTCACTTCTTGCTGTCTATTTCCTAAATAGTTTTGTAAACTCTACTTATGTTCATCTTCGAAAACAAAATTGATCTTTATGCATATCCTGCGTAAAAATGCATCAAAAATTTCTCCCCATAAATTTCCTAAAAATTTGATTCATGAAATCATAATTATTTCGCATGATATGATATACTATTATGAAATCAAAAATTTTGCGTCTGCACTTTTTTTGCATTTATTTCAATTGCAATAGTTCAATATCAGAAGAACGCACTCCAGTTGATCCTTTTTATGTAGGCCTATGTTTCCGACGCAAACCTCACATTTCATTACTGAAGGAGAACTGCGCGCGCAAATTATTTCCATACGCCCGCCCAGGCTATTTAGCGACCTTCAATCGACGCGCCTCATTCACATGACAATGACAGGGAGAAAAGATATCGCTCGCGGACATCATTTCATGTTACTTGTGCTCCGCGAGTAAAGGTGAATCGCGCGCACAAAATATTTCCGTGTTCCCGCCTGGGCTACTGATATTTAGCGACCTTCAATCGGCGTGTCTCAATCATCACATGACAGCGAGAAAGGATGCAGAGGTCATGGAGTCATTCATATTCTACTTGCGCAGCGCATCGGTCTTAGATTCGTGTCCTGTGAAACAGTTTACTGCCTACGATCAAAAGTACTACCCAACTTTTTAAAACGATGCCTTGATCACCATTTGCTTCTTTGGACATTCAGAGGAAATTCAAATCTGCTACCGCTGTTCGACCTTCACAATCAATTCGCAGAAGTCATTTATGGATCTTTTCAAGTTGCAGATATAGGCAGTTGCCGTGATTAAACTTCTGCCTTTGTCATCTTACAAAACATTTTGTGATTTGATTCACTCTTCATATTTAGCGACTTTATCTCCGACATTGTTCGCTGACAGAAACAGATCTTTGAAAATCATCTCATGATCGGCATTCTCACGTAGTCGGGACCCTGATGCATATGATCTCAAAATGTGTTCCAATGATTGATATCGTCAATGGCCTGAACTTGCAGGTGAGATGTCTAATTTCTTTTCTGCACATGTAGGGGTTGCTGAAAATAAATGATCAACTGCATAAGTTATATTTCACGAAATTATTTTTATATATAGTTTTGAATAAGCAGAATTACCCAGGTGTAAGTGATCTTTCTCTTTATTATGCAAGATGGCATTTACATGCCATCATGACATCATTTTGCAAAAAAAGAAAGATCGCTTGCACCTGGGTCCGTCATCTTGTCAAAACTAACTGCATATGACTCAATCTCTGCTCGGCATTATTATATAGATGCTGAAGCTTACCAAATAGTTTTGGAATGAAATATCTATTCATCTATCGTGCGCCAGCTGTCAATGAGTCTGCTTATATCTTGACAACTTTCAAATAGTCCTATTCGTTAAATATTAAAACATAATAGCCTAATTTTAATGAAAAGACAAATAATGAGAAGTTATTGATTTCAAATTTCAAGAAATTATATTGATGATTGTATTGGTGCGATTGGGTAATATGCAAGTTAATAGAGTGCGATGCGGTTAATGGATATTCAAAAAACAAAACTTCCATATTTAAATTCTCATGCATGGATTCTGTCTGAATCTTTGTGAACTTCGTATTTTATTCGATATGACGAAACCAAAGTGTTGGACGGAACAGTGCAATTTAAAAATAGAAAATATTTACATGTGAAATATATAGTGCATGTACAGTAAAATCATGAAACTCCGTACTTGATCAACATTCAATGAAATCATTGCCCTGAATGTCTGCGTATTTGATAAAATCGCGAGATGTTCGACACTGCTCCTTTCAGCAAGTTGTCAGTTTATCGACGAAAATTTGGATAATTTAATAGAGATATTTAATAATTACATAGCTTCCCTTGGATATATGATTTTGTGATCTTTTGAATGTACTCCGTTCTCGAATGGTGCAAATAGGAAGCTGTGCTTCTTTAGGTTGGATGTAAAGACTATCTCTAGAAAATTTCTATTCCTAGCTGTCATTGACGATGACATTATCTTAAAACTGAGTAATTATATCATTTTATGATTCTTGTTTGGAGCATTCGAAAACATGTAAAAAAAATATACAAAAAAAAATATCTTATTTTCCGTATTATTGTGTTTGGTGTTTGCATAGTTTATTTCTCATGTACATGTTTAAAATTTGTCTTTTTTTTATCCTCCTTCATTTAGTTGTCTACCTATATTTCTTCCTTGTTTTCGTTGTCTGAGTGTATAGTCAATTAGTATTACGCAATGTCTGTTGCTGTCTATGACCTCCTTTGCGGAGCGAGCGCAATCTGTATTTTGTGTCTGTTTGCCAAGATTTCCCGTGTGTTTGGCCTTGCCACTCGCATCACATACTTGCTCACCTGTATTTGTTCTCCCCCTCTTATTTGCTCATGTTCAATTCACGCGGACCAATGTGTGATACTGCTTTTGGTGTGTGACACACATTCTGACTCGCAAAAAGTTTGAATCGTATACGAATCGTGCAGCTGTGTGCCGCATGGAGTAGTATATCCTAGCTGTGCGAATTGTTGGGGCTTCTGCTTTGATGAAAGAGAAACTAGCAATAATAATAATAAATAAATTATTCGGTTTTAATATTGCATTTCAGATTAGCGACAATGAAATTAGATAAACGATATATCAAATTGCTATGCAAAAGATGACAATGTGCGGCTGAGACATAGACAATAAATACTATCAATAAATTATATAATTTTTTAAAAACAGCTGCGTTCAAAAAAATTTATGAAATCAATTTCATTGCGACAAACAATACGCACTCGCATAGAAAAGTAGAATTTAAATGTAATGAATCATTTCCCAGTACGTATCTAACGATGGTCTGTCAACTTAAGCGTAATAATGAAAGCTATCTAAGTACCTTGACCACGTTTTGCTCTCTCTATTGAGGCATGCGTCTTTCTGTGAAAGATGCAATTTGTATTTGTCATTCTTGATGCTTGAATAGAGCAAGCGTGGCCAATAAACGCAGATAGTTTTCATTTATTATTATTCAAGTGGATAGCATCACTCACTCAGTTTTCTAAAAATGTTTATTAACAAATAATGAAAGGTTATGAGCACTTCGCTTCATTCTATCATTTTATTTATCAAATTTCAATTTCAATGACAATGTCTTCTTCATCAGTGGTTTTAGTATAAAAGCCCACATGTCAAAATCAATCATTTTTCAAAAAGAAATTTTGTCCAATAGAAAGCTAAGAAGTTACAAACGTAAAAACAATGATACTGACATTGTGTTACTATTTAACAATTAAGACCTGTCAGTAGCGGCAATGAGTAGAGATTCTGCGATGCGAGTGTTGTTCCTTCGGTCTGTGGTCATTAATCTGTACTCATTGCCGCTACTGACAGGTCTCAATTGTTAAATAGTAGATTGCGTCTGTATAATTGTTTTTGCGTTTGTAATCTTAGCTTTCTATTGTTGTTCAATCTGTTGCGAATGAATGATTGATAGCAAGATCATAGAGAAACATAATAATGCAGTTTTAAAAGAATGCACATGAAATTATCTTCTGTGACATAAGGCATTGAACAGAATTTCATAGAGATTTGCATGCATATATTTTTGGAAGAACGGAACAATAATAACAAAGTTGTAAATCTTGAAACGCTGAATACAAAAATCAAATTCTTGAGTGTCACAGCCAGTCGCTTTCGATTAAAGGCAAGGTTAAAGGATTCCCATTGGAATCCAATTCTAAAATTCAAGAAATATCTATGGTTTGTGAAATACCTGGCAATTTTCGTACATTTTCTTTTGCAGAAAAGAAACTATTTATCAGAATGCCATGAAATTTAAAACATGATTGAGTTCAGAACATCAACTTCGATATAAAAGTTGAAGTGAGTCACATGATTCAGCATTTTATGTCTGAGATACTCTACAAAATCAGTAAAATTACCTAAATTAAATCAAGGCATGAAATTTACTCATTTTTTACTGAATCAAAAGCGACTGGCTGTGACACTCAAGAATTTGATCTTTGTATTCAGCGTTTCAAGATTTACAAATCCATGCTATTAAGTCCTTTGTGCGCGAATTTAGGAAGAAAGTGTCAGTAGCACCCGGACTAATAATCAATATTGATCATTTGCCTTTCCTTGATGAGTTAAAGGTCGATTAGTCAAATATCACATCTTTTTGTATGATAGGCCTCCGTTAGCGTTATAAAACCAGCCTCCAGGCAATGAATTTACTGCATGGAAAGTTAGCAAACATAGGCATGCCGAAAAATCATAATGAAGAATTTTTTACAATCAATGTGTAGGAATACATAAGCTAAGGCGTATTTAACTTTTTCATATTATTTCATTATATTATACATTAATTAATTATTACATATTTTTATATATGTTATTTTATTATAAGATCATATTAATTATTAATCATTATATCATTGTAATTAATTGTAAAACAACAAATGTATTGTGAATGATCAAAATTTACTTGAATTGTGAACCATAAAGTCGCAATTTAAAAAAATATGTATAGATCTATGAACCTGTTGTTATGATTAATTGATTATCAGTTCAAACTTCAAGTTCTATTCAAAATTTTCAATGGATCATTTTTAAAATAATTGAAAATTTAAGTTCTCTTCAATTTTTCATAGTTGAATGTGTCGTGATAAAAATGACAGCCTTTCCCATGTGGCCTGAAGTCTGGTGGTTATTGACATTGTTTTCATGTAATTGACACATCAATAGGATTGGCTAAAGCATGCTGGTAGGCATCATTATATTGTTATCGCATTTATATTGTGTGTGACTCAGAAAGAAACGCGAAATATATAACAATCTTATAAGTTCTATTTGTTGTCAAAAAATGTATTGCACCGAAATATGCAATAGTAGGTGATAAAGATCCTGAATACTTAGCAACTTGCATTCATAGAATAAAAATATGATTTGCTATTTAAAACTAGAGCAGCACTGATAATTTTATTATGATCATGGGCGGTGACAAAGAAGTATTTGTATATTTATTTAACTTGTTAGATTTGTCAATTGATGAACTGATTGTTACAAAAATATTCATAAATATTGCTTATACACAGAAATGATGTCTTTTATCATTTGAAACATCAATTTTCTTCAATTATCTGCTACGACTATTCCAATTGATAGATTTTTCGTTGCGTTTACACTACGTGGCATACAGACTGTAGTACACAAATCTACAGAGAAAGACATGAAACTTTGGTTTAAACATATATGTCTATTTTTCTCCAGTCATCAAATTCTATATCTGATAGGTACCCACAATTTCTGTGCCGTAGGTATATGTTATATTTCATTATGTCATAATTTTTTACAGGATTGTGGAAGATGTGGATTCCCTGGAAAATTCACACGAGATGACGAGGGACACTTGATCCAGCTACCTCTTCTTATGCGGATCAAAAGACAAAGAATATGGCTCTGTGCGAGGAAAAACAGTCGCTTCTTGTCAGAATTGCCGGATGATGAGTATCCTGATTTGTGGGCATTATAATATAATATTTAGATCGTGTTAAAAAAGGTGTTTTTATATCCCGAGATTGAATAATGATAACCGTCAACATACTACTTGATAAAACAGAATCAAGTAGTATGTTGGCGGTTTTTTTTATGGCTGGAAGTCGGCATGCCAACTTTGGCTGGACTTCCGCTCTCTTTCCCACTGCCAAAGTCGGCAAGAATTCGGTGCCAAAGTCTGCCCGACTTCGGCTTTTTCACTGGGAAGTGCCTGCATGATGAAGACCATGAAATCAAAAAATACTACTTAATCGCTGAAATGAGTGAACTTGGATGATAATTAAGGTAGAAGTGCATGTGTACATTTGATTAGCATTGTATTTACTTGCTTTTTTGTAAAAATCATCAAATAAACATTCATGTTTACAAGAAATACCTCAAGTTGACTAAAGTCAAGAAAAATGCCTAAGAAAAATTAACACCGTGATTACAAATCATAATGTCTTCTCTAGATATTACACATTTTGTTAATATATGCGCCAAACTATACCGGTAAGGAGAAATCACCTACTCATATATTCAGATTTGCACCAGACAACAGAGCCTCCATTTTGTAAATTTTTATATACTAATTTTAAAAGTGTGATTTTGAAGAAGCACATTTTATAGAGCTTTCCTTCAATCTCTCCGAAAATTTCAACAGATAAGATTCAGAGTGTTTTCATTTTAGAACTGCTTTAAAAAGAATTTGGTTAAAGAAATGACATCCAATTGAAAAACACACAGAAAAAACGCCTCCATGTAGGCAGTTTTGCGGTCAAATTATCATTAAAATGCAAATGAAAACAATTATGACATATGCGATAAAGGATTCACTTCTACAAACTAATACGAGGACATTTTGGCTTTGATGATATAATATCTATGATTACTTAATTGAGAATATTTGTAACCTTGAGCCATTTTGATATGGACCTAGTGGACAAAAACATATCGAGTTGACTTGATATGGACCGAGTCGACTAATTGGTATATTTGCATTGTCAATGGCAGTCAGGGAATAATAACTGAAAACTGAAGATTACGAAAGCTACTGCGAATTCGAACAAAAAAACGAGAATTGCAAAATATGTATACGAAAGTATGTATATTGGCAAATGGTTGGTTTTAGGTTTTGCAGCTGTGATAAGATTTAACCATGCACGAGGGATAATCGCTCAACTCGACCTCTAAGGCTTGAGACAGAAAAGTAATGAAGGAAGATGTCGTAGTAAGAAGGATTGTGTATTTGAACTCTTTGGTAAAGTCGATGATCGATTCACATCGGGAGGAGAGCGGCGCGTCCAGCATTAACAGATCAAAAGAATTTTATGTGTGTCTGAAAGAAAGTCTCTGCCTTCGCGATACACCAAAACCGGACCCGCTGTGAATGAACCTGTAGTCTGCAGTTTCAACTTCAGAGTTCGGCATGACCTTTTTCACAGTAAAAAAGTTAATCAACCGAACTGTGTGCACATTTGACGATAGTGACATTTTGATTAGTTAAGCTTGCGTTTGATAATAAAATATTTCATCAAATTGCACACTCAGAAATCGAAACTTTCGCGAATTTCGTAATTTTTTGAGTTTTGCCAATTTTAGCGGAGTGCATTAATTTAACTTCAAAAAGAATCATCTAAAATCATTGGGCTATTTCTTTTGATTGAATCAACGCAACATGTCTAAATAAGTCTAACAAATCTAATAAACATAGCATTCGTAACGAAATTCATACACTAAGCAACAAACGGTTCTGGCAATTATCGACACAATAGGTAGGTTCATGCCAAGTAAGTAAACATGTTGTTTGTCACTGCTTGCTATTGCTTTAGTAGTGCAATCTAGGCCAATGATTTTTCGCAAAAATGTTCTTCATATTTGCATCAAAAAATCGCAATTTCTGAAATTTCCTCATCTTCCAAAAGGTTTGCTTGTCATTGTGATGCATAAAATGTTCTTGATGTCAGGCAACCTATTGATTACATTTGCAAGAGGTACTATGCGTACATGCACAAGCTAAATGAGTATTCAAGGTGAACTGCATTATCAACATCCATGTGACTTCAGGCACTAAAGGCATGAAGCGAAATGTACTTGTATGTGCAATAGCTAAGCCTACTAAAATGCACATGTATATAGGCCTATACCTGACCGTATGTTATAAGCACCAGAAAATTTTATGAAAGACAGATGATTTTCCAATTCTTGTTTCTTTGAATATGAAAAATTGTAAAAGAATTTCGAGAAAATTATTTTTTATCGAGTAGGCTAATATTGGGTCTGCCGGTTATGTCAAACCAGGAGTTATCAAAAATTAATTGCATTGCAATTGGTTGCAATTATTTAATGACCATCAAAACATCACAATTAATTGATTGATGTAGTGCGATAATTACAATTGATTGGTATAATCGAATAAAGGCAATTGATTAATTGTTGTCATCGATTATTGCAATTAATTGATTGATTTACTTAATGCAATGAGCTATCATCACTCACCATCGTTGAAAAAGTATCCCACCATCAGTGATTTATTCAGATATCAAGGCTAACTAAACATAATTCACAATATGGATTCTAATCAAGAACTCTCTGTTGTATAACGCAGTAGTGTTTCTATATGAAAATGCTTTAATGGCAACTTTCTAAACTCTCTTTTATGTTGTGTTACAGGTTTGTGTGATTATTCATTCACTTGTTTCAATTCTTGATTATCACTACAATTGTGGTGCATGAACTTACATGCAAATCTGTAATAAAATTTTTCAATATTCACATCCATAAGAATATGTGCATTTTATGTAATGGCTCTACTAAGTCACTATCCAAACTGATTAATGCGATGAAAGACCAGGTATTCTAATTTGTCAAATTGAAATAACAGAGTGATGTATTCAACGGTGATGATAAATAGTTATAATGAATTGATTGATGACACCAATAAACAACAATTAATTGTTCGCTGTCATCAAAAAGTTGTAACTTATTGATTGGCACGAAGTCTACAGAATTACTATTATTGATTACTCCAAACAAATAATTTGAAATAATGAAGATGGGAAGGACATTTTTTGTTACCGTGGTAGGAGCTTAAAAACATTTGATGGTCAGCTCAATATCTTTATTTGCCCGAATACTTTCACAATACGACGTACTGCATTTTTAATGGCCTGACATCTTACCACGGTAACAAAAAACAAATAATTGCAAATACGAGTAATTGATTGCTTCTTGTTGCAAATGAAATTAGTCGATTCTGAAGTTTCGAAAACCCCTGTGTCAGACTCTTTTGGGATTAGTAATGGGGGAGGGAAAGAGTAGAAGTACCTTCTTGTCTTACACAGGAGATCCTATATAAAATCGTAGCGTACCCTCTTATTGCTAAGAAAGTTCTTGAGATACTCACACCGTTTGTTACAACATATCTTTGTGCAGCGGCGCAGATAGGATTTTATAAACTAGGTTCCCAATTTCATAAAAAAGGCGTAAAATTTAAAAATACATTTCGTCACACAGCAGCATTTTATTCCAAAAGTAAATTAATTTTTTGATGTAAGATCACTAATGGTTTTGTTGTAGATCACTAATGGAATTAGAAGATCACATAATATACTATATGTACCGTCCTACTAACCAAGCGAAATATAATTATTTTACATATTTAATTAATGTCAATCACTTCTATTTCAAGACGGCGTCGATTTATCTGAGCAAATTTGTTCATGATTTCGTCAATGTTGATTTGGACATCTTGGTAAGTGTTCAGGAGAGCAAGGCCCGTCAGCCTGGATTGACCTGTTGACGCACGAAGAATGGTCTTCAATCGCTTCAAAAGGCTGAGGGATCGTTCCGCAGAACAAGAAGTAACCGGCAATACCACCAAATGTTGCAGGATTTTTTTATTTGTGGAAATTGTATATCTGAGCATTGCTTAATTGTCTGAAGAATGTTGTCTGCTAATGTTTTACCGTACTGACCACAATACCAACTCGTGGAATGCTATAAAGAAGCAATCATGCACTAGTTGCGTAAATAACTATTAATTTTTTCAAATTAATTATCTGTTGAAGATGCCCGAATAGGTACTGAAAAGGCATTAGTAGGCATACCTGAAAAAGGCGCCGCGATAGCGCTGGGTTTCCGGATACCCTGGAAACCCCCCTATCTGCGCCACTGTTGTGAGCAATCGTTTTCGATGATGGTGAATATAAAAACAAAGAAACGGAACAGACTTCGTTGTGAAAATGATAGGAGAGTGGCACTTGACTAGGTGAAGCCGCGCATTTCTGAAATCGTCTCTAAACGGAACAGCAACAATCACATTGATTTCCTGCAAATATTCATTTTGCTTTTGGTTTTTAGTGAAATTCATATTTTGTTGGCCTCGTTCTGAACACAATGAATTTATGTACAAGTGATGCATGATGCCGTTTGTGCATCAGTACAGCATATAGTAATTATAGTTAAATTAATATATTTTGAAACTTAAAGAAAAAAGAGCAATTTATTTTTCGAAATACGAAGGGTTCAATCAGTGGTGGATCTAGGAATTTCCGGTGGGAGGGGCCTGAGAATACCAGAATCGGGCATGTTCACTCCGACTTTGCGCATCGTGCTCCGGGGAGCACTTGGGTTCGCCAAACTCAAGTACTGGTAGCAAAAATTAAGTCGAAGCTCGCCCAACTCTGATAAATGCATATGATGAAGGCCTGTCTCGCTCATAAAAATTGTTGAATTCAGTATTCAAATTTTATAGTAATCAATGAACAGAAACGTTTAAAAATACAGCGTGGACGCATTTCTACGTATTTGTACGTTTTGTCAAAATTTGAAATAGTCAATTTCTTCATCTTATTCGTAGGCTACTGTTACAGACCTTAGTAAATACTAAATTAGCTCTTCGAAAAATAGAACGTTTGTAGAAACCTTAAATGATTGTCAGCGAAATGCTAGGTTAGAAGCAGACGTTTTGTCCAGAATCCTTCATTTCAATGTGCAGCAAATAAATATCGTTGCCGCAACATGACTATTTCACCGCAGCTTTCGAGACGTGCGCGTGCAAATAATAAAGTGTTCTTTTATGAATTACTTAATAGAAAGTTGATCCTCGGTTACTCTTCAATGAAAAGGTGTCCGTCACTGTTTCGACATCAAAAGGAGCTTCAGAGTGACTGGGTGAGCATGCATCAATGCCACCAATGAATGCATGCACTTCCTGGTAATGTGCAGAGGATTTTTTATAAATTTATTTATTTTCAATTTTGTTAAAGGTCGACTTTGTTGAAATTCGTAAACGGTTATCTCTAAAGTCTTAATGGTAGTCGCTGTTGATGGTCACTTATTACTTCGGTCTCTTCAAACCAGATCCAAGTCCTGTCTACGAGAGGTGTCGCCATCAATCAGCGTAAAACATGACAGGAGCAATTTCCTGCATAAACAATCTGTAGTAATAATAATAATAATAACCTTTATTCTATGGTTCACAAGTATTTGCATACATTCGGTGAACGCAATTACATAACACAGAAGGCACAAGAATTGCGACGTTGATGCGGAACAGCACATTGATAAGGCTTCCTATCTATCGTCCGTGTACCTTTAAAAGTGAGTTCATTAACCGGTCAAGTGATGCAGGCGATTTTTATAGCGCGGTCGCAAGTTCAGAATCAACAAAGAAAGCTGCTTCAGATAACACACCACAATGAATCCTGTATCGTTGAAGAGCGTGGAATGATCACATGTAATGAATGCTTTGGCGTTGAAGAAAGTTTCTTGCGCAAGGTATGAATAGTGCTGAATATTGCAAGCAGAAGTACATGGGAGGCAATTTAGCAGTAACACAGCAAGGCAAGTCAAGCGGCAAAGCAAGAAGCATGGAGGCATGCAACATACGTCTGCACGCCAGCCTGTTAGGCGAGAGAATCATTACAGTAATTGAGAAATCTGCACACGCTCATAAAATTATCAAATTTCAAGGGTCTCTCTTATTTTTGCACTTGCCCCTTCCTCACTTGCAAGAAAAATGAGTTACGGTCGGATCACAACATCAGTAACCTACAGATCTTATAGAAATTCCAAATCCCAGATTATTCCATAATGGCAAGTTCAATTGAATGAAGAAAACAGGAATACAAGCAAGTTATCCGATGGGGGGATGCATCCCGACATCCCCCTCTGGATCCGCCACTGGGTTCAATGAATGCATGTATGGCACTTGTGGGGTTCAGTACCGCCAACAAGGTTAATAATCACTGGCCTTTACCTATGCTAAGGCATGGATAAGGGCAACTGTAGACAGAGTTGGAAAAGTCGGAATTGGAATTCATTCCGACCCGGAATTAATTCCATTTTTCGTCGGAATTGGAATTGGAATTGACGATATTTAAATCTACTGGAATTGGAATTGGAATTGACCTTGATAAACCTCAATTCTACTTTTTCGATAGACTTGTGATAAATCTATTTGTACAAAAATTGAAATCACAGTATTCGGCCGTTGTGTTAACTGCACGCAGAGATAAGAGAGAGAGATAGATCGACAGAGCTAGTTTTATTCTATTGTTGAATAAAGGGTGCTTATTGTGACTTTGATGGGCCTACAGCCCCCGGACAATGTTAATTCAGCAATTAAGCAAACAATGAGAAGATGATCATCTTTGTTCAATCTGTTATTTAGCTATTTATCATGTAAGATAATTAATCAAAATAAAGCAATTGTTGAATTTATTTATTGACTAGATAAGCACAAAAATTGGAGATTAACTTAATTGTTGTACACAAGAAAAACAATCGGTTTGGAAAGAGGAAAATTAACCCTGCATTAAAGGGCAGTCTGTCAGTTCAAATCACAATATAGACAGTGTCAACAAATTATTCTAATAATTAATGATTCAATTAAAATGGCAATGACATGAAATATTATTCAACTTCCAATCACAACAATTAACAATATTAATTTTCAAGACTATAGTTATACAAATACGATACTCAACGATAAAGGAAAAACTTTAAACTTGCATTTCCCTTCTTGATGTTGAATTCACTTCAATTTCACTTTCTTTTGAAAATTGAAAGAGTTTCCTTTAATCTCTGCTCGTTAGCTTTCGACCCGACCACATTTCGTTCTTATCACGGAATTTTTAATCTCCTTTTTTAACATGGACCATTAATCAGTTTTCATGATATCATTTTTATCGTCGTTTTTTCTTCCATCAACAATCACGTTATTCGCACATTGAATTTCTTTCTTCTGTCAGTTTATTAATAGATTTATTCGCATCTCTCTCTCTCTCTCTCTCTCTCATAGAAGTAGACAATAGTACACTAGAATGGAAGTTTGATATCTTGCCTATGTACAATGATGGCACATGGAAAAATCTATGGTTTGTAGATCAGATTCGATCTAAAACATTGTATCATTAGTCAAACTATTTGCCAAGTTGGTTGTGGAAATTGTTGGCAGCAAATTAATGCAGGATTTTTATGAAGATAATATTAAGTGAGATGGTGACATTGTTTCATGTGGTATAGCCTACTATTCCCTGGGTTGGTATATTGTGTCGATTTGCAGCAGTCATTAACAACTATTTTTCAAAATTCGAATTAAAAATTGGTCCACAAAGTCATAATTGAAAGTGGGCGGTGCACTGGTTGTAAGAATATCTCAAGAATTCAATAGAAAAAAATCTAATTATATGATGATTTCTCCTTCATATGGTTAAGAAACCTAGCTCTTTTGTCGAATAAACACATTGAAAGCTTCTTCACCGACAATAATTTCTCAGATAAGTGAATAGTCGCTGGAACTTTTCAATTAATCATTAAATGACACATGTGATATAGTGTGATGATATTTTGGAAGCTGATATTCGAAAGCATGTAAAGATTTTGAAAATTGTTCTTATATTATACAAAAAAATTATATTTGAAAAAATATAGTGAACAGGGGAGCCCTTTCAAGTAAAATGAATACTCTGAGATTTCTTGACCTCTGATTTCAAGCTGGAGCAATGTATGTTCTGTAAATCGACATTGCAAGTTGCATATGTGACTGATAATACTCTTGATAGATTATAGGAGCGATTTTTCAAAATGATGAACGTACAGAAACGTTTTGAAGGATTTCTTTCTTTGTCATCCTGTCGCCGCAGTATTTTGTAAATTCACTATTGCTTTGTTACACATGATCTTTGGACAAAGGGCAACAGCCCAGATCACAAATTGCCTTGATAAATATAAATGCCAATCAGAAAACATGGAAACCAGCTCGCACAATTTGCGTTTTGCCCCAACTTAGTTCCCCCGGCGTGTGCCATAATTTTCATGCAATTTCCATTCTAGGACTCTCTATGGTACTGTTAATTTCTATGCTCTCTCTCTCTCTCAGCGTTTGATTCTTTGCTGACCGTTAATTTTCTTTTCTCTTTTTCACAAGATGTTGAATATCTCATTTACGAAACGAAAATGGCGTAGGCTGACCGGCTACATATATACATGTACATGTACACAAGAAATATGAACTATGAACATGAGAATGCACATAGGAACGACGCAGGGAACGGCACACAGGAATAACGAGGATAGGATACGGGCACATGGGTTAGATTGAAGCGAGGAAACTTTAGATACATTAACATATACACGTCATGCAATTATCGGAATTGAATCTCATTATGGAATTGGAATTGGAATTGAATTGAACTTGAACTGTTTCGACTGGAATTGGAATTGAAATTTCTGCTCTGGAATTGGAATTGGAATTAAAAAATGTCAGTGGGATTTTTCCAGCTCTGACTAGAGTTTCATGTGTTTGCAGTGTGTAAGAGAGCACTTAAGAATATGAGTAGTGTCTCTTTGTAAGTAGTATGTATGGTATGTTTGTTGATAGATAGCAAAATCCCCAAAAGGATTAATTTTACTTCATTTTGAGTTATCTGGGCTGCAATTGCTATATCGCTACAATGCCTCTTCATTTTTGCAGGCAATTTATTTTCATGTTTTTTAATTTACTCACTTGCGAAATTAGTGCATGTAAATGATTGTAATGATTTACTATATAAAGTAAAATCTTCTTTGACGGTTACGTAATGCAGGTTAACTCACTTCTCGTGTCGGGATGCGTCTCACATAAGACACGGGGCCATCCCATCAGTAATCAATGAGAAAACTCCCGGAGCTGGCGAGACATAGTATTGTCACTGAAATTGTTATAAACGCAGTTCTGAGCTATCACTAGCGAATTTGGAGAGTGAGGTTCATCTTAACATCGCTTATCGTGTGACGTTGAGCCTCAGCGGGCATTCGATTGCCTTCATTATCAGTCTAGATATACTCACTTAATATGACAATCTTATTGATCTAATACCTGTAGCCTACATTGTTTGTTAATGCTTTTCTTATCGCAATTTTTCAGACGACTTCAGCAGTCAAACATCTTTGAAATGCAAATATTTCAAATGAACTAAGTGACAGTCACTACAGTGTAGAGATAGCTCAAGAAACGGGATCATACATACTTTTGCATCGGAATCTTCATCTTCCCACGAGGGTGGCTTATTGCGCATAAATAGCCTATTACGGGTCTTGTCAAAGGAGATAATTCTTAGCTTCAATTTCATGTATGAAAATGGTGTATATTAGAAAGCGAGATAGATCACTTTAAAACTTCTAAATATTTATTTCTTCGCTAGTCGTCGCTTGATCATCCGATTAAGAAATGGGAAACAATTTTCCATAATGCTTCGGAAAATCAATGATTTTGCTTCCCTTTTCAAATCTTTTCACATGAATTTTCCATTTATCATTCCATGAGTGTGACATAAGTAGGATCACTGCCGTCCTTACATCAGAGCGAATTTTACATATCAATTCACACTAAATTTGAATTATAAGCAGGAAAATTGTCATTTGGTAAACATATCAGAGAAATGTTTTTCATCTCGCCAAACTCAAATGTCTCTGTATAATTCGAAGGAGCCAATCATCTTGATATTAAAATTGATCAATAACGCTGAAGCAAGAACATGATTGATTTAATTTAACAATTGCGTAATCCAATACCATTATAGGTGACTTTACAGTTATTTAGCAAAAGACAAAGAAATTAATTAAATACCTTTAGCAAATACGACATTCCGTTATATTCAGCAGAGTGATTAATTTTTGGCTTATGCTCTTTTATCATTAATGCTTCTACAATACTGATTTCATAGTTACTTGTACCTTTATGTTTTACGCGGAACTGATTTATTATATCACACGTTACATATACAGATATGTTTTTTGATGGCAGTGTCTGTTTTACAATGTTCCTCGATCCTCTGTTGAAGTCGACGTTTGGTTTTGCCAATGTATGTTTGGCTACCTGGATCTCCCAGGCATGAGAATTCGTAGACAACGCACTCTTTCAACAGGGGATTTGATTTACATTTTAGTGAGAAATACGACTTTACTGTTTTGGCGTTAAAAACTACTTTGTCATTGATGCCGTATTTTTTGTAAATTTTAGAAAGATAACATTTAAACTTTTGAGACGTTTTTCCAATGTACGGTATGACTGTATATATAGCATCATCAGAATCATTACTTGTATGTGTACTCGTATTTGGCTGCACTTGCACATGTGATTTGTGACATGTTTTTAAGAAAATATTTACGGCTTTTTCTATTGTTAACTTAGGATAACCATTTTTTGAAAAAATATCGATTATATTTTTCACTTCACTGTGAAAGGTGTGCCAACTGCTTGATACCATATATGCTCTATGCAGCATGCCGTTTATCAATCCATATTTCCATTGTTTAGGACAGATGGAGTTATAATTAAGTAGTTGGCCAGTGTACGTATTCTCACGGTAAATGGATGTTTGCAGTGAATTTTCAGTATCAATCATTACATCTAAAAATGTGAGTTTACATTCACCAATTTCAGTTGCAAATTTTAGGTTAGGGTGTTGCTTATTTAGGAAATCATGAAATTTACTAATATTTGTACTGTTATCAAACACACACATACAATCGTCTACGTTCTAGAATAGAATAACGGCGAAAAAGATTCGCTCATCCAAGTTTGTTCCAATTTAGCTAGAAATAAATTTGCCAATGTAGGAGCTAATGGGGATCCCATTGACAGACAATTATCAGACAATTTTTGTCTTATTGCACGGATTTTGCGTTACTACGTTACTTACGACTAGTACAGTGACCGCCGCTTATTGTGATCATATTGAGAAAAAGCTTTTTGATCACCTTAAGCGGCTGATAACATTATCCGGCGGTTATATTTTGGCTTAGATTATTGATTCATTCAGACTAACCTGGTGTACATTAGACTGTAAAACTATAGGACTGATGGTAAATAAAAATAAGCACTTAAATTTTGATTTGTCTTAAGCAGCATTTCTTTGACTTGTCGGTCCAAGAGAATCATAGCACTTAAGTAAATCCAACTTCTCAGCAATCGCCAGGTCGCGCCGTTTTGCTGCCATCTGTGTGACGAAATTCTGTCTTCGAACTGATGTGTGCAAGACTTTTTAGTCATTGAGAAAAAAAATAAACGGGAATAGCTGATGTCACGGATTTCCAAGAAACTGCACCGTACTTCGTTTGAAAGCTTTTTTTGGAACCGAGCTGTTTCTGAGAAATCTATATGACATCGGCATTTTGGCTGTGTAGCATGGCTATGAAGCATGCTGTTTGGCTGTGCATGATTTATCCCGCTCCGTCATCCATCGATCGAACAAGGATGGCTTGAATTGAAATGATGATGATACTTTCTCGCCTGCTCACTAACTGTGAGATTGTGTACTTATCTGCACTTGACGGTGCCAGGAATTGATTACATGATGACCAAGATTTGAGTATATTGGTGGCTTGATCACAATAAGCGGCGTAAAAGCCATACAAAAAGATTGAAGTGAGATTGGTTTTTCATGTTTGATCACATTAGCCGGCTGATAACATTAAACGGCGGTCACTGTATATACAACTTTATCAAAATCACAGTTCTGAATATTTAACATATTGTCGCCATATTCAGTTTTTTACAATGTTCTTTGCAATTTTTAATGGTGTGTAGCCTATACTTCCCTGAAGTCGTCCTTAACTCAGCGAAAGATAAGTAACAAGGCATGAGAGTGATCCATGATAAGCACACAAGTGTGTGAGCGTGAGTGAGTGAGGCAGAGTGAGAGCGAATGTAGCTAGAAGTTATAATTCGCTGGTGTTCAATCGTTTCAGAGACAATATTTTCAAAAAAGTGGATAGCATTGTCTGATGCTTTGACTGGCAATTGTATGATTGGCTGCATTGAGCAAGCAGCAGCCACTTTTGGCTGCCATTGTCTCATATTGTCTGCTGCAGAGTGCAATTGTCAGATTATTATGGCTGATAATTTGTCTGGCATTTGGCTGGTTTATATTTACAGTGTACAACGCCTTGTCATATAATACATGTTTTTGTTGATAATATTATTTTACTCACTCTCATCATGGAACCATTACAAAATCAAAGCAAAGTTAATGTACATTTCCCCTTTTATGTGACTTCAATCATGAGCATTTAGCTGCCTAAGCGGGACCGTCATCCTGCTTTTCGGGGAATGCTGAAATTTTAGGGCATGTTTAGGCCTCCAATGGCAAGGCCCAAATGCCTAATATATGGTCTTGATCAATCTCAAGATTCATATATGCCTATCTAGATATCGCCTGTAACTCTATTAACATGTAAGATTTAACAGAACACATTTTTAAAGCACATGCCGTTTCCTTATGCTGGGTGTGCGGTGTGGTGTGATGTTTTGACATACCTGTACCGGTATATAGGCTGAAAACGGTGGATGTCCGAAACCTCACTCTTCACAGTTAATGAACAACGCTTCTCTTTGCATTCTGCACTCTAAAGTACGCAACGCATATGCAATAGCACTCATTGCATTGCATTGAAACTCGGTGAATCGAACCTGCTTTTTTCAGTATAGCTCCTTTTTGTACCAAATATGCATTTGATAGTTCTATGAAACTCTAAGCGGAAAAGTAGATCTGTAGAGCATCACGCAATAACATTAAACTCCTCGATTAATCATCAACAGTCGCCTCCATGTAAAATTCATTATTTTACTCGTATTATACAAGGCAAAACTGATCTACAGATGAACTTTTAGCAGATTCTAAGATTAACACAGTACTGTCACTTTTCACGACACGTGCGTTTGCATAGTGTTTCAAAACAATTTTCAAACTCTAAACTTTTCTCACTAAGAGCCAAGAGGTAGGCCTATAATAACAAAAGAAGATGATTTACACAACAGTTTATAATTCTGAGGGAAAGAGCGTCTTTATTACCAATCGCTTTTCATAAGCCGCTGATAAGATGCTGTTGCTGATAAAAGTAATGATCTCTGCTAGGCCCAAATTTTCACCAAATCAGTCACATCTGAAACCAAATTGCTTATGTCTCTAAAAATTGCCATAAGAAGCTCTTGAAAATGCATCACTTTCTCCAAACAATTTCATGAACATTTTCACTACGAAATTACTTAAAAAAACCTTCATAATGCTTGAAAATTGATTGTTTAATTGACATGAATATTAAACAAGAGAGAAAACGTTTATTCATGTCATCTCTGAAAATTTAGCTTAATGTAAAAACGCTTAATCGGGTAGCAATTATTGTATAGCTATTATAGTTAAAACGAGACAAAACTTTAAGAAACATGGCCACTCTTGAAACAAACATAATAGTAAAATGATATTCATCAAACTGTAGCTGAAATTAAAATGTCAAGCTTATAACCGTTTTCATATATACTGAGGCGGAGGCCCTCTTTGCCTTCTGTCAAGGTTTCTACATGTAAGGTATACAAGTAAGTTGTCTATAGTTTTCACATAGGCCCAGCACTCTTTGCAAAGACTGTAGCAAACACTGTCTTTGACTCATTGTAAAACTCTTGATATTAATCTGCTGTCTTAGTAGTACAGTAGAAATAGGATAACTCGACACCTCACGGTGCCTCAGAAAAATGTCGACTTAGGCGAACTGTCGAGATAACCGAACACGCACATATGAATCCGTAAAATATCCTGCGATGAGTATAAAAGGCTTCTATACGGCAATAAAAATCATGCTGTTATTAGAAACTAGACTGTAGTTGAATAGAAAAATTAAGTTGGTCCATAACTTGAAAGCTTAGGAAAATTTGCATTTTTACTGATGAAATTTTAACATTATTGCACTTACAATTTATTTTTTTGGGAGACATCGATCACTTTACGTGCTGAAAATATAATGAAAACCACAGTAAAAAACTAAGTAAGATTACAGTCAGTTGCTTGTTTTACTCCTGGTCACGTGCACACCTAGTTGTAGAGTTTTTGATAATATTTGATCCACGAGATGCGACCGCCTTTTTTGTATTTGCGGCATCCGCTTTAAATTTTCTCCCAGCAATTTCATGAAGTATTGTACTTTCTCCGTGGTATCCAAGAGATTACACTGGAAGATAAATTAAAAACTTTTCATTATATATAATTCCATTCATTTGATATAGACAAAACTGCATATGACGGTGACAATATGAAGATTTTAGAGAAGGTCGAATTGTAATGTACAATTCAACATGTTACCTAAGTTAACATTTACATTCTCAATTGTTCCCAGACATAAGTCGATCTCGTGTCATGAGGAAGGTCTGTACAACATAAATTGCTCATAATACAAATTATCATTCATCATTTACGACCTTTATCATCTTATAATTTACTGTTAGTCTACTGTCACGCTTATAAATTGAACATGCATTAAAAAAGTCATATTTTCGTGCCATTACGTTTCTCGAGAAATTAACGAACACAACATAAACTAACGAGAATTTGATATTCATTCTTTCTTATAGCAAAAGTTACAAAGGATCGACATTTGATTGACAACAGTTAACTTAAATAACGGTATATGCTAGGGGTATACAGATTAGTGATTTTGCTAATCGGCCGATTACCTATTAATCGGTACAGAGAGACCGGTTAATCGACCGATTATTTTTTTTAATAAATCTGGCATCGACGTACTGAAATTAGTTTCAGTAGTAGGATTTAGTTAAAATTAACGTCATGATTGAAGGTGAATTAACGATCACCAAATAAGAAGGAAAACTTGATCTGAATGGTCCTATACGAACACTGTGAATGTGAGTAATGCAGTGTATTTTTTAAGGGTTTTATGCGCACAAAACGTGCACGTAAAGTTATTCGTCTTCTCTTATAATTATTAAGTAATACATGTATAAACTTCCCGAAGTTCAAAAATTAGAAGCGGCTGATTACCAACGGACATTTTTCTCCAAGAATTTCAATGACTTTGTCAAAATTTGAGATGGAACATGAACGAACAGAAAATGCTTCGTCGAGAACTGAACGAAGGCAACAATTTAAATTCACCGTCGATAACGGTTTGGTGGACTATTCAATTATTTTTCAATGCGGATTAAATACTTGGAGAGAGTCCTAGCCTTTTGCTTCGCGGGCTTCTTAGCCACATAATTGATGAATCGCCTCCGTATACCGCAAACAACTTAATCAAGACTGATTTCTTCAACCCAGTTTATCCTCAAACCATGCGCTATCTATCGTTCCATAATTATTTGGATGTGGTATACTTGAAACGTTTCTATTCATACTTCTCGAATTGCGAAAAAATGGGTATGGAATGATGTGGATTGTGACATTAAGATAGTAATGAAATGTTGAAATAGGCATTGTCAATGATTAAATAAAATTTTACACAGTTTCAAGATGTAGGCCTGTGCCAATTTCCACGTCATTTTTTTACTTGATCCGGTATAATTGCAACATCTCGGCTAATTGTGTCGGTCGTACGTGTAAACAAATCCTTAAAAAATACACTGGAGTAATGCAAAAGGAATGAAATGCCAGTGCAGTCAATCATTTGTAGTAAATTTTCAAATCTTTACGTTCCGCATCAATGCAATACTTGCTAAAATGAAAGTGGTGGCCAAATAAGGCCCTCCCAACCCTATTGCAACATAAAGCTTGCGCGGAGGTATAGCTAAACCAATTTGCCCTGTTGAAAACTATTGATTATTATTGACACTTACCTTTTTATGATGTATACATTCGATAAGATATTCAGGAAGTCCGAGGTCCACAGCCGACAGTTTTACCACGTTGGCCATTTTTCGAGAAGGCAGTCCAAGCGGACGATGGAGCGATCCTGAGAATCATGTGTTCGATCGATTTCCTGAGTTTGCTAGAAGCTTCTTTGCTAACGATTCGTACTGCTTCCAATCGCTTTGACTGATCATTTTTCAACAGGTTGAAGAATGTAATTATATCGTTCTTAGTCATCGGAAATTCTAATTGGATTGGGTCATTTCGTCGGGTGTGGACTCGTCACACATAGCCGGTAAACGGGTGGTGTTACGGATGTAATTCTCAATCCGCAAAACAATTCTAATAGTTTCCTTCATCCAGCGTAACTGGTGTTCACAATGACAATGACATCTCCCATGTGAAGTATTCGTCTCGGGCAAGTTAAGGCCATTGAGAGAGTGGGATTCGTTATCACTTAATGGAATTTCACCGGGATCTACAGAGTCAGAAATTGAGGTAGTAGGGGCTAGGAACGTGCTCTTCCGTTATGACAACATCACTGGGATTTGGCTTATTTTCCATGCAGACGACGTCGTCTTAGTGAAGCTAGATCCGGTTTGAAAAGAAAAATTCTTTGCATTGCCACTTGCACTTTCATTGGAGACTCCTAAGTTGGTGTTTGGCACAGAAGGGAACTTCTCCACCTCAAGATTAGGTCCGGTATGACAACAAGTGCTCTTTGCATTACCAGTCGTTCTTTCATTGGAGTCGTCAAAGCTAGAAGATTGCACATAAGATAAATTCTCCTCTCCACAGTTAGGTCCAGTATGAGAATAAGAGCTTTTTGCATTATCAGTCGTACTTTTATTGGAGTCTCCCAACATAGTAGTTGGCGCAGATGGGAAATTCCCCTTCCCGACAATAGCGACTTCTCTTCAGTTTCCTTCTTTTGGCCCGTACGATTTCCTCTTCACTGTCAGATGTGGCAATTTCGGATTCTGTATGATCATCGTAGCCATATCTGGTAACTGTAGTTTTCTTGCGCTTCCCACCTTGATCAGATGACGACAGAGATCCAGTTTTCACGAATTTGTTGCACTTAGCAGTTATGTCGTCGTAATTTTCTGAAATCAAAGAATGCAGTTGATGTTTTGGAATCATAATTAGGTGTTGCTTAACTTGTCATGAAAGTTTATCATCAATCGACCCAAATTACAATATAGGCTAAGCCTACACTCAGATCTAATGAAATAGTGCATACCCGGTAGTGAAAACTGAACTACATACAATTATGTCCTATCAAGTTTGGTTCGCTATATAACGTATAAAACTAGGGGTGTACCGATTAATCGGCCGATTATTGGCGCGTTAGATCGATAATCGGCAATCGGCCGATTACCAATTAGTGGACTTAAGAAGACTCTTGTTAATTTTAATCAAAATTTAATGATTGTTTGAAAAACAGGATTTCAATTTTTGGATTAAGTTGACTCTTCTTGAACACTATGCTACTATATCTCTACTTTTCATGATTTAAACACTAAATGCTTTACTAACATCAATAATTCTTTATGTACCTAAAATTAGCAATTACGATACTCGTTGCTTTAGCTTAATGATGAGTTACCTCATCTAATTAACAGAAAAGTCACCTGAAACCCATACAAAATAAGTGGGTTCCTTTCAATATTCACGCTAACATTAGCTAGAAAATTGATCGGTACTTCCGTTTACAACTTTGTATATGATAAAGTGATAGATAGTGTTTATTTACGCTTCCTAAAATCGAACGATATCGAGCAAAAGTACAGAAAGTGAAATCACGATCATTCATCGCTAACGGAATTAGTATTCTTAACTCAATATTTGCAAAACTATAAACATCCATGAGCCATGAAATCATTGGCTATCATGCCCAAGTTTGCATGCAAAATTGGACCATATACATGTAGGCCTACTCGCATATAGAGTTGCTTTATTTAAAAGCACATTACAGGTTTTAAGATTATTTTATTTTAGTCAAGTAGATGTCCATGGGCAACTAAAGCAACTTGATTATGATTGATTAAAACAACTGGAATCAATATGAGTCACGGCGATTCCGCTCTGTCTCAGTTGGCCGACAAGTCCTGTGAATCAATCATATGATTTATATCTTTCTGATCTTGGTCGCAATGTTTTTATTGATTTCCGACATTCTCTTTACTGCTTTCTTCACAGCTTTGTCGGCATGCTTCTGTAGACATTTCCTTGTCATTTTGTGTGCTTGCTCAAGTTATCTGGCAGCTGAATCTCTTTCTCCTTCGCAACGCGGAAGAGATCTTCCGCCTGTCAGCGAAGTACGTCCACTTCTTCTTGCTGCTTCTCTTTTCTTTTCTTCTTCCTGTTGTTTCTTCAAGGTTCCTCCTTCTTTAAGGTTGACTTCTTCTTTCTACCTCAGCACCTGACGCCTCTTCTCATCTTCCTCGCGTTTGGCCCTTGCACATATTTCTGCACTGTGTCTCGCAGAGAAACCAGTATCGACTGTTTGAGGACTGATATTCATGGTAGCAGGCGTCCATTTGTTCACCTTCAATGCGTTCTTGATAGTCAGTAATGACATCAAAGTTATGTCGCACGTCCTGTGTCTTTGCTTGGTGATCCAATTTGACACCCACTTTCAAAATCAGCTATCAGCATTTCCATGGGGAATACTAGAAGCCGCTTGTGCCAATGCAATAACAATAAAATATGCGATAACAAAAAGCAGAAGGGGATTAACGTAGCAAAATCTCTCACTATTCTTTCATGGAGACAACTGATTGCAAACAGCGATAAAAAAAAGTATCGTGGTCCATGTCTTGTTAAGGTTACCTTTTCTATGTCTGGCAAAGAGAAATGACGTTTTCCATTTATATGAAACTGTATTGAGTCAAAAAAGGATTGAGATAAAATTTGATTATCTATTTAAAATCCCACTTAAAAATCTTTATGTGATAGATATACAAAATGCGAATAACTAAAAAAATTTGATTCATGAACTCCGTAATGATTTTGTAAAATTAGCGCAGAGCAGTATTAAATGTAGCGCAATAGCGCAGCAGTCACTATGACCCCTAGGTAATACAAATTTTATAAGACGCGTCATTTCTTTTCGATGACGATATCATAATTTGCATATACAGGTACAGTAATGGATGTAACAATAACACAGGGTATGCTATGGAAATTACTTAAATCTGAAAATATGAATTAAATTCCATTCATAACGAGCATAACGAACTTCGTTTTTCTAGGAGAATGAACAGAAGAGATAAGATGACACGTCTGAAGTTTACTTGTAAGTATAGAGTTGTAGTATGTAAATGTAACCTCAGCGTCTTAGTTACAAATATCAATCCATTCCTCAAACCGAAGTGATAGTAGGTTCCTGGCGGCACCTCTCTGAAAAGCAGTTTTTCATTACTTGCTCGTAATAATGTTCGAGCATTGACCGGTAACTCAGGATGATACTTGTTCAGCATTTTTAAAATTTTTGTCAGGTCATTCTGACTGATATTAATCTCATTTGCAACTTTAGTCACATCAGAAACTATGTCATCACTATGCTTCGCCAGAAGTTGGATCACTAGAGAAGTCATTTTCATCAGAGCTATCAACACTGATGGAGTTACCTTCCTCCATTTCATCATGCAACATAAACCCCGGTCTCTGAATGGTTTGACTCTCAGTGAGTTGCTCATTGTAAAATTCAACGGATGCCTCACCATCAATAACAGGATCTATCTCACTTGATATCAATTCATGCGAAAACACACAATGACTCGTCTTTGAAAGTTTTGCAGGTTTCTCGAAATAGCTATCAACTAACTCATTTAATGCATGTCTATTTCGCCGTTTTCTTTGAGCATTCATCTGAAAAAATTGTAATGAAAAATATATTTATCTATCATTTGATAGATTATGAGTACAACTTGCTTCAATCTACAAAATTTGGCAATTATTTTTCAAATATTGTCCTACTGTGGTGGTTAGTAAATCCCAAACATGTGAGATGCATTTATATTCATCCCATTATGTTTAAAATCAGAGTTAATTATCTATCTACCGATACTACAACAGAATTATATTGCTGAAGACTCCTTTAACTTCGGAGCAGTCGCGCACGGAGACTTATGTAATTCTGAAGGTACTACAGATACTAAGTTTGGAAATATATATATATATATATATATATATATATATATATATATATATATATATATATATATGCAAATCTTTCAAAGATGGCCAGAAGCAGAAAATATTTGTTGAAGACACGTTGACATCAGAAAGATTCTGGGAACTGCGACCGTTTCTGCCTCATAAGTCATCATCAGTACAGCTTACCAACCTACAGAATACACCATTTGCCGTTTCTGATGTATATTTCAGCTTTCACTGGTATGTATTACATTGCTACGAATGTCTAAGCATTTCGATAGCTACTACAGCTATCCAGCGACTTTGTTAGCAATATGAAATTTTACCTTGAGAAGTATTGATAATATACTCGTACGTTGGTATTTGAATAGATTCATTACCGAGATAAGCGAGTTTGATAAGATGATTGCTTTGCAACCAATTATCGAGTCAAACATTTTGTAGGTGGGTAAGCTGTACTGATGACGCCTAGTGAGGCAGAAACGTTTGCAGTTCCCAGAATATTTTTTATTTTTTTCAATAGTGGCAAATTGACTCCTTCTAGCCCCTAGTTATCAAAAACTAGATATATAAGGAGTGACCACTATCCGAATGTGCGTGTGAGTAACGTATCAAACCAGGACGAATAAATTACGTTTGAGCAATAGGAAAATTGCTTACATTTCACACAATTTCCTTCTAAGATCTCAACACCGGACATAGGATCGCTTTAAGATCTGATATTTTGTTGGTTCAGATCAAGGCCATCATTTCATCTCATGTCATTGATTAAATATTTGAATAAATAAACTTACTTCCACGTATGAATCCGACAATTTTATTGATTTTTATCGCCAAAATAGAAGTTCTACGCCAACTAACACTTATGTTACAAATTTTTGATCGATGACATGAATGGATGAAATGATGGCCAAGATCTGAATCATCCAAATCTCGAGTTATAAGGCGATCGGACGCGATCAGATTTTTTCTGTGCAAAATTGTGTGAAATGCATTCATCGGCCTACTTTGGAATGCTCCTCACGCGAACATTGGGACTGTGGCCACTCCATATCTATTTTAGAGGGCCTACTCCCCAAAAAACCTGAAATTTAAACTCAGTTAAGCACCAAGTTAACCATGAAACCGTTTATCATGATAAGTATAGACCTGATTTCGAAGATTGGCCTACCAGATAAAATGTTTTTAAAATAGCGCTCTTAAAATATAATTATAATAATAGATCTTTATTGTCAAAACAAATGGCGGTAATGACATGATGCTGGAATACAATGGCAAATTCATGAATGGGCAGAATACTTAATAGAAAAGGAATTGTACATGGCAGATCATCGATGTAGTGGGAGAGGCTGCCTTGTGTGTCTAACATTCTTCTGATCGCGTGTGATAAAAATTCTGCCAACGGATGAGTCCCTTTTTTCTCTTGCGATTTTTCGTAGGAGCATTTGCTGACACAGATGCCCACCTACGGCTATGCGATCCAAATGGACAAGCTTTTTGAACTGGTAGCGTTTACATCACGTATAACAGGCAAACAAGCTTAGATATGCCTGCCAAAATAATGTGTCCAAACATGCAGTGAATATATCTGTATATCTGCTATTTTCTATATATTATGCATTGAATTGAAATTGAATTGAACATACCAGTAAATACAATAAACCGATCCAAAGGCTGAAAATAAGAAATTCTCTTGTCTATTAGGGGTATCTTTACATCGAGCGCGCCGGTCGGAATGCCGTGTTAATACGTGGTATACTTTAGAAATTTGTGTATCAGCTCACCGCCGTCAGCTTTACGAATGTAAGGCATACTACGATTCCAGAGTCATACGAAACATAGCCTTCAAGGCTCGCCTACATGTCCTCGATGTAATTACAGATAAATCATTACCTGGCTGTATAGCACTCGGTAATGCGCATCAGAATACATTCACCGTTGCGCCTATTTTAAAATTCTACTCAATTCCAGTGGGTAAATATACAGGCCAATGTCCTAATGTAATGAATTAATATAACAATATACTTAAGATAACAGGAGAAATTAATCGTAGACTAGACTAGTAATATCACCAAGTATTGTAGACACACAACCTTCATACATCTTTTTTTGTTACGAACATGCAATTTTCAAACAACGCCACTTTCGTAGCACATGCTTAGTATAATTGAAGGTAATTGAGTTGGAACTCTATCATACACTTAAGCATCCTGCATGCATTATAAAAACGACCTATACAACTTATCATTAGACAAGCGACAGCATACATGGTTGAATACAAGCATTTTTCTAGTGTACTGTATCTTTCACTACAACATATTTTAACTTTTTGATTTCACAATAGCAAATTAATGAAACTTATATTATATTTTGTTAAACACAAGCTTATCATAATTTTACATCTCATTCGACTTGATTCAGAAACTATTTCATATATATAAATGGCTTGTAGATGAACCATGCGTTTTTGAAAATGAAACTAGATTAGAAAAATTTGCTGACATTATATTTAGTTCATAGATATTACATCATATAGAAAAACAAAATTTGCAACACTTTTCAACATCATAGAGTACAACACGTTTACTTGCTGCATTACTACAAGAACTGATCTTGGTACTCTCTTAAGTAGAAAAATTCCAATAAGTCATCAGTATGTTGAATAGACATTAATAACAAAATTTCGCATAAATCTGCATTACGTACAATAGCTTCAATACAAAAAGTATACATGCTTCATAGAGTAATATACATAATTTCAGAACTTTTCTGTATAACTAATCAACTAAGATAATTCATATTACATTTCTTATGAATAGAGGCGACTGCATGGCATTGAGAAACAAATCAGAAAAAATATTTTTACACTTTCAAATTGAAAATTTACATGTTAATTCTTTTTTCTTTTCCCGTGTTTCTGATATGCTTGTGATTGTTTGTTAAAGCATCCTTTTGAAATATTTTGACTTATTCAGTATGAACATCTGCATTATTAAATTTCAACGATATGATGCCCGGTATCATATCATCTATATATAGAAGACTAAATTAAGTTCAGTTGCAATAGACGTCTTTATCGCGAAATATAGATGGGTATCGTCACGTCATATACTGACCAAATTGAGCCTATATTTATACCTGTAGTTACATAAATCATAACTAATTTTCATTAAGATATTCGTGACAAAATCGATGTATTAGACATTAACATTCACTTTTGTTTGCATTCATTGATTTATTAACA